>ML681971.1:30900550-31068551 GCA_007922195.1 Podocnemis expansa
AAAGCTCATGCAAAAAATAAATCTGTTAGTCTTAAAGTGCCACACAACTGCTTGTTGTTTTTTTACTGGACTAGACTAACACGGATATCCCTTTGGAAACTTAAATGTGGTTCATTAGTAAAGGCAGAGAAGTAAGAGACTTGTCAGCCAGGTGGTTTATGTAAAATCTGGGACTGCATATCTAATACATCAATAAAACAATTCTAAATTGAGTTGTGTAAGGGCACCTCTACTAATTTCCTGCTGGGTTGCATTGTAGGTTAAAGAGCCCAAGGTAGAGCATAAAGCACATATTCTGCAAGTCTGGATGAGAATTCTGATTAGAGTCATCCTTCTCAAAATCAGGACTGTTTGACAGCATTCTTGAATGTTGTTGTATGTGTTACTTTTCCAGAGTTTTGCTTTAATCAGTCTCTTTTTGCGTTAAAGAGCTGTTCAGAGCAAGCTGATAATTACTTTTCATTGAAGATGTGAGTGCTGAAAAGCAGAGCATGTCTTCGAGAACTTCTGTAGAGCTTTTTATCAATCACATGGTTGTAAGATGTAAGAATGTGGTTAATGAAAGTGGAAGATTTTACTTTTCACTATCTTGAGAGAGAATTTGCAGTTGGGTTAGTTTCTTTGCGATCAGATTTGTCTAGAGGCTCACATCAGGGGACAGCACTGGGGCTTGCATAGACAATGCACTTTCTTCTGGATCACTACAGTACCAGGGCCCTCGTGTAGCATTGAATCTAAGAGGTTCTGTAACCCTGGAGATGATTTCGCTGTGTAGGAATGTAAAATGGAAGTCTTAGCTATTTTTCTTTGTGACCCAGGTTACTGGGGGCTCTGCAAATTAATGCACTGAGGTTCAGTCAGGTCCATGCTACAGATAATTATGTTGGAGCATTTATGTCAACTGTAAGATCATTTGGCTTTGGTCCTACCCATCCTGCCCTAAGCTGTGCTATCAGATAAAGGAACTTGTGCTTCAACCTTTCTCTTGTAGGTTGTCAGAGTTGCACCACAGTTTGGTTCTGTCTATGCATAGTTTATCATCAGAGCTTGAAAAACTATTGACCAGAGGTGAGTAGGAAGTTTTACCTGGTAAGTGGAAACACTTTGGGAAAACTTAAGCTTTCTCTCTGCAACCACAAATTTCTTTCTGATAAAAATCTTCATCAGGTCAGACTCCGAAAATCTGCCTTCCTGAGTCTGCAAGCCAGAACATTCTGACTCTGCCGATGCTTTGTGCTTCCAAAAGTATGTTTTACGTGTAGCTGTTCTGAAATGTGGGTAACCGTGAAACTGTCTAGAAGCAGCACTGGTTTTTATGCTTCTGGGGAAAGTGTCAAATAGAAGTGATCCGTGTTCAAGGTAGCTAGAAGGGGTGGGGGTAGAAGTGTGCATGCCCTTTTGGCCTATCCAGAAGCTTTAGACTGGTGGATCTGAACCTTTCCAGACTCCCATACTCTTCTCAGGAGTCTGCTTTGCCATATGTGTGCCCCGAGTTTCACTTCACTTAAAAAGGACTTGTTTACAAAATCAGACATCATAACACAAATGTGTCGCAGCACACTGTAGCTGACAGATTGCGAACTCTCTTCTTTCACCCTCATTGTAAAATAAATCCTGCACTCACAGTATATAGAGCAAGATGAACAAGTCCCTATGTCTGTGCGAAATTGTAGTGTGTGCTGTGTGAAACTGTAGTGTGTGCTGACTTTGCTAGTGCTTTTATGTTGACTGTTGTAAAACTAGTCAGGTATCTAGATGAAGTGATGTACCCCCAGCTCTGGAAGACCTCTGGAAGAACCACTGCTTTAGAGGGTGGCTTTCATCTTTCTCAGAAACTTACTCAGTGGAAGCTGATATGAAAAAAATAGGTCTGGGCTAATGCCATGGTAGGACTCTCTGCACCTCTACCTTTCCCAACAGCTAAAGGCAGAAGCTGTTTCAGGATCTTCCTGGTGGTGGTCCACCCCTCTTGTATGAGCCTCTGATTAGTAGGTGTCTACTGTATGTATACTTGTACCACAGTTTCCATTTGCCCTGTGAAGTAAGAAAATACCATAGATTCCTAGATTTCAGGGCTAGGAGTGACCTGTATAACCTAAGCCAGTGGCTGTCAATTTTTTTTCCTTGAGACCCAGTTCCAGACTCCTTTGCCATGCAGTGACCCTCCACTGAACAAAAAGTGGCTGCCACCAGAAAACTGAACAGTGACCATGGCTGGGGGGGGGGAGCAGCACAGGCCAGCTGGGGAGTGAGGGGCAGCCCCCCCCCCCCCCCCAGTGCAGCACCAGTGCCGTGACTCAATACCTTTCTAACTTTGATGATGATCATGGAACATGCAGAAGATGATTATACATGCCATGCTCTTGTCTCAAATCAGGAAGTATGTCAGGTCTCTAAAATTGCATGTAGTAGCCTGGAGTGTTTCTGTCGGAGCTCCCTGCAAATGGGGTGGGGGGGGGGTGAGGGGGATGACTGGGTGGAGAAAGGAGATGGAAGTCCTGAGACAAAGGAGGGAGGAGAGAGCCAATGTCAGGCTGGAAAGAAAGGTCCTGGAAGTTCCTGTGTGCTGCTGAACCTGTGCTAGGGTTACCAAATACAGAAGCATGGAAAGGAGGACAGGGATGTATGAAAAGGACATTGGAGGACACGTGGAGAAAATGTAGTATTAATAAAATATTCTTCTGTTTTTAGGGGGCTCTGGAATGCTTCCTCCTAAAAATAGGGTGTTCTGGTGCATTCCAGCGTACTGTAACCCCTGTAAGTAAAAAGCCAGACAAAATCATGTATTTTTAAATAGCCTGTCAGACAGAGGATGTGAAGATAAAAAGGAGGACATGTCCTCCTCTTGCCTGACATCTGGTAACCCGAAGCTTTTCCAAGTCGCTCTAGGTCCTGCTCCCTTCTCCACTGCCCAATCCCAGGAACTGAAGCAACCCCTCTGGTTTCCACTGTCAGCTCTGCTCTTCATCTCCTCCCTGAGTTTCCATGAACACACAATTTTTCACAATATTGTGATGGAAGGGGTGCTAGCCCTCCCTGCTTGGTCTGGTGACCTTTGTCGCTGGCAGTGTGCATAAGGCAGCAACACAACAGGGCTATCCACTCCCCTTCTGACTGGGATCTTGTTATAACCTGTGTTGCTTCACACTTTCACTCTGCCATGGGGCACAGTTTCCCAGGACTCCTGTGATATTTGAGGCAGTGGTGGGCTTTAGTGCACTACAGACCTCTCTCTACCTTGTTTCCCAGTAAGGTTAAGTCATCCTCCTGGAAGGCCAGATCTCTGCATAGCTTAAACTTCTCCTTCCAGCAGATCCATCCCTGAGTTGGATTTTTATTCTGCAAAACAGTGGGTTACTTACCAGTAACTGTCCTCCTTCGAGATGGGCTGCTCACATACATTCAGTTATAGGTGTCTACATGCTGCAACGCACAGTAGCTCGGAAAGTCTTCAGCCTTAGCCTGTCAGGTCAGGGCACGTGGCCAACACCCACTCTGTGCTGTGACCATGGCTATATAGGTGACCGTGACCCTGACCCTCCCAGTCCCCTATACCTTCACCAACTTTGTTAGCAGGGACGGTGGGTGGGGCCTGAATGTATGTGAGCAGCCCATCTCGAAGAAGGACAGTTACTGGTAAGTAATCCACTGTTCTTCTTCGAGCATTGTCCCTGTCTGTTCCACTCTAGGTGCGTGGCCAGCCCCGTGCACCAGACTGGAGATTCTTCAGAGCTGTGATAGGGGTGTCCTAGGCACTGCAGCAGGGGTCAGGGATTCTGTTGATGAGGTGTCTAGGTGCGCCCGCCCCCCCACCCTTCAGTTCCCTTCTTACTACTCCGGTGGTCAGACGGAGAAGTACACAGCTGCTGGCAACGTTCCAACGGCCGTTTTAATGGCCATTCACCTACCTGAAGAAACAAAAATAATAAAGCGAACAGAAACAGAACAAAAGAAGAGAGAAAGAAAAGGACAAATTTAAAAAAAACAAACCAAAACCACGCAGTGAGATTTTAACCGCACCAATGCCGCCTCCAGGCTTTAAGCGATGTCCTGCATGCCGTGATGCTAACATTGTGCCGGTGCCATTCCCACAGCTGGCACCATTGGCCATGGCAGCATTCCAGCCCTCCACAGCGGGCACTGCTGAAGAGGAGGCGCCGAGTGCAATGGCGCTGAACGCAGCGGGTCCCAGCAGTGTGGAGCCGAACACGGCACTGCTGCCAACTCCAGCGGCACAGATAGGGCTCGAGTGGGGGGAGCAACCATTGACAAAGCCTCTAAAAAGACTGAAAAAGGAGTTACATGTAGAGAGGCAGGAGGAGAGGGAGTTCTCCTCCTCTCCCATATCTCCCCTGTTCAGCGTGCACTCTTCGGATGAGGAAGCTCCCTCTCTCACTTTTTCCAGTGAGAGATCTGTGCTGTCTGAGTCAAAATCACCAACTCCTGAGTCACCTGGGCAAGACACAGATCCTCCCAGGCAGTCACAGTCAAACACTACCTCTGGCACGCCATGGCCAGTTTGGAATATGCCCTGGCCGTATCCATGTCCATGGATGAATTGGGGAACCTGGCCCCAGATGGGTTCAATACCGCCTGTTCCCTCATTGCCTATGATGGATGGGACCTGTCAATACTTACCGTTGACGACAACGAAACAACAGACGCAGCTGGTGATACAGCTGACGAACCATGCAGAAGAACAGGAGGAACCAGACGAGGACCACGGTCAACACTCGAAAGCTGAGGAGACAAAACAGTTTCAAGAGTTGTTTAAGAGAGTCATTGACAGTTTGGACATACCCATTCAGGATCAGGAGACCACCAGACATAAACTTCATAAGATCCTGCAGTCCTCCACATTAACCAAGGTGGCACTCCCCATGGATGAGGGAATTATGGATCCAGTGAATCAGATATGGCAGACGCCAGCCATGGCTGCCCCAACCAATAAGAGAGCTGAGAAAAAGTATTTTATAGCACCGAAGGGAAACGAGTATCTGTTCACTCACCCTCATCCAAACTCGTTAGTTGTTGTGGCAGCTAATCAGAGGACCAGACAAGATCATAATAAAAACAACTTAACCGACAAGGACGATAAAGAGCTTGATTCATTAGGCAGAAAGGTTTATACAACAACAACATTTCTGCTGAGATTCACAAACTATATAGCAATACTAGCAAACTATGACCATGAGCTATATACCAAACTCTCAAGAGTTACTCGCCTCATTACCTGGGGAGAAAAAGGAACATTTTAAGGCCTGAATAAGGGAGGGTCAGCTTACCGCAAGGATGGCGCTGCAGGCATCCCTTGATGCAGCGGACGTGGTGGCCCGCGCTATCGGCACAGCGATAGTCATGCGTCGAGCATCATGGCTTCATGCAGCAGCATTACCAAAACAGTTGCAGGCGATGATTGAAGACCTGCCATTCGAAAAAGACAAACTGTTTGCGGAAAGAACAAATGAAGTCATGCATATGCTCAAGGATTCCAGGGCAACCCTCCGTACTTTAGGTATATAACCTGCGAATGTTAACAGAAGGAACCAGAGATTCCATCCACATAGAGCTAGATACTCCCAAGCTAATCAGGGATGCAGATAGGAGGGCACTAGATCTCGGCCGAGACACCAACAACGCCGAAGACAAGGACCACAATTGGCAGTTAATCCCCAGCCATCGAGGCTCAGACAACAATTTTGAGACATTGGTCGAGGGTTCGCCCAACCACCCCTTTCCAGCGGACCTCACCGTCAATGAGTCACCTTACAACTTTCGTGACAGACTTCTCCCATTTTTCCATCATTGGAAGGAGATTACATCAGACAAGTGGGTCCTCAACACCATTCTCAAGGGATATGTCATGCCCTTTCTATCATAGAATCATAGGGTTGGAAGAGACCTCATAGGTCATCTAGTCCAACCCCCTGCCAGAGGCAGGACCACTTCCACTAAACCATCCCAGTCATGGTTTTGTCCAGCTAGGCCTTAAACACCTCCAAAGATGGAGATTTCACCACCTCCCTCGACAGCTCATTCCAAGGCTTCACCACTCGCCTAGTAAAAAAGTTTTTTCTAATATCCAGCCTCGACCTCCCTAACCGCAACTTGAGACCATTGCTTCTCATTCTGTCCTCTGTTATTACTGAGAACAGTTGAGCTCCATCTTCCTTGGAGCATCCCTTCAAGTAGTTGAAGGTTGCTATCAAATCCCCCCTCAATCTTCTCTTCTGCAGACTAAATAAGCCTAATGCTTTCAGTCTTGCCTCACAGGGCTTGTGCTCCAGCCCTTTAATCATTTTGGTTGCCCTCCTCTGAACTCTCTCTAGCATGTCCCTGTCCTTTTTGTAGTGGAGAGCCCACAACTGAACACTGTATTCTAGATGTGGCCTCACCAGTGCAGAATAGAGGGGAATGATCACATCCCTTGATCTGCTGGTATTACTTCTTTTGATGCAGCCCAGTAGGCCATTGGCCTTTTTGGCAGCAAGAGCACACTGCTGACTCATATCTAGCTTCCCATTCACCATGACCCCCAGGTCCTTTTCTACATTGCTGCTATTTAGCTGACTGTTTCCCAGCCTGTAGCAGTGCATGGGGTTTTTCCGTCCCAAATGCAGGATTTTACACTTGTCCTTATTGAACCTCATAAGATTTCTATTAGCCCACTGTTCCAATTTATCTAGGTCTCCCTGAATCCCGCCCTTGCCCTCCAACATGTCTGCTGTTCCCCCCAGCTTGGTGTCATCTGTGAACTTACTGAGAGTGCAGTCTATTCCATCATCCAGATCATTGATGAAAACAGAACCGGCCCTAGGACCGACCCCTGGGGCACACCACTCATTACTCATTGCCAGCTAGACATGGAACCATTGATTCCTACATGCTGAAACCGTTGATCTAGCCAGTTTTCTATCCACCTTATAATCCACCTGTCCAACCCATACTTCCTTAATTTGCCGATGAGAATGCTGTGGGAAACTGTATCAAAAGCCTTGCTAAAATCAAGATATATCACATCAACGGTTCTTCCTGCATCCAGAAAACCAGTCATCTGATCATAGAAGGAAATGAGATTGGTCAGGCATGATTTACCCTTGGTAAATCCATGCTGACTGTTCCTGATCACTTTATTTTCCTCTAAGTGTTTGAGGATGGATTCTTTGAGAACCTGCTCCATAATTTTTCTACGGATTGAGGTGAGGCTGACTGGTCTGTAATTCCCCAGATCCTCCTTTTTCCCTTTCTTGAAAATAGGCACTACATTTGCTTTTTTCCAGTCCTCTGGCACCTCCCCCATTTTCCATGAGTTTTGAAAGATAATGGGTAGCGGTGCTGCTATCTCATCAGCCAATTCCCTTAGCACCCTTGGATGCAGTTCGTCCGGCCCCATGGACTTGCGCACATCCTGCTTCTTTAAACTCTCCCTAACCTGACCTTTTGTCACCAACCTGACCTTTTGTCTCTTCTTCTCTCCAATCTGCCATACCCTTGGTAGTGGGCTGGGAGCTGACCCTGCCTGTGAAAACTGAAGCAAAAAAAGCATTGAGCACTTCAGCTTTTCCCTCATCCTCCGTCACGAGGATGCCTGCCCCATTCAGCAAGGGACCTACACCCTCCCTGATCCTCTTCTTGTTATTAACATACTTGTAGAACCCCTTCTTGTTATCCTTTACATCCCTTGCTAGCCGCAACGCCTTTTGTCCTTTGGCTTTTCTGATTTTATCCCTGCAGTCCCTAGCAATATCTTTATATGCCTCCTTGGTCATCTGACCAAGCTTCCACTTCCTGTAAGCTTTCTTTTTATGTTTAAGCTCAGAGCAGAGTTCTCGGTTAAGCCATTCTGGCTGCCTCACATGTTTGTTCTTTCTCCTAATTGGAATGGCAACTTCCTGTGCCCTTAGCAGGGTTTCTTTAAAATATAACCAGCTCTCTTGGAATCCTTTCCCCTTCAGATTAGCTTCCCAAGGGATTCTGCCCATCAGTTCCCTGAGGGAGCCAAAATCTGCTTTTCTGAAGTCCAGGGTTTTCGTTTTGCTTCTTTCCTTCCTTCCTTTAATCAGCATCCTGAACTCAACCATGTCATGGTCACTACTGCCTAGCTTGCCATTTACCTCTGCCTCCCTGATCAACTCTTCCCTGTTTGTGAGCAGCAGGTCGAGAGGTGCAAGGCCCCTAGTTGGTTCCTCTAGCATTTGTACTAGAAAGTTGTCCCCAACACTCTCTAAAAACTTCCTGGATTGCCCATGCACTGCTGTATTGGCCTCCCAGCAGATGTCAGGGTAGTTGAAGTCCCCCATCAGCACTAAGGCTTGTGATCTAGAATCTTCCGCTAGTTGTCCATAGAACACCTCATCCACCTCCTGCTTCTGGTCTGGTGGTCTATAGCAGACACCCACCACAACATCCCCCTTGTTGCTTTCCCCTCTCAATGTAACCCACAGACTTCCTACTGGCATGCTTCCACTTCCTAATGGAGCTCTGAGCAGTCATAGAGCTCTTACATATTATGCTACTCTCCCTCCCTCTTCTTTCCTGAACAGTTTATACCCATCCATGGCAGAGCTCCAGTCATGCAGACTATCCCACCACGTCTCCGTTATTCCTATGATATCATAGTTCCTTGTCGGTGCTAGTACTACCAATTCTTCTTGCTTATTTCCCAGGCTCCTCGCATTAGTGTATAGGCACCTAAGATACCCAGCCGATTGCCCTACTTTGTCATTTTGCTTTTCAATTCTATTACATATACCTCCTTGCATTTTTTTTTCTTGGCGTTCCCCTCCCCCACTCTACTCCTGTATTGGGGCTTCAGTAGAACACTTAAGACAATTATTTGATCCCCCCCCCCCAATGTTCCAACTACCTTTTCTTTTATTCCTGGTGCTACAGTTCCAGCACCCCCCAAGTTCCATCCCTTCCCCCAGATCACCCACATTGTTACTTACCTGTGGGCTTTGGTGTCCTTCCCCTGTTGAACTTAGTTTAAAGCCCTCCTCACTAGGTCAGCCAGTCTGTGCCCAAATATGCTCTTCCCCTTTCTGGACAGGTGAAGGCCATCACTGCCTATCAATCCTCTGTCCTGAAACAGTACTCCATGGTCAAGGAAGCCAAATCCATCCTGACCACACCATCTTCGCAGCCAGGCATTCATCTCTAGGAAGGAGAACACCACCTGTGCTCCAAACTCCTTCACCCTCACTCCCAGAGCCCAGAAGTCACCTTTGATCTGCTGAGGATCACCTCTCACAGTATCATTGGTACCCACATGGATAAGAAGCATGGGGTAGTAGTCTGAGGGGCGCATGATTTTTGACAATCCCTCCGTTACATCTCGGATACGGGCACCTGGCAGGCAGCATACCTCTCTAGAGGCCTTGTCAGGGCGACAGATGGGTGCCTCCATTCCTCTCAGGATTGAGTCCCCAATCACCACAACCCTACTTTTTTCCTCTTAGGTGAGGTGACTGTGATCTCCCTAGCCTCTGGGGTGGATGGCATCTCCTCTGCCTCCTTCACTGTGTCCAGCACCGCACAACGGTTCCTCCCCACAATGGACAGTGGGATGTGAGCAGGCGTGGAGCACTGTCTGCTGCCAGAGGTGACCAGCTGCCAGTGTCCTTCCTCTACCATAAGCATCCCATCCGTTTCCAGAGCTGTGGCAGTAGCCCTTGGCACTGGGATAGGGACCTCCTCTTTGCAGATCTCATCGTGGACACTGTCAAGGAACTTTTCCAGGGTATAGATACCCCTGAGTCGTGACACTTCCTCCTGTAACTCTCCTACCTGTTTCCGGAGAGATGCCACCAGAAGGCACCTATCACATAGATTCACCTCCCTGGCCTGATCATCAGTGGCAGGAAAATGAACGCCACAGTCCCTGCAAATCCACACCAGGATCTGGGTGGAGATATTTATGGTCAGACACTCTGTCTGGCTACAAACAGAGGCAAAGCAAACAGAAGGGGCGCTGGCACAAGCAGTGTGGCTCCTCTTCACCATTGTGGCCTCGCCAAACTCCTTCCCAAACTCCCTCGCAAACTCCCGTGTTTGCAGTCCTCTGGTTGCTCAAGCAGTGGCTTTTAAGGCCGCCTCTGCCTAGGTCAGCCCTTGCCCCTTGTTAGTCACACGGGCAGGCCAGTCACAAAGCTGCTAGAAGCTGGTGATTAAAGGTGATCAGGGAACAATGGTGCAAACAGCCCCCACCCAATCACACAAGCACAGTCCCACAACTAACAGCAATCACCTGTAGGGAAAAAGACACAAGCAAATCATGTACCTAGGATGCACCTGGCACCAACTCCTTCCCTTGCAAACTGCCCTGTTTGCAGTCCCCTGTTCGCCTATCAAGACCCACTCCACAACACCAAACCCTTACCCCGTCTCTCTTCAGGGACCCATCTCATGAACACTTGCTGGCTCACGAGGTTGAGAATCTTCTCGGCATAGGAGCAATAGAGAGAGTTCCATCACAAGACAGGAACAGAGGCTTTTATTCACATTACTTCCTTGCAGAGAAGAAGTCGGGGGGGGTGGAGGCCTATCCTGGACCTCAGGAGGCTGAACAAGCCCATACAGATAACACGCTTCAAGATGGTGACAATTCCGGGAATACTCCTGGCGCTGGAAAGAGGGGACTGTTTGGCTTCCCTCATCCTCAAGGATGCCTATTTTCATGTGTCTATCCACCAGGGGCACAGGAGATTCCTCAGATTTATAGCATCAGGTACTCACTACCAATATACTGCAATGCCATTTGGACTCTGCATGACACCAAGGGTCTTTTAAAAAATTATGGCAGTGGTTTGTGCACATCTCCAGACTATCGGGATCACAATATTCCCTTATCTGGACGACTTTCTGATAAGGGCGACGTCTTTCACCGAAGCCGAAAGGGCAGTAAAAGTCACCGTAACGACCCTGCAGTCGCTAGGGTTTGCAATAAATTACAAAAAGTCTTCCCTTCGCCTGTTACAGGACATTCTGTTCATTGGTGCAAGAATTCAAACACAAGTGGTGTGAGCATACCTCCCATTGGGACAGTACGAAAGTATCCTGAGTCTGGTTCAGGTGGTCAGGAGCTCTCCCATGGTACAGGCACTTACCTATATGCAACTGCTGGGACACATGGCGGTCACTACATTGCTGGTCAGTTATGCCAGACTACGTATGACACACCATTCCAACTATGGTTCACAAAGGCCTTCAAGGTAGGCCACCAGCACTTAAACTGCAGACTATCCCCGCTAGAACCCATAAAGGAATCGCTGGTCTGGTGGACGAGGATAGACAACATGCTACAAGGGGTTCCTTTTCAGTCATCACAAACAGACATAGGAATGGCAACAGATGCCTCACTAACAGGTTGGGGCACACATCTTATGAGTCACACAGCCCAAGGAAAATGTTCGCCGAGAGAGACGTATGCATATAAACAGTCTAGAAATAAGAGCAGTCTACAAGGCATGAAGGCATGCAGCCATTTCCTGCCTATCATCGCAGGCAAAACACTGAAGGTCCGCATGGACAATATTATGTGCATGTATTATATCAACCACTAGGGAGGGGCACGATCGATACTGCTGTATCTCGAGGCGATGAAGCTGTGGGAGCTGTGCCTGATGCACAAGTTAGACATCTCTGCCATCTATCTTCCAGGTAAAGACAACACCGTAGCAGACGCACTGAGCAGATCTTTTGAGGTAGCCCATGAGTGGGAAGTGTGAGACAAAGTTATAAATCAGGTTTTTCAGCGGTGGGGTTTTCCGATCATGGACCTATTCGCCACCAGGAACAAACGCACAATGCCACAATTTCTGCTCCAGGGCAGGAACGGGAACAGGTTCATGCGGGGGCGCATTCCTCGTCAGCTGGCGTGAGGGCCTCCTATATGCGTTTCCCCCGATTCCATTGATTCCCAGAACGCTTTGCAAAATTCAACAAGACAGGGCCATCGTAATCATGCTAGCACTGGTCTGGCCCAGACAGACTTGGTACACGGACTTAGTCCGGATGTCACGGAGAACCCCGATCACGCTCCCGATAATCCCGGACTTATTGACACAGAACAGGGGACAAATCCTACATACTCACCTTCGCAAATTACACCTGACGGCATGGTACCTAGATGGTACAATGAGTTAGAATTACAATGTTCCCGGAGTGTCAGAGAGATCCTCCTAAACAGCAGAAAACCGGCGCCAAGGAAAACATACCTTCAGAAATGACACAGGTTTGTGGCCTGGTGTCAACAATCAGGGAAGGATCCAGTCTCCCTTCCGATCCTGGAAGTGTTGGATTACTTACTGCACCTGAAAAACACAACATTGTCCGTAAATACCATAAAGGTTCATCTAGCTGCGCTATCCACCTTTCATGAACTGGTACAGGAGGCTTCGTTATTTTCGCACCCGGTGGTGAACCGATTCATGGCGGGGTTGCAGAATTCCTATCCCTTCCACTGACCACCTGCTCCATCATGGGACCTCTCCATGGTCCTCAAAGTCCTAATGGCAAAACCATTCGAACAGTTAGCGACCTGCTCACTTCTACACATGTCGATGAAGGTGGCCTTCTTAGTCGCGATAACGTCAGCTAATGAGTGGGCGAGTTGGCGGCACTCATGACAAGTCCACCATACACAAATTTTTACAAAGAGAAAATCTCTATGCGACCACACTCAAGGTTTTTACCAAAGGTAGTCTTGGTGTTTCATGTGAACCAGACAATACATCTACCTACGTTCTTCCCCAAGCCACATTCCAAATCTCAGCATGCTGTATGGCATACACTCGATGTACGTAGGGCAGTGGCTTTCTACCTGCAAAGGACTGAGCCTTTTCGGAAGACTCCAAGGCTCTTTGTTTCCATAGCGGAACGGTCCAGAGGCCAACCGATATCTAATCAACGGTTATTGAACTGGATATCAAGCTGCATAAGGTTGGCGTACGAACTGAAGGGTCTGCCAATCCCTGAGGGCATCAGGACGCACTCCATCAGATCGATGGCAGCGTCAATGGCCTTAATGCGCAATGTTCCGATAACAGAAATCTGCAGAGCTGCGACATGGGGCTCAGCAGACACATTCATCAAACATTATGCCATAGACCAACTAGCCAGTGCTGATTCGGCAGTGGGTCGGGCAGTCTTACAATCGATACAAGGGACGAACCTCAAAGTCCCCTCCACCTAATAGAGAACAGCTTGGTAATCACCTAGAGTGGAGCAGACAGGGCCACTGCTTGAAGAAGTGAGGGATACTCACCCTTGTGCAGTAGCCAAGGTTCTTCAAGATGCGTGTCCCTGTCCTTGCTCCACTACCCGCCGTCCTCCCCTCTACTTCGAAGCGATGATGCAAGATCTACAATTGTGGTGCCTTTCCTTCGTAGTAGAGAGGGAACTGAAGGGGGGGGGGGGCGCCTAGGTACGTCATCAACGGAATCCCTGACCCCTGCTGCAGTGCCTGGGACGCCCCATCACAGCTCTGAAGAATCTCTGATCTGGCGCACGGGGCTGGCCACGCACCTAGAGTGGAGCAGAGTGTAAACCACGCTTCTGCAGGAGTACCCTGGATTTTAGAAAATCCTATGGGGCAGCTTATCTCTATCATGCGATCTTATCCAGGACAGTAACCCACATGGAGAAAAAACAGGCCTCCGAGTTTCCGCGCAAACCAGAAATCGGGTTGTCGTCATCTTTTAAATTTTTTTTTTTTTTTTTTTTTTTTAAACTTGAGCTCCTGCAAACGGGCAAAGGAAGAACAGCCTTTAGCAGTTTGCCTTCAGAGAGGGTATCATGTAGAGGTTACCCAACAGTTTTCGGCCTCAGGTCTCACAAAGGAAGGCGCGATAAGTGCGCCAGACGCCTTGGCAGCAGTATCCTGAGTCCAGATATAAATGATCGTGGTAGCAAGGCAACCCATAGTTAGTCATTTATGTACACCCTGGTTGGGTGACAACCATGTTCGGGGCCCAGCGATGCACATGAAGCTTGTCAACAAGCTAGAGCCGTGATTAACTGGAAGTTAGTCTGGGAAGCGTGAGGTGGATTTCCTTTACCTCTGTCTAGATGGTTGGAGAAGAGACATTGTCTCCTCTCCCATAGGTCCTACTGATCTGGTAGATTCCAGGTCGGGCATATAGAAGCTGTTACTTCAGGGGTAGAGAGAGTGAGAGAGAGAGAGGGGTATCACCACCACTTCTTGATAGGGTGGGCCCTAGATAGGGACTCCCAATTGGGGATGTCCTGGTAGCAATAAAGCCGTCCCGACGAAGCGGTAGGAGCTCTTGTTTACCATTGGTTGTTTTTCCCCCTCCCCACTGGGGGGGGACGGACAAGGCATGGATTGAACCGCTCTGCCTTGGCCTCTTTTCAGATATAACTGCATGCAGTACAGTATACCAAATATCATATTCCCACCAAACGGGTGGGTAGTAGGAGGGTTTTCCATATATGGAGGTGGCTAAGGACCCACCTGGACCGACTTAATCGTGCGAACTGACTGGTTTGTTAGGGTGGGAAGATGCCCAAGGCATCCTTCCCCATCCCAGTATGAAGTAGATCCTACCTGATGTAGGACAGACGGTGGGCAGGCGGGGGGTTTCGCACGTCCGGATGGGCACATGTGTCTGCGCATACCAGGAGTATCTATAAGTGTGGCTAGAGCTGCTATGTGATGCATTCTTTGGCGTTAGCAAGGGCCACTCTTAATTCTTACGAGAACAGATGGGATGGTCGGTCGAGAAAGTACCTGGGGTGGGGGGGGCTTTGTTGTTTCCTTTCTCCGATGGGGCCCCAGGAGTAGAAATGGCTAAGAACTATCTGGGCAATGGGCTGCAGTTCGGGTGAGTCTTGATACCTGAGAGGGGCTTTGGTTACACGGGCCATGCCTCTTACCAGATCGGAGGACAAGGCCAGTGGCTGACTCACCACTGTTCATGATATCAATCCAGGGTTGGCCCCAGTAAGCTCCCTATTCCCCCACTAAATGGAGGGGGGAAGAAAGATGTCAGCTAATCTCTGTGTTTGGTGAACAGAAACAATGGCCATGTCCTGGATGTTATGGGAGTTATGATGGCAGTCAATTTGGATAGGTTCCCTTCCCTGCAAGGGAGGGAAGGGGGGAGAGGGGCTCCGAAACCACAAATCAAGCTAAGGGGTGATGGGTAGGGGTTGAGTCTCTACCCCAGGCTCTGCCAAGGAAAGTGGGAGGAGCGGTTTTCCCCTTTCTTTTTTTTGGTTTATATGGGGCAAGGAAAAGGCCCCGATAGAAGGAGACTGAGGTATTTAACCTCTGCCTTGGGTCTCGTGCGGTACCCACTACAGTTAGGGTCTTGAGGGGAAACAAAGCATCACCCCCAAAGGGCAGGTCAAGCGCCACCTGCTGCGCAGTGGGGGGCACCCTGGCCTCCCTAAGACAGGCAGCTCGATGGATGGTCACAGCCGAGGCCATGGTGCGGGCTGCTGTATCTACTGCATACCGAGCTGAGAGGAGGAGATCCTGGGAAATTATTCTCCCCTTCTCCAAGAATGCATCATACTCCTCTTTGGCCTCTGGTGGGAGCAAATGTCTGAATTTCAGAACCGCTTCCCACACATCCTGCATGTATCTGCTGGTTAGGGCCTGATTATTTGCGACCTGAAGTTGAAAGGCTGAGGAGTAGACCTTACGTCCCAGTAGATCCAGTTCCTTAGCTTCCGTCGAGGCAGGAAGGGGGTCGCTAGAGGGCTTGCCCGGGCCTAGTGCCATTTGTACCGTGTCCCGAGGAGGGACTGGGTGGTTGGCGAGGGAGGGAAAGTCTGACTTGGGGACCCTATACTTGAGACTCGGCGTGTCAGACACTGGAGCAATAGAGCTCGGGTTCTGCCATCGGGAGGATGTCAGGTCCCAAACACTTGAGTGGAGAGGGACCATAAGCGGCTCTGCCGAGTAGAAGACCGGCCCAAACAGGTTGTCTGAGGGGGGATCAGAGGGCTGGACCTCCATCCCTAGGTGTGCTGTGGCACAGCGCAACAGATCGAAAAGCGCCGATAAGATGCTTGTACATGAGCCCAGTGCCGGGGACAGAGCGGTACTGGGTATCCGCCGTGGAGGAGAAGGGGTTTCACAGGGGGACCATTCTTGAGGGCAGAAGCGGAAGGGTGATGGTGCCGAGGCGTGGCGCCAGGGCCACTTAGACCCCTTTGATGGACCTTCCCCAGGGCTTGAGCCGGGGGAAGTACCTCTCGATTCTAAGGGTGGTACAGGCAACGGCAAGGTGATGTGTTGCCATGGGGATGGCCCTACGGTACCGCGGCCCAATGGAGTAGAAGGTAGAGGGCTTTGAGGCGAGGGAGTGCAGGGGTGCCCACGGTGGACCCAGGCCTTGGATATAAAGGCTGGTTTGCCCCTTCTAACCGGTGTCGGGGAGGGTGGTGTGGGCAGCACGAGGAGTGCCCGAGCAGCCTCCACTGCCTCTGGGGTCGTCGGTATCGGCAGCAACCCCAAATGAGCCCGAGGTAAGTCCTTAACCGGGGAGAGAGGGCTGCCTGGTTTAGATAGGCCCTGCACCGTCAGTACCGGGCTATGAGAGCCTGCGGTCGGTACTGGGCTATGGCGAGCTTGCGGTGCCGGAGGTGACTGTGGTCAGTTCAGGGGCGAGCCCTGCACCAGCAGTACTGGGCTATGCTGGGACTGCGGCGCCAGGGGCGACCTTGAGCGGTGCCATGAGGTGCTTCGTCGGCGCCGAGGTACTGGGGTTGGTACAGAGCTTGTTCTTCAATGGCCACCGACAGCACGGTGCCAAGCCAGCTCCCATGCTGAGTCAGGTCTCGGCACTAGGCAGGAGCCCGAAGCCTTGGGTGGAGAGTGCTGAGCCTGTTCAGAGGC
This sequence comes from Podocnemis expansa, assembly GCA_007922195.1. Lineage (NCBI taxonomy): Eukaryota > Metazoa > Chordata > Testudines > Podocnemididae > Podocnemis > Podocnemis expansa. Next base: position 30,917,418 of record ML681971.1, read on the forward strand.
TAGGCATGGCGCCTTTGTTCCCTCTCCTTGATTGTCCGAGGTTTAAAGGACATGCATGGGGACAGGCTGAGACCAGGTGGTCTTCGCCTAGGCACCGGAGGCACTTCCCATGGGGAAGGCCTTGCCGCACTTGGAGCAGGGTTTAAACCCTGGCATGTTGGACAACCTCTGCTGTTCCGGCCCAAAAGTGGAGGGTTCCTGTGGTGAAACTACGTCCATGAAAAGGTGCTCCTAGTCGGGCAAAAAGCTCATAGAAAACGGACAGGCTGCTTGCGTTCGCAAGGAGCGGACGTTCCAGATCCGATGCACAAGGCGGAAAAAATGAAACTGGGGAGGGGTCGGGAGGCGGCCGTATATATAGCCACTGGGTGGCATGGAGGGCGGTGGCCGCCTACCCTCTCCTGACAGGCTAGGACAAAAGTTTTTCCGACCAATCCAGCGCTCTGGCACAGAGACATCTATTACTGAATGTGTCCCAGCAGCGCTTGAAGAAGTGTGCCTTTTGTCTGTAATCTGTGAATAGCCCTCAGTCTCTCCATCACTTGAGAGAAGCCTCCAAAGAGACCCAGTGAGTCAGAGAAGAGGAGGCATAAGGATTGCTTGAACGACCATTAGCACCTCATTGTTAATCCTAGTGACACCTTTTCACATCCCTGGCTTTTGTCTAGGTGCTCTGTGCTGAAGGCTCATGCTCTGTTAGGACATCTCTCCTACCCCTGGCTCACGACCCCAACTTTGACGACTACTGAACTAGGCGACAGAACTTCCCCCAAAGCGATTCATCAAGCAGGGCTCCACACAGCTGCCGCCCAGCTGGGATGCCCTTGCCACTGTCACTTTTGATGCAATGCAGAGCCCCCTACCACCAAAAAGCTGCTGAATGCCCCAAACACTGCTGTTTTTAGGTACTGGGGGAGTTCTGCTGCTGCAGTTTCATGGTGGAGATATTTGCAACACTACAGACCCCAGGCACCATAGCACCTTGGAGCTTCTCAAGCCCTATCCTAGAGCATCCCCATGTTATATGTGGGGAAACAGGTGCAGAAAGGGTGTCTTGCCTGAGCTCACACAGAATGCCTGCAGCAGAGCAAGGAATAAAAGCTGGATTTGATTTCTTGTATCTTAATGACAATTCTGCTCTTCTTCCCATCCAAGAAAGCACTGCTTTGATTGGATTCCACTGGTGTACAGTGGGTGGGACTTTAAATTCAATACTAAAGGAATTCAGCACTAAAGCATCCATCAGCTTTATTGAACATGTCCACGTGCCACAGACATCTACCTGGCACTAGCTCCAAGGTGCTCTCCAACATGCACCAGGCCTACTGTGCTGTACAGGTTTAAGAGCACCCTTCTTTCTAAGGCTGGGTTGGGGCTTCATTTTCTTTTATGCAGAGACTTGTGTGTCTTCCCCAGATTTACATTCCGTAATCAGAGGGTAAAAATGGATTTTCTTTGCATCTTCAGTTATTTGGTTTGAATTTAAAAACCAGGAGGGTGTTTTCTTTCTGTAGTGTCTGGTTATCAAATGTCTGGCTTTTATTTTTGGTTACAGCTTGGTGCCTTTTAGTTTGAATGTACGTTTTGAAGAAATTTGGTGTAATTAGGCACAGGAAGATAATTATATCTCTTATTATAGTCCCAATTTTCCTTATTCAAGATGGCTACCTCTTCTCAAGCTTATGGTGAGAGAGGCACCACCCATTGCAGATGAAGCTGGTCACACCATGAGTAAACCACCTCGCTTTGTTAATCAATTCTAAAACAAACAACTAGAACAAAAGATTATGTTTTATGCAGCCAACAGGATCTCCAGTAAAATTCAAGATCAGGGTTTTAATGCCAGACCTTCAGTACACCACATTAGGCATTTTATCCCCTCAGCTTCAGGAGTAATTTACCCTATGTTTGGAGCAGCCATTGAGAGAGAGAGAGAGAGAGAGAGAGAGGGAGTGCAATCACACAGCTTGCTAACAGTTCACCTGACTATTTGCTTGGCAGCAATAAGATGCCAGGGATTAGCACTCCTGGTTCTGTTGACAGTTTTGGAGAAGAGTGCAGGCTACAGCAGGGAAGACTGGACTTTGGAGATTTTGGCTCTGGAAGTGGAATAAAGAAATATTTTGCCCAGCACATCTATCTCCTTCGCAATAAAATACAAATCCTTAATTACAGCCTCATGCTTTTCTCATAAACAGAGCGTGCTTCACCTCTGAACGTTTGCTAATGTTGCTAAGGTTCTAATCGAGTTTTGCATTATACTGTAAGGAAGATTAATGTGCAGTACATTTCCTTATCACTTGGAGGCAGAAAGAAGTTGCTTGTGACAATACAGAATGTTTCACTGTTGGTGGAAATAAGCTTTGTGGGAAGAGTGGTGTGATGAAGAGGTTTCCTTTAATTTGATTTGATTTTTTTTTTTTTTTTTTTTTTGCGTTGCATTGGGCAGATGTTGCATTTTAACCAATCTCAATCTGTTTCTTATGGAATTATTTAGCTTCCAGAAGCTTCTGCAATTTGGCAGGTGTTGTGCAAACATGTAGGAAGACAGTGGCACGAGCCCTGCCCTGAAGAAGGTGGATGATGCTGTTTTCTTGTTTAAAAAATCTGAGTGGGAATCTGGAAGGTATTTTCCTAGGATATTGTATTAGTTGTTAGAGCCCTTGTGACATCTTTTAAAAGTAGGGACATTAGTCAAAGGTTCTGGCTAGATTCTGACTGATGGTGACACTCTGCCTATTTACAGTACCCCTTAATCAAAAGCTGCTGTTTCAGGTAGGTACAGTTTTTCCTTTAAATCTTCTGTGTGATGAAAAACAGATGTCATGCTCTATTGCAGGATGTCTGCCCTTTGCTGGTGAATAACAGGGGTCAGCTGCACCTCTGATACGCTTTGTAGCTTCTCAGAGGGATGGAGTCCAACAACTCTCCCCTAGCCTAGGAAGTTACAGTGCACTTGACTGTAATCCCAGACCAACCTATCATCACAAAGCAAAGTGCTGTTTATTTAGAACAAAATCATTACAGAAGAAACATACTGTTAAAATAACAAACCACTTATATGCATTTCTGGCTTACTAGGTGTCACCCATCTTCCACACACAAACCCAGACAGGTCTTAGAGTATTTCAGGGCCTCCCCCTCAGTGCTTGAACCATCCAGGTGAATGTGATCCCTCTCCCTCTGCTTGGATGGCTGCTTTTCAGCTTTCAGTTCTTTGTTTGCCAGGCATCTCTAGCCAGCTCATGCTGCTATGTATCATTTCCTTCAGGGGTTGAGGCTTCTCCAGACTGGTTACTGGCCTAGTACTTTGCATTGATTGCACCCCAGTGATACTCTTCTAACTCCCCTGTGGAGTCAAAACACAGTCCCTAGCCTATACAGATACTTGAACGTTCGTAAAGTTAATACTGTAGTCTTTGGATGTTCCATATCTATCACAACGTGGCTGCTGGGTTAGAAGACCTTTGGTTTGAAAGTCCCTTTATAAGGGGAAGGGGAAGTTAAGTGCCAAAGTGGTATAATGCTGGAAAAATTCAATGGAATCTGCTGAATTATTACAGACCAATTTTTGAATCCAGGCAAGCTAGCTTTCCTGTTTCTTTCCAGGAGTCCAGGGTCCAAGTAGTCTTCCTCCTTAACCACAGACTGGCCAATAGCATGTTTGTTCCAGGTGTGACCGAGTGCTCTAACTAGAGCGTTGAAGAATTGGCCAGGCCCTACTCTTTCTTCTTACTGTCTATTCTGCACTTCCTCCTTTATCCTGGCCTAAGGCAGAGCTGTAACATGGCGATCTGCCGCCTGGGGCACATTCAGATCAGAAAGCGCCCGTTGTCATTAGCGGCGCTTGGGGCCAGTGCTGTGAAATACACCTTTTAAATGAGTGGCTCTGTTGAGCCGCTCCGACGCGCTGGGGCAAAGCCCCATTGACCCTGCTGTAGTTGCGGCCTTGGCCTAAGGATACACCTTCTAACACTCCATAGACATTACTACCTGCATCTGTGTTGCCTGGCAACTCAAACTGCAGATTTAAAAATGAAGACTTAACTCTACAGATAATTTCACATAAAACGGGTGCTTTGAATCCACTAAAATGTACTATAGATTTGAGTTTGGAACATAAAGAGGCATGTTAATCAGTTCTCCAACCCAGTTTTTAATCTTTGCTTACTTGCAATGAGAGATGCTGTCCTGTTCTGAAACATTGCAGTTAGGGGAAGAGTGGCTAAAGGAGGGATTGAGGAGGTGCACTTTTATTTTCTATCCCCAGCTCTGCCACTTTCTCCAAAGCCTCAACTGATCTGTTCGTATAATAGGGCCCCATCACTGCTATATAAAGCACCTTGCAAACCTTAACTTTCCTCTCACACCCAACAAGATAGAAATAACCCCATTGTAAAAATGACAGTTGAAGCACAGAGTTTGTAAATGTCTTGTCTAAGATGAGCTGGGAAACCATGGCAGAACCAGGGTTTGTACCCTGCTCTCATGAGTCCAGCCCGATGTCTTCATCACAAGACTAGACTTCTTTCTATTTTTTTGCCTTGATTCCTGCATCTGTAAAATGGGGTGTGTGCAATTCATTCCTGCCTGAGTGCTTGTGAAGCTGAAGTAAAGTTTTTAAGCTTAGTTAAGATCCTTGAATGAAGTGCAGAGCATTAATAATTAAAACTAGAAGCAAGCTGTTTAAAAGGGGGTGGGGAGGAGGCATTTTCTGGTCTGTTAGCTAGCAAAAATGCAAAACATAAAAGGGCCAACCAGCAGGAATTAAGTGAACAGCTTCCCTTCCCCCAATCACCTGCACGTGCGTGAGTGCTAAAAGCACTTTGTAAATTCCCCATCTTCCAGAGTCTGACAAAGTGGGATTTTCTCCCACCAAAGCTCATGAGATAAAGAAATTTGTTAGTCTTCAGAAGTGCCACAGGACTCTGTGTTTTGTCTTCCTTAAAACCATTCATTGTCTTCATTGCACAAGAGATCAGAGGAGTCCCTACGACAGGACAGGCTATTGAGGTTTTCTTAGGTGTTAGATTCTCAGTACTGAAAGTATCTTTCTGCAGAGCAATAGGTACATTTCAGCACTTCCACTCACAAGACATATTGCTGGAGTGGTGTGAACTTAACCAGCAGCAGCCATTTTGGATCTAGGTAGAGTAGTTTATGAAGTTGAGACTGAAACATGATATATTGTAGAAACACTGCACTTTTGGATCTGGTTATTGTTAAAACGTATTGAGTGAGAAGTATTGTTACTGGCTTTATTTTGGCCTCGCTCACCAGCATTAGTGGAATTGCATGATGATTTGTAATGAACAGGCCGCAAGAGCAATTTCATTTTTGCCTATGTAACCCATGTGCCTAAAAAGGTGCAATCTCTTTTAGGGACCCTTATGGCTGGGTTACGTTGCTGGGCAGATTTTGCAGCCCAGAAACCAGAAACTTCTGGTAAGAGGGTGAGGAAGCACACTGAGCATGCCGCATCCACAAGTTTTATTGTTGAGCTGGAGTTGCATACCCAGGGAGAAGCCTGAGAAGAGAAGCCTGGACAGGAGCAAACAGAGAGCTGCAGAGGACATTGGCTAAGGGACTCAGTGAAAGGAGCTGAGCAGGAGTGGACTGCAGGATGTTTTCTCCCTGCTTTGGACTGCTTTGCAGGGGAGTTGCCTGCAGCAGAACTGAGAGTTGGATGGCCAGTGACCTGATTGCATGGTGCTGGCTACACAGGAGGAAGAAAGGACTGCATGGCATCTGCCTGAAGATTCCTGCAGCTAGAGAGGATGAGGATTGCTTTTGTTCTGCATTCAAGCCCCAAGGACTTAAAAGACTGCAATTGAGATGGGGGTGACTCCACCTGAACTTTGGGACTCTTGGGTTTCTTACTGTTTTGTTTTAAAGTATTATGGTTCCTCAGGATAAGGTGTGTTTAGTTCGTTAATAAAGTTCATTGTTACGTTTCTGTTGAGTAATAGTTTAATGTGGGATGGAAACTTTGAGCAGTCTTCGCTGTGAGTCCTTTTAACAACTGGATCCTGGCTCTCCAGTTGCTTTCATCAGGGGTTTTCTCTGTGAGGCACTGGAGAGGGGCAATTGAATGAATTTGAGCCCACCCTAGCAGGTTACACCTGCACTATTGCGAGCAGCTTCATTTGCACTGTGTAAAGCAGGGGTAGGCTTCATGTCAGCGACAGCATCATTCAGAGGATCCGTGACCCAGGACTGGGTCTGGACCCTGAGTTTGAAAATCAATGCTGTATGGTATAGAAGAAACCAGTCATCTATTATTTTCCTTGCCCTGCAGGTCTATTATAAGCTTGCTGTTTTCCAGTTGATAAGCATAGAATTTTCTTGAAATGTTAAGCTTTGCTTTGGCAATCTCTGAGAAATCTTTCTGCTGCCCAGACAAAAGTGATGGAGACTGAGCATGTACTGGTAACTTAATGATAAAAACAAACACATGCTGATAATTATTACAAAACCAATCACTGTAAATCCAGCATTAAGGTTTTAAAAACTGCAATTAAGACATCAGGACAACTTTATCTCTGCCCAGCAATGATGTCCCAGTTTCTGGCAGTCTGATGTTGTCGTCCCAGATTAGATGAGATTGATTTTTAGAAAGAGCCAATGTTTTCATCTTCTGACTCTAAAAATCATTAATAGACGGTCTTTTGCCTGGGAGCCTTGGATTTTGAAAAGCATTTTAAAATATCAACAAGAAGCCCAGAGCAATTGCTATGTGCAATATTTCTAGTGATTTTTCTTATATGGATTATCAACTTTAAACCACTCTTTAAATTTCACTTTTAAAGGCATATTTAGTGGTATATCAAGCAGCTGAAGCAGACCAGTCAGTTGAGCTGGGTTTACAGCTGTTTTGCATTGCTGGAGCAGTGCAGAGCAGCCAAAACATACTGGTGAATCTAGTCATTAATTTGCAAGTGACATAGAAGACTGTGAAGGAATGATGAGGGTGAGGAGGGAGCAGAGCAGCTTGGTTTGAGTCCTAATGGGCCCTTTGTACAGTTAGCTCAGTTCCCCCACCAGTTCTCCAAGGAGAGTAGAGCTGAGCAGTGGAAAGGGGAGCCTTTCAGAGGAGGATGTCTAAGGTAGGGTGCAGCCTGGGAGTCTTTACAGAACATGACAGTTGGGCCAGATCTGCTTGTAGGAATGGTTGGTTTATGGTCTTCTCTGTTTCTTCCCACTGAGTTACTTCAACCAATAGAATCAAGGCTTGTAGTTCAGCTGTAGAGACAGGGTCAAGATACCTCTGTCCTGGTAGCCCACTTAAGAGTTACCTGAACCTGTCTATATCCTCTGTAATCATAACAATTATCAACTTCACTTAATTATAATCTAATTTCTTCAAATATAGCCTTAGTGCGTGGTTTCTGTTCTGAGAGGTTTGACGTTTCTGCATTATCTATTGTGGAAAACATTGAGAAAAAAAATAAAAACTGGTGTATTAAATTTATCGAAGGAAAAGTTAATTTTTAACTCATCAGATAATGAATTTTAAAATCTTAAAATTCATTGTGTTCTTAAAGAGTAAATACTGTAAGTTTGGAGAGGGTGTTCTTTATAGTTAATAGAAAACAGAGGTCGAAGCAGGGTTTAATGTACAAAATGGAGCTCACTGATGCAGTCATAACCTGCTTCTCCAAAATATATTCTTTGCACTGCCAGAATGCCTGAATGGCTTCTGTTGAGGTCCACCACTTCCCTGGCAATTATGACTTAAGTTATTGGCAGTCAGCCAAGCATTCCCAGTTGCTTGAAAGGAATTTATTAGAAAACTTGGGACTCAACTGGATGAAGTTTTCTATCAGTTGTGAAGTCCATCACTTCTCTTCTGTAAAAGGTATCTTGGGCAACCTGAGCTTTTAGATAACATCCCTAAGGCCTTGTTGACAGGAGAATGTGGCATCAGCTTACGTAAAGGTGTCTTTAAATCAGTATAGTTAGGGACTTGCACTGGTTTGCCTGGACACTCATATTTTGGTTTAGTTTAAGTTATCTGGGACTAAGTTGAAGCAAAACTGACAGCAGGCACTGTAAACTTCAACTTTCCGACTTTGATGCATAGGCAAAGCTTAAAAGTCCTTACCTTTAGTTTTTCTACCATTCACATCCTTGTGGAAACCTAAATTTCCACATGCACTTTTTCACAGGTTTCAAGTTCACCATTCCCTTAGTTCCTTAGATAGCATCTCAGATACATTACATGTGAGGTGCTGAAATGCCAGTGAACTGTCTGCGCTCTGAGAGAAGAGTACCACAGAGAGGAATGTGGCACGAAGGGGATTAACCTGATGGTATGGTGGTTGATAAATATATGCCTGTGGCTGCTTTTATTTCCCCAGAGGCCTCTTGTTGGAGTGGTAAGCACCTTTCTGAAGGTGCTGCTTTTGTTTAACCTGGGCTTTGGTGGCTTTTTGTAATTCTCTGACTAGTGCAGGAGTATGAATGTAACTTTTTTTCCAGTGTTTGTTTTTAAACTATTTACCTGGAGCAAACAAAACCCTTTCATAACTTATCTGCTGACTTGTTCTACTGATGTCAGGATGTGCAGCACTTAGTATGGCTTCCTGGTGGCAGTTGATCATTATTTGTTGACCCATCTCAGTGTTATCTTCAGGGCACTAAAACACAGGGCAGTCTGTGTCCAGCAGCATGCCAGATTGACTGTGAGCTTGCACGTGCCCGTGGGATGAAACTGAAAACTCATGGCTGGTGCCAGTTCATTTACAGCTGGGCCACTGTCAGTCCCACTAGAGTCTTGTCACACATTTACAACTCATGTTGGTGTTATGGAGGGAGTCAGAGACAAAGGCCATTTCTTAGCTGTGCGCCTAGATACAAATGCCGGTAAGAGAATTATCTGGTTTCGGTAGTCATTAGAAAGTGTGGTTGTGCTTAATTTATCTTCTTTCATCTGAGAAGCAGGTTTGATCTGTTTAGATCCAAGGCTGAGAAGGAAACATAGGTCACGTGTTAGTGTAGTTTTGTAGCCCTGAAAAGAATCAGCGTGTGCCGGTTTTGCTCCCTTATGCCATGTGCTGTATGCCACATAAGGCATCCCTCTTGTAACCTTCAGGAAAGCTGGTTTGCTTATTGATCAGATATCTGTATTGCCTGAGTTTCTTAGTTTGAAGCTTTGCACCTTCCTCCATTACTCAAGGACTATTTGCTGTTCTGCATCTTATCTTTGAAGAGCAGCATAGTAACTTGCTTACACAATTCCATAGAGCTAAACTAAGAGGGGCTGCCATAGGAGATCCAGAACTCTTTTCGGAATAACCCTGTCAACACAAGTGCCAGCATTTGGAGTTTGTGGCTTAAACAGTAGAACCTTTCCAGTGTGGGTGAAAACTGTCAAGTTTAGGGCATAGGCAGGTAATAATTTTCTGCTTTTTCATTTCCTAATGCATATGCAGAGATGCCATTTTAAACTATCAGTTTAGCCATTGCAACAGCTTAAAAGCACATTGTTGCTAGAGATAAGACTAGATATATTTTTAATCGTCATACCACTAAAGAAATGGCATGGGTCCCTCACCAACATAGGGGTGACTGTTTGCCTCTACACCAGTGGTTTCCAACTTTTTTGGGTGAGAGGCCACATTGCAATTCTTTTTTCAGTGCGGGGCCCAGTGAGGAAATTTTGGATAGATAAGACTTACAAATTGATCTTTATTAATAAACTCTAATAAAATAATGATTAGTGTGATATTTGGCATTGCTTTTGCTTGCACAAATTGTCAGTTTCTGCCCACACACTTGATGTAGCAATATTGAGCATTCCAGCCAACCCCAGCTCCCAGGCTCTTGAGGCAGCACTCGGCAGGCTGGATTGTGGTGGCACACCTCCCCTCCCTCGCCCAGGGTTGCATGTTGGGCAAGCCTGCTCTACACCATCACAGTAGTCATCCTTGTGTTATAACCTTGATTTGTCTTTGTTGCTGTTGCAGTGTGCGGAGGAGTGAATGCCCCACATTGTGTTAGTGCCTGCCTGCCATGCTGGCCTGTCTACCAGGACCAGATGACCTCTCCTTTCAGCTTCTCTCTCGCACGCAGATGAACACTGGACTTCAGAAATGTGAGTGACATTTCACATTCAGGCCTTGGTTAATTGTTAAATCTGGTATTGGTATAGGTATTTAATATTTCAGTCTTTGATAGTTCGTCATGCCTTCAAGGCCTCTGTCACTAATAGCTGTGAAAAATAGCTTCTAAAGTTCAAGCATTAGCAACTAACGTTTCCTTTCCAGCTTTTGGGAGATAATTTTAATCACAGGAAAACAACACATTTTACTAAAAGCACAAGGCAGTGAAACCATGCAGATTGATTTGACTCTTAATACAGTTTTTTTCTGGTTTCTTTGCATTGAATTGAATTGAAAAGCAGACACCAGTAGAAGTTAGCTCCTTTTTAGTACAGAGTTGGTGAAGTTGGTTTTGTTGCTGTAAGGATGTCTCACAGTCTGATAAATACAGATGTTTGTAGTCTGGCCAGCCTTCCCACTACTCAGAGTTGTTGTCTCCCCATCCTACTGTCTTCCCTGTGGCTTTGAAAATTCTTGTATGGAATATAGTGGTAACCAAGAAATTCGCTGTCACTGACCGCTTTCATCCCTGTCACATTTGCACTGATATTTCAGGTAAATCTATTCAGAAATGTGTGTTAGCTTATTAAGGGAATTATTTAAATCACCTCTTTGTTCCCCCACTTCCTCTCCTCCTGCGATCACTTGGGTCATAGATGAATTCCACAGGTTGGGTGGCAAATAAGAAACTCTTCAGAAATTCCAAAGGGTGTTTAATAAGGAACTGGGAATAATGATCTCCTTACAGAATTGTACTTTAGCCTGTATCTTGTATCTCTGCAACTTGTATGGGGGCGGAAGGAGGGGGAACAAAAAAAGCAGGCCTTTTCATCAGACACTTTGAAGATGGGATTTTCTCCCACGAAAGCTCATGCGATAAATAAATCTGTTAGTCTTTAACTGGCACGGGACTCCTTCTTTTTTTGCAGGACTAGACTAACACGGCTGCCTCTTTGGAACTTGTACATTTGAGAAATTCATGTCTCTCCATTTAACTTTTGGTATTGGGTTTGCTATCACCTTTGAAATCAGATACCTTCACTCCAGTTAATCAGACTGAACAGCATGTGGCCAATGACTGACTTCCAAACGCAACTTGGCCTGGGATTATTGAGGAATAAAGATAATAGTCCCCCAGTTATGCAAATAGGGCCTACCAAGCAAGAAAAAATTCTTAAGGTGTGTCTGTGTTCCTACATCACAACTTTTCAATAGAACTTACTATCATCTTTCATACAGATGTGCTTTGTAATTGCAGGAACAGTCATGGCATTAGCATGATTAATATTAACCGGTGGAAAGGACAGGCTGCAAACCAGTGAAGGGAAAGAACATGCTAAATTATAAAATTTAGATATATTCTATTCAAGTCATCAGGGCCTGATGACGTTTAAGGTACTAAAGAAACTTCCTGAAGAAGTCCTGGAACCATTAGCAATTGTTTCTGAAAATTTACAGAGTGTACATTAGGTCCCAGAGGACTAGAGAAAGATATATGTCTGCCCATCTTTAAAAAAGTGAGCAGAGAAGGCCTGAGGAACTGTAGACCATCCTAAACCTTAGTAGCTGGAAAGGTCCTGGAACCAATGATCAATCAATCATTTTCAGAGCACCTACATGGTAACAGGGTTATCAGAAGAGGCAGTGTGGATTTGTCTTGAGAAAATCATGCCAAATCAGTCTAGTATCCTCCTTTGACAGGGTTACTGGGCTGGTAGAGAGAGAAGTTGTAGGTGTGAGATGTTTCTTGATTTTAAGTTACAGTTTTCCAGACCCACATGACAGTCTATAGGGAAACGTGATCCAGATTAAATGAATATCAAGTGGTTGCAAAACTGAAAGATGGTATCAATGATTTGCTGTCAATCCAGGTGAGGAGGGAGAGTTTCCTGGCCAGGTCCCATGGGGTCTGTTCTGGGCTGGTCCTATTCAGTATTTTCATTTGGATAATGGAGTAGAGAGTATCTTTAAAAATTTGGAGAGGACACCATGTTGGCACTTTTTGGGGACAGGATTTGAATTTGAAACAACCTTGAAAATTGGCCAGTTGGTCTGAAATCAAAAAGACAATGCAAAGTACTACACTTTGGAAGGAAAAACTAATGCACAGGTACAAAATGTGGAATAGGTGGCTGAGTGTTAGTACCCCTGAAAATGTTCTGGTCATTGTAGTCGGTCCCAAATTGACTGAGAGTCAACAATGTGATGTAGCTACAAGAAAGGCTGGTAGCATTCTGGGGTGTATTAATGGGATTGTCATGTATAAAGCATGGGAGGTAATTGTCCTGCATTAATCAGCACTGGTGAGGACTCAGCTGGAGTGCTGTGTCCCTTTCTGAGTTCCACGCTTCAAGGAGGATGTGGACAAACTGGAAAGAGTCCAGAAGAGAGCAACTCCAACTAATTGCCCCAGCCAGTCTTTTAACATGTTTGTTTGCTGGGATATGGACCAGTGTCACACTGCATTAGCTGGATGTTTTATAGTGGTAATAGACCAGCATCTCTTAGCCTGGTACTTCCTGGCATTGCTTAATACTGGACTGAAAGCATTCCTGTAACCTCATTTAGGGTTTGACTACACAGAGAAAAGGTCTGCAGCAGCTGCTCCCACGTTTACACTTGCTGTGCATGGGGTATCTTGGAGCACTGTAATTTACTGCACTTTGGAAGCATGTCAGGCTAAATTGTCCAAGAAGTGGCTCAGCAAGCTAGTGCCCATAGAAGGAATTAATCCTAAGTAGCTAGTGCAATTGCATTTGCACCTTCATTGGCAGCACACTAATTACCACAGTGTAGACAAGCCCTTAGTGAAAAATTTAGGTGTTGTGTTTAAAAGAATTTAACATATAAAGTGGCTAGCAGACATTTAAAATGGTGGTAATGCTTAGCAGTTGTAGTTAGTTCTGATTTATATTGAAAATCAAAATGCTACTGTAAGTATATATGAGATTTTTTGATGTTTTCTTCACATACCATGTACGCATAAACAGTTTTGCCCCTGGCCAAAGAACAGTTGAGTTAATGAGCATTTTTAATGAACAACAACTTGTGACCCTTTTGGTGGGGGGCAGGGGTGGGAGTGGAAGAGGTAGGAGATTTGAAATGGTCTCCTGTTTTTATAGAAGCTTTAGGAAGATGTATAATTGTACTAAATAACCTTCATTAATATAGCTGCAGAAAGCCTGAAGGATGTTTATAGATTGGGATCTCACTGGTCTTACAATCTGTCTAAAATGCTACATAGCTACCTTCTTTCCTATCCACCTCCAAAGGAAGGGCTTTTTTTGTGGAGGTGGAGCTGTAAGATAACTTGTAAATATTTTTTTCTTTTTGAAACTAATAATCAGAGGCGCATGCAGAAATTTAAATTCCTCCTCTTTTGGAGAGGCACATTTTCCCCTTATCCTGATCCCCCAGCTCAGCCCCATTAAGATCTCACCACGCCCCTCTATCTGCTTGTCTGCAACTCCCTTTTCCAGAGGTCCTTTCGAGGGGACCTGCAGCCAGAGGAGTTCTTTGTCCCTGATGATTATAGGGGCATGGGACTACACCCTTGTGCATTCCCCTTTTGTTAATATACATGTATTTTAAAGACTTTGCCAAAACCTGAAAAACTCTATTTTGTCAGTTTTCAAAGGAAACCAGAATAATCCTCAGATTTGTCCTTCACCCCATGTGTGGGATTTCTTGTTGGCCCCTTATCTGCTTTCCTTCCTTCCTTCCTTCTGCCACTTAAATGTAACACCAAAGACAATATCAAAATTCTTATGGCATAGAATGCATTGTCACAAGAGCCAAATGCCCTTTTCTTAAGCAGTTGTAGTTTCCAGCGATGTAAAAACCGGTGCCTTAGGAAAACAATTGATTTGAAATGATGATGAAGTAGCTTCAGTCTGGACTAAAAGACAGTCCATAGGCTAAAATTAACTCTTGCCTAAGGAATGAGGACTCCTTCATTAAATCTACAGAACAGTTGTCACTGTTGAGAGCTTTACCCTGGAATGGGGTGTAGCTCTTGTTTGTTCTGAACTAAAATGACCTGATTATTGGAAGGATCTGTAAGGTTTTTTACTCTTTCATGAATTTTAACCATAAGTAGGTTACAGAGCTGTGGTTTAATGTGAAATGCACTTAAAGAAAAATGTTACAGTAGTGCTGAAATTAAGCAGAGAAGCATGCCCATTGCTAACAAGAAAATATTTATGATCTGGAGCAAGTCACACCCAGGTGTTTTAGGGACTGGGGCAGAAATCTCTTACTGGCCGCAAGCGAGAAGGATATTGGGAAGTAAAGATGCATCTTATTTAAATTTGTGCTTGATATTTTCCAATTTATTTAGTCAACTGAGCTAATCTGTTGTTTTTCCTGTCTCACCTAATCCCCATAACTTTTTCACTCTAGTCTTGGACTCCTCATAGTAGTTCTTCATGATTCTCTGAATGCCCTAAATTTCTGTTTCTGACTTAGTCACAATATTCTCTGTTCTATTGTCCAAGTTGAACCAACAAAGATCAGAGTCTACTTTGAAGAAAAACTGGTCTAACATAATTATATCTTATATCAGCAATATGTTCTCTTGATCAGTCCTAAGTTATAGATGCTTTCGCTAGTCAGGGCAAAAGAGGCATTTACTGTATATACTCATGTATAAGCTGAGAATTTTGTGCCTTGAAATCCCCCTTGGAAAAGGCACTTTGCTAATGCATGGCTCAAGAGCCGGAGCATGCCAGAAATAGAAGAAATCCAGCAGAATGCTGTGGCAAGGAGCAGCCCCAGTCCTCACTGGGAGTTTTGAAGTCTCCTGTCCTGAGCATGCTCAGAGTATACTCAGGGCAGAAGCCCCAGCATGTGGCATGGGCTCCAGAGCAGCTAGGTAAGGGGGCTCTGGGTTCAGGGGTCGGCCTGGGGGAGCAAGCATCAGGGTGGAGGGGTTAGGTAGGGGGTTGGGGGCTCCGGGGAAGCCTGTGGTATGGTGGGGGAACTAGAGAGGGGGATTGGGGATGTGGTGGAAACTGGAGGTGCAGCACCGGGGGGTTAGGGAAGGGGTTGGGGATGCAGGGAAAGACAGCAGTGCAGGGTGGGGGGTTTGGGAAGGGGGTCAGGGACATGGCAGAAGCTGGAGGCACAGAGCAGGGGTGTTAGGGAAGGGGTCAGGGACACAGGGAAAGATGGCAGCACGGGGGGGGTGGTTAGGGAAGGGATGGTGGATGCAGGGAAAGCTAGCGGCGCAGGGCAGCAGGACCCGGCTCCTGCTTACATTGGCCTATAGATGGATGTTGCAATTTTTCAGGTTTCGGGGGTCCATAATTGAGGGTTGGCTTATACCCAGATCGGCTTATACGTGAGTATATATGGTAATGTATAAACTAGAATTGTAGTAGAAAGGACAGAGAATGTCTAGGAGTAGCTTAAATTCAGAGCAGCCAGGTCAAGGAGATTTGAACAATGGTTTGTCGACTATTTAAGATTGGACACCTGGTTTCATCTTGATCCATGTGTAACTGAGACCGGTGTTTGTTTTGCCCTTAATGGAAAACTCTTGTTTTTAAAATAAGGAACTCTCTTTGGGATTCAGAGTTACAGATGTGCTATAGTCAAGAGAGCCAAACTGTTCAGTTCTGCATATTAAAATATGGTGAATATTTTAATTGCTATCTGAGAATAATTGTAATGCATTGCCAACTGTACCCATGTTCTTATTTACTGGAAAGGTGGAGTTAGTGTTAAACATAATAAGTTACAAGTAACATTTATTACCCAGTTTTTATATTGGACTTCTAAAATTCTTCTTGTCTAGATTTTCTGTAGAATGTAAAAGATAGATAACTTGAAGTCTTAAGTATCTGCAAGTAGCCAAGTGTTCGCACAACCCATGTTGCAGAAAGGCATGATTTCCTTTGTGACTCTTTCATCAGAATTACGTAGCACGATTCCAGGTTAGCTATCTATTGGAAAAGGCAAAGAAGGACAGAAGGAATAGATGAACCTGCTAAAAATAAAGTTTTGGGAGGTCCTGCTATAAATCTGGCAGTTAGCCTTATTTGGAGACATTTCTGGCTGTATTAGAAATACAAGAGCTCAAGCAAAAAGGAGGTTAGAACATGCATGAGGGGGAGGTAAGACATGAGAACAAAGAGGGTGTTCAGGTTAATAAATATTAGAGTTTTTCCTCTCAGTAGGAGAAGCAGGAGGTAGGTGCTGGGGCTTAAACAACTGGCTGAGAGGCATCTCTGAGACATTGAAGATGAACAGATACACGGCCAGCTGGTAGAGCTGAGTGCATGCCATGCTAAAGATAGGCCATCTTCTATAGGTTGCCATTTTATAGCTGCTTCTCCTTTTGGTGTCCATCTCATCATCTTTTCCTTGATCTGGGTTTCTGAGGGTCGCTCTTGTAGAAGTTGTGCTCAGCCTCCAGTTGTAGAGATTGAAAGGGAGCTAGTAGATCAGGGTTCCCCAGCAAAGGCCTGCGGGCCACATCTAGCCCACTGGGGGTCGATAGCCTTTCACAATAGGCATGGCCAAGAGCCACTCCTGGCCCCATGTAGCTCTGCATGGCAGCCATGCCCTGCCTCTTTCCCATGTGATGTATGCCCAGAGCCCTGGCCAGGAGTTGCTGCACCATGAGCGCAAGATTGAGTGATGTGGCCTTGGCAGCTGAAAGTTCATAGCAGATTATACTTAGACCTTGACCATGCTTGGTAAATGACTTACAAGTCTGTAAGCAAGTGCATGTGGTTGAGAGGAGATATATACTCCATGGAGCAGCATGCTGGGGGCAATGAGGTACCAAGCACACAGGCCATGGTCCTGGGGCACTAGAAAAGTCAGCAGCAGGACTCCCTGCCGAGGCTAGGGCGTCATTAGCAGGGAACTGCTTTTCTGTGGGACAAAATCTGTAAGGTGTGAAACTGGGCAAACACCAAAGCTCTACTGGAAGATTATAAAATCTGTGATAGCTGTGAAGGGAAATGGCCTGTCTGCATGGAAGGAAGTTGCTGCAATCTACAGATGAAGTCTGTCCCCTTAGATTTTCAGATGGCCATTTCAAAACCGTACACAACACATGACAAGCTGCTGCTGGAGCTTGCAGCTGAGTGGGTATCTGCTAAATGAGAATGAACAGAGCAGGGTGACTGACTGGATTTTATGTTTTTCACCCATGTGTGGAGGAGCAATGTGCCTTTGGGTTCTGTTAAGGCATCCAGATTTGGACTGTTTGTCAGGGTGCTGTCCCAACATGAATGTTGGTTAGCTGGCATGCACATCTTTCCCAAAATGGGAATGATGGACTATAGTAGTCTGAGTTTAGCCTGGGTAATGACTTCTTGAAGAACTTCTCAATATTTGGCAAAGTCAACAGACTTAAAACCAGCTATAAATTTCAAAATGCCTTGGAATTTGTCAGTATAGTGCTGAAACTGAAATCCAGGATGTGTTAGTTGAAGTGGCATTATGCAGGGCTCGTATCAGCATTATATGTGTTTTGAAAGTCTGGTCATTAACTGGTTTCTCCGGTTCCTAACCTAGAAGCTCAGGATTCCAAGAACAGCTTAAGAATAGGGACAGAGAGAGCACAGAAGCAGATTTAAATCCTGAGAAAAGGCATTAGGCTGTGATGTTTTCCCCACTTTACCCAGTGTAGAAGATTATCACAGGGTGCTGGCCACTTGACAAGTTTGTAGCTTCACATCTGCTTGTCCATTAATGTAACAACAAACCTTTTCTGAATAAACTTAGCAAGTTTTCTCCCTTCAGGCAGACATGGCCTGAAGTTGCATTGTGTGGCTTGTTGGTTCCTGCTGAGGAAAGGACAGAGATGCTTGCCTGCTGCTTTGGGAAGATGCCACTCTTTTATCCTTGTGAACACTTTTTGACCATAACTTGCTCATTGGGAGAGGATGCCATTTCTTACTGTAGCGTTGGTATTGATGACTCCCTCTTTCTCCACAGGGGACACTACACAGAAGATGAGATCTGCACAGTACCCTACCCCAGCAGAATTGGATGCCTATGCTAAGAAGGTTGCCAACAACCCACTGACTATAAAAATTTTCCCAAACAGCGTCAAAGTTCCCCAGAGGAAACACGTGCGCCGTACTGTGAATGGACTTGATACTTCGGGCCAGAGGTACAGCCCTTACCCATCTCAACCCACCACCAAAGCTGGCCTGCTTGCAATAGGCAAATCCCCAGCTAAAAGCATCGTCAAGGACTTCGACGGAACACGCGCACGGTTGTTGTCAGAAGCAATGATGAATCCCCCTTCCACACCGTATGTTGCACCTAGCACTTTAAACCACCCCCAGGCGCTTGCTCGCCAGCAGGCTCTTCAGCATGCCCAGACCCTGCCCCATTCCCAGAGCATAGCGCACCCTCAGGGTATACTGCAGCCGCAACGCTTACCGCACCCTCAGGCCATGCCACAGCTGCAAGGCTCGCAGCATCCTCAGACCATGGCTCTGCAGCACCCTGCGAATGCTTTGCTGCAGCCAGCTTTACATGGAAGCAGAAAGATGCCGGATGCAGACGCACCGCCGAATGTGACCGTGTCTACCTCAACTATTCCCCTCTCGATGGCTGCCACGTTGCAGCAGAACCAGGCCCCTGACCTGAGCAGCATCGTGCACCAGATTAACCAGTTCTGCCAGGCCAGAGCTGGTATTAGCGCTACCTCGGTATGTGAGGGACAGATTGCAAACCCTAGCCCCATAAGTCGCAACCTGCTCATCAATGCAAGTACCAGGGTATCTACTCACAATGTTCCCACACCCCTGCCTTCGTGCATAGTAAACCCTGGAGATCTTGCTGCTGCTGTTCCCCCTGCTGCCTCTGTTAACGTCCCCATGGTAAATGTCAACAGGTTGCCGTCCGCATACCAGAGTGAAATCAAACCGGTTGCATGGAATCAGCACCAGCTCATGCATCTACAGCAAATGTGTGGTGATGCTGCGGGAGGAAAGCACCCTCCAAGAGAGATTGCAGGGCAGGGTTTTCCTGGTCAGACTTCCAGCTACCCTCAAGAACTGTGCATGGGCCAGTCTTTCAACTTAAAGCTGCCTCTTGAGAAGTCAACACCTTCCCCACCTGTGAATGGATTGCAGGGACCCATGCCATACACTAATGGGCACTATTTCCAGACCATATGGAATAACATTTTGCCCACACCGAACAGTGACAGCTCTGGGTCCCAGGACCTTGCCATGCCTTTTCCTGGAGGACACCCGGGAGGGCCACTGCTAGATTGTGCAGCTGGAACTCCTTATAGAGCAGGAGCTGGGTCAGCCAGCCAGCATAGTGTGATGCAGTCCATGGATTACCTAAGTGGGGACTTCCAGCAGGCTTGCTTCAGAGATCAGACCATGGCTGTGCTAGGAAAAATCCACCGGCCTCCCATGAATCGAGCACCTGAACCAACTGATAGTCGAAATGTTCATGTTCAGCACCCAGGGTATAGATAGGCTGCTGTCACTTTCACAAACAAAATTATAGGGTTAGTCTTAATTTCAATTAGTAAGCAAAGTATTTTTAATTTGCAAACTTGTGTGATCATTGGAGAAATCATTTAAACAAGATCTAAGGCACAGTTAAAAGCTTTACATCTACACTCTCTTTTTGCATCAAATACATAACATGCCTTTTGTTCCAAAGAACTCGATTACACTACTGCGCCCTCTTTGCTCCACTTTTGCCTTCTTCCTGATAGCCACTTGCTGGTTGGTTAAGTTGCTGCAGGGGTCACAGTGGCATCTGTTAGCCAGCTCTTTAAAGAGCTAGGTAGCATTGATGCTTAAGTTTCCATCTCAATTTCCTCTGAAGATTAACAGCAACAGAATTTGTCAGGAAGGATGGCTTAGTTTCAGCTCTAAAGCCTGTTTCATTAAATGCATTAAACATTGCCCATTTGCACTGTCTAGAAGCTTATTTAATTGAAAAGAAAGCCCACTTTTGAAAGCATCTAGCTAGGATCATGTATTTAGGTGTTAACATAGGAAGATGCGTTTTGCTAGCTCTTGAAGAGTTCTGCATTTATGGTTAAACTTTGTCCAGAGTCCCTTGCAGGTCTTCTGGACACTTTGCTGAGGTCAGAGTATGGGAGTGGCAGTTTTAGAATGTAGGCTACACAGCAGCAACAGTCAACTTTGCTTCCACCTGACTGTTTTAAAGCTAACTATATCTGAACCCCTTGCTGCTAGGAGTCTAGATTCCCTGAAGCGAAGTGCTGTATTGAGGTTTTAGTCCAGGAATCTAGACCCACTGATCACCCCACAAAGGTTTCAGTTGCTCCTCCAGTAGACAATTAATTTCAGGGTGGATAAGGGTATTTAGAAATATTGCCACTGCAGAGTAAAGGCACATAGTGGCTTAACATGGTGTTCTCACATTCCGACAGCAGCATCCATGAAATGAAACATATTTGTTATTACAAGAACTGCTGTGTCCTTGTATGTTAAAGCACCACCATGGATGTGATAGAACAGTTCTCATCTCTGGGAAAACCAGTTAAACTACTTTTTAAGTACTGTTTCCCCAGATGTTTGGTGCCTAACCACTTTTCTTCTCTCCCCATGTCACTTAGAGCAGTGAAATGAATTGCTGGCTTCAGTGTCCCACTCTCATATTGAAACATCCCTTCTTTTAAAGCTAAATTTATTGTAAGTAGGAAGTTTTTCATCTTTGTAGATGAGACTAAGACTTGAACATAATGATCACAGTCGAGTTTGGAATTTAAAAAAAAAAACAAAACAAATACATTGATTCTTTATATGTACACTGGCTAAAAACATTGCTCTACACTGTAACTTTTAAGTGTACTATTTCTGTATGAATGTTGCCCGGTAGTGTGGGTTTGAGTAGCATTGTGTGTGAGTGAACCCACTGGCCTCCCTCACAGCCCTTTGAAAAACAAAGCCTTAAGTATTTCCTCCTTGAACTTTTCCTTAATGAGCATGATTTAAAATCTTAGGAAATCATACAAAATTAAACAAAAAAAACAAAACAAACCAACCAATTCACAAGTTTTGAAGTGATGTCATAGTTGGCTAGAGATTCTTAAAATTTTTCATAAATGGAAAAATTAGAAAACATTTACTCATTTTTTTTTTTAATTTAGACGTATAGTTCTGGGCTGTAACAAATATTTAGGTTTCAAAGCTTAGCAGAATACCTTTGCTAATTTCTTGCATAAAGTAGTACACTTATACCATGCCATTATTTAAATTCTTTAGTGAGTGTACTAACAATTGTTCTTTAAGTGATTACTCTTTAGCAAAGTTAAGCAGTCTGACTAAAGATGGATTAAATTATGTGTTGACTTGTGTTGCCTTATATTTAAAAAGAAAAAATTGCCTGATTGTGTTATGCCAAATGATAGCAACATTGAAGTCCTAATTTATTGTTTATAATCGTATACCTGCCGTCTTTGTGGAAACTGGTAAATATACATCTATGAAAGAACTAAAATCCGAAGACTTTTCATGCAATATTTTTCTCAATACATTATCTTGGAAGCCAAGGATTGAGTGTGAACCTGCTTCCCTTCCATTCTCCCAGTGGTCTTCCCCCATTCCAAATTGACTGAGAGCTATGCTATGGCTTTAACATTTCCCACAGAGTTAGTTATTGTAAAGTGTTCTGTTACCTGAAAATGTGCTTTTCATTTCTGTTCATTAGCCCTGCTGCAAATACAACCCCCCCCAGACTGTGATTTTCCTTCTGTCTTCCTCCAAGAACAGCATGAGTGAAATGCCATGTTTTGGCTCTTGGGAAAAGGTGATTTAAATGACTGAAGTTACACTAATGTTACAGGACATAAGCTTGTCATGAATTGTTCTGCATTGCTAAAGGCAGAATCATTCACCTCTGAGACTTTGGCCTGGTATAGTAGGACTATGAATCAAAAATTTTCAGGACACAGGTAGGACATTCCATTAGCCTGTTCAAAAAATTAGAACAGTTTTGCTGTTAAAGCCGGCTGACGTTTCCATCTCTTGTTCGAAGAGCCCAGATTTTGTTGAAAAGTCTGCATTTCTGAATTAGCGTATAACTAACAGCTTTTTCTTCTTACTCTGAGATTTTTTTTGCTTTTTAATCGGTTGTTTCTGTTCACTGAAATGCTTTGTTTATAGACACAGCCTGTAAAACAAATCTGTACTCTCATGAGCCCAGCAATAAGGGCCCCAGAGAGGGCCCCAGTGGATAAGCTCTGTTGCACAAATGGTGACAAAGAATAGGGTGTTCGATACATCATTTGCTAGGTTTTTTGGGCCTCTCTTTTATCCAGAGTGATGCTCTGGTGTGTTTAGTAGGAGCAGTGCTTTTGATTTCTAGAAATACTATGCAGCATTCATTGTTTGATATTTTCCCTACTCTAGTTCCTGACAGAATTTTACTACTGCAAAGATGAGTAACATAGTCTAAGGAAAATATTGCATTTTGTTCCTATTCTGTGCAGTAGTGAATGCTGTGAAAGTTTCCCTAGGTAATGGAACACTGGTTAGCATGTTTTAATTTGTACACACATTTGTAACTTCTCTAGACTTTCACTTGGGACTTCAACACAGCTGGGTACCTTCCACTGGAATTTACACCACTCTTCCAGTTAGAGACTTCCAGCTTTCTGTTACTTCTCCACTGAAGGGTCAAGTGCTTCTGGCCCCTGATGAGAACATGGTGCTGACCCATTTCCTTGTCTGTATGTGGGTGAGATCGACCTTGGACATGTAGGGAAGAATTTGGTTCTTTGGGGGAAAGAGTTAAGGAGCTTAGATAGCTCATGAATTTTTTCAGTGAGTTCTGGATTACTTTATGCTGTAGTGTGAGCACTGCACTGATTCAGCAGAATATGATGGTTTCTGCTAACTGACTTCTGTGTGGTGGAAGCTATTAGTGAGCAGAGCAAAGAAAGGGTAAGTGTGAAAGTATTGTGATGGCTTCCATGGGAAAACTTCCATCTCTACTGTATCTTTTCTGTTGAGCAGAGGCTTTGAAGCTGTTAAATTGTCAGCCCAATTTGTTACAGCCCAAAGTGAACATTTTATAATATCACTTGCAAATTTTCTTTCTTAGCAAACCTTTTCCAATGCTTATACTGTGAAAGATGTTTTCACAGGCCATTTCCGTAGAAACCAGACAGAAATGTTTGCTGTGGAGAGAATCGGGAGTTGCTGTTGTATTTCATTAAAACACACACTGATTATATGCGCTGCTTCTCATGTGCTACGGGTATAATGAGAATTCTTTTTTTGTCTTCAGGAAAATAAAAGAAGCCAAAAAGTCCATTTCCCTTTGCCCCTTCTGCTGTTTTTGTGCAGTGTGTGAATGGATGAGGCTGCATGTCCTGTGGTATGCAACTGATTCAGCCAAAGGTGTTTCTTGTAAAAATCTAACTTTTGGCCAAGTAGTTTTCTAGAAAAATCTGGGGAAGGGCTGCCTTTCGGATTTTGAATATGTTTGGGACTTCCTAGGTACCTTCTGCAGTAAAAAGCACTGAAACATTCTGTGAGACTTGTGTTGTGCAGAAAGGCCAAAAAATTCCTCAAGGAATCTGTGTTTGGGCTGGGTTTTCTCCATTCCTGGCCTTTCTGTCTCAAAGGCTAGGGCTGTCTCTATTTCCCTTTTAGTTTGACATCTTGAAAAAATTGCATGTACCTGGAAAACGTGAAAGTTGTCCTCGTGTCTCAGCTCCATTGCGTTTTTCAGGTAGCGTGGAGATGAATTCTCTCCAGATGCTAATGTGTGTGCTTTGCTTGCTTGAAAGGCTTTGAATGGAACAGAAAAGAGGTGTGTGTGGAAATTGAGGACCTCTTCAAAGTAACTATCTCCAACAAGTTTTCAGTGAGAAACTTCCCACTAAGTTCATGGTCTGCTCTAGTTCTTGGGCAGCCTCCTGTTTTCCAAGGTGCATCTTGCCCTGGCTGATCTTAGGAGCTGAATCCCCTAATGAACTCAGCGTAAAGGGATATCGAAAAGAACACACCTTGACCCACTGCAGATGAGATCTCAGGAGACACCAAGATAAACAGGTTGGGTTTTTGTTTAAGAGCAGTCAGATCAGAAAGTCTTAAGATGTGGCTAAGTGAAGGCAGACTAATCAATAACGCCTTTATCCAAGGTAAACTGACACGCTAATTAGTTGGAATATGTCAGCATTTATCATTGCTCAGGTAGAGAATAGGAGAAAGATTCAGGGTCAGGTTTATTGTACTCTAAAAGGATATGTTAACAAAACAGAGAAAATATAAATCCTGGAAGAGGACAAAACCTGAATGATAGTTGAAAGGTGTGCTCCATTGCTCATCTGCTGTGTGATATTCCTGTAAGTGCAAGCTAAACCTAAAATTGTGTGTGTCTATTTGGAAAGATGTAACTATGGAGACTCCCTTTATTTCCATTAAGGATTTGCAGCAATTAACTTAGGGTGCCATAGCCACATGAGGCTCTGCATTTAATAGAATGCTTGCACTTGGATTTTAAGTGAATATTTACATGTAACTGAAGATGATAGCAAAGGCTGCTTTCTCTAGTTTGTAATGAATATACATCTAATTTACATGGTGAAACTAGAGAAGCACAGTCCATCTCTCCCAGGACAGTGAAGGGTACTGTACTGGTTTCAAAATCATCCCTCCTGGACTTGCTGGGAATATGCTCACTGAACATTTAGACGTCATTGATGCTAATTTGAATCTTCCAGGCTAGATTTTCCTGACCGCAGTGCAAGGCTGTCCTTAGGGTAGGGCAACAGGGGCAGCTGCCTGGGGCCCCACAGGGCCACACTGCTGCCCCCCCCCCCCTTCTGGGGGCGGGGGGGGGCGGGGGAAAAAGGGGGCCCGGTTTGGGGGGGGGGGGCCCCCCCCCCCCCCCCCCCGGTGACTTGTGCTGCTCTGGGTCTGTGCCACAGCAGCAGGGAGGGGAGAGGAGGCAGCATGGGGCCTGTATCACTACCCCCCTGTCCTGGCCATGCTGCCTCCTGCCGCCTCCCCACTGCTGTGGCACAGAGCCCAGAGCAGTGCATGTGGCCTGCGGGGGCGGGGGGCAGCAGCACTGAACTGGGCCACCCTGTTGACTGCTTGCCTGGTTGCCAGCATGTGGTGGGGGGCAGTGCAGAGGCCTGCCAGCCCTACCCCCCCAGTATGGGGGGGTGGAGTCCCACAGGGGGGCAATTTGCCCGGAACCTCCCACCCCCTAGGAATGGCCCTGCCTCAGGGCACAGGATACGAGTAGAAAGATGAGGAAGGGTTAAATCAACCTCCTTGTCCATATATCCCTTTCTAAGTGCTTTTACTTAATGCACCACCTGTCTTTTATAGTGATGGTAATTAGCTCCATTTTACAGATAGTAAGACTGTGAGCACCCTACAGTGAGACAAGTTAAACCACCACCAGAAGTAAGTCATTAGCCAGTTGGGGGATGTAGAAGATGTAAACTATTAAACCAAAGGCACCTAGCATCACACTCAAATAGCTGCAGAACTGTTGCAGAATGCAAGGAGAATGAGTTCAAGTCTCTGGGGCTTGCATGAAGCTCTCCCTTGTTCTACTGAGATTAAGCAGAACTGCTGCTTCTCTGCTGAATGCTTGATTCCATCAGCAAGGATGAGTTTGTTTGGCTTGTGTTTGGTGTTGTGTTCTCCCCGCCCCTCAACATTCCACATTGTGCTATTGTACCTTGGGAAGGTATTTGAGTTCTCCTTCGAGTGCTGCTAACATCATTTAGTTACAGGTGTCTACGTGCCGCAGTGCATGGTAGCTCGGAAAGTCTTTAGCATTAGCCTGTCGGGTCAGGGCACATGACCAACACCCCCTCCACGCCGCGACCGCGGCTATATAGGTGATTGTGACCCTGACCCTACCGGTTCCTTTATCCACCATCAGCGTCGGTTTCGGATCAGCATAAACTTGCGAAACACAAGTGCCTGTCTTTCGCATGAAATTCAAGAGGCCTGGTTTCAAGCCATGCTTAGGGTGCTGCAAGGCTTTTCCGATGGACGACCTGCACAAGAAATGTCCCGCTTGCCTGGGTGAGTCCCACCTCGCAGTGGAGTGCCCCATTTGCCGGTCCTTCAAGCGGAGGACTCGGTTGGAAAGGGAGCGCCGCCTTCTCTTGATCTCAGGGAGTGGAGCCACCACCCCCAAAACTGGCCGAGCCACGAGCCCTCTGCTGGACCCCCGATTGGCCCAGGATCAGGACCCCCACCACTGATCGTCGGTACCAGTCTCGAAATCTCAACCCACAATGGTACCGCCCCAGCACTGAGCTTGTCAGTCACTGGGTAGCCTCTCTGCCACCCCGAGAAGGGTACTGGCACAGGCAACCCAGATGGCACACCATGTGTACCCAAACCTGGCTCTGGTGCAGAAGACTAAGAAAAGGACTAAAACGATGCCGTCCTCATTGGCACCGCAGGGCCTGGTACCGCCCCCCATGGTCCTGACGTCCAGCCCAGTACCGCCAGTTCTGGTACCGCCAGGCCTGGTACTGCCGGATTCAGTACCGCCAACTGAGGAATCAGTGTCGATACCGGTACCGGCATGCAGCTCTACGCCATCCTCCAACCCGGTACCAACAACCAGCCTGAAACTGGGCCCAAGTACGGGACCTCCCAGCCCTCCTCCAGTACCACAGTTCAGTACAGCAGGGCAAGAAACTCCACTCCATCACTCCTCTGAAGAGCTCTCGGTACCGGGCTCCCGGACGTCAGGAGGAGGGTCTGCCAGATCGTCCTCCGAGGATCGCTTCCTCCCTCCACAGGAGGAGCGTCCAAGGAAGAGACTTCATAAGAATTCCGTATCTCCAAGTTCAGGGACGTCAAACAGACCACAGCTACAGTGAGAGATCTCCGCTCCCCCTATGGCAACGCCTCTAATGAGATCACCTCATAACGAGTGGACCCTCGACTGGCTGGACACAGTAACCAATGATGCCTCCTCTCATTACGCCTGGTCACCATTGCCGGAGTCCTTGGATTTTTCTGACGACAAACATGACTCTGACCCTACATAACGTAGTAGATTGCAGGCTCAATCCTCCTCTTCACCTGATGAGCGCCTAATTGACACGTCCGCTGACCGCGAGGGAGACCCCCACATCGAGCAGGACCTCCTCTGCTGTATGGTGGCGAACCTAAAATTGAAATTAGGAGTAATCCAAGAAGAGGATGACTCCCTCTTTGATGCATGCCATAGAGCTCCCCCAGCGAGGGTGGCAGTCCCGTTGCATTCGGGAGTATGTCGCATTGTCCAGGAACCCTGGCAAACTCCTTTCTCGATCCCGCCAGTGTCCAAAGTTGTGGATAAGAAATACTACATCTCTCCAGAGGGGTTTTCCGTCTTGTTTCATCTTCCCACTCCAGGATCCATGGTGGTTGATGCCGTAAATCAAAGGGAGAGACAGGGCCAGCCAAGCTCCGTGCCCAAGAACAAAGAGGTGAAGAAGCTCAACCTCCTGGGGAGGAAAGTTTACTCCTCCGCTGCCCTCCAGCTACGTATTTCCAACCATTCAGCCCTAATGACGCGCTGCATCTTCAACCTGTGGGAGGCCATGCAAAACTTTTGCATGGCCATCTCCGAGGAGTGCCTGAGGGACTTTGAGGCAATGCTCGAGGAAGGAGAGAGGGCATCCAGGGATTCTCTAGTGGCAACTTGGGATGCAGTGGACACGGCTGCCTGCATCATGGCCTCCGCAGTTGTCATGTGTCGGCTGGCCTGGCTCCAAGGCTCCAGCCTATCCATGCAAATACAGCAAATTATTCAGGACCTCCCCTTTGAGAGTCCTGACCTCTTTGCCCTATCCACAGACATGAAGCTCCATGGTATGAAGGACTTGAGGGCCACGCTTTGATCCCTGGGGATATACACTCCGCAACCCACCAGGCGCTTGATGAGACCACATCAGCTGCTTCAACTGCAGAGTCAGTTCCTGAGATCCCTCCAGTTTCCCCAGCACCATCTTGGGGCCCCGGACAAGGACAAGACCCGCTCGGGTAAAGCTCAGCGCCTCACATTCTGGAAGGCGCGGGCTGGGACCTGACTGTTCATCTGGCTGTAAACAGAGTTTTTGACGGTACCCTCGAGGGCAGCGCTCCAGGGCCCTTGTTTTCCCCTCACCGCCTCCGCCACTTTGCCCCCCCCGGTGGACCCATGTCACATCAGACCAGTGGGTTCTTCATACAGTGGCGCGAGGATACTGTATCCAGGTCCTTTCAATCCCTTGAGACAGGAAACCGCCCCCTCGTGCAGCATCAGAGAACCGGGAATTGTTAAGCAGTTCGAGGCCAAATGGCAAAAACTCTCCTTTGGGGCCATAGAAAAGGTCCCCAAATGAGAGTGGAGCAAAAGGTTCTACTCCTGCTACTTCTTGGTCCTCAACCCAACGGGGAACTACAGCCTATTCTAGACCTCAGAGCACTAAGCAAATACATAAAGAGAATAAAGTTCCACATGGTTTCCCTGCCCCAGATTGTCCCCTCCCTGTCCGCAGGAGACTGGTTGGCAGCCCTCGACCTAAAGGACGCTTACTTTCACATAACCATTCAACCCCACCACAGATGATTCCTCAGGTTTGTGGTGGCACAAAACCATTACCAGTTTACTGCTCTCCCCTTTGAGCTATCGCTAGCTCCCAGGGTGTTCACAAAATGCGTGCCACCGGTCACAGCGTTTCTATGCAGGAGGGGCGTAAGAATCTACCCCACTTGGACGATTTGCTTATAGTGGGCAAGTCAAGTTGACAGGTGCAAAGCCATGTCAACCTAGTGGTGAAAGTCAAGTTTTTTGGCCTCTGCATAAATGCAAAGAAGTCAAAGCTCTGCCCCACTCAGGACATAGAATTCATTGGAGCATGATTAAACACTCGACAGGGCATGGCATCCTTGCCTCTGTCAAGATTTCAGTCCATTTGCACCATCATCACGGAACTGCAAGTGCCGGGTTTAACCACAGGGCGCCGGTGCATGCAGCTTCTGGGACACATGGTGGTGGCCACCTCAGTAATCTGAACAGCACACCTGAGGATGAGACCTTTCCAGCTCTGGTTCGCCACAATGTTCCGGGCATGGAGATACCGTCCGGACAAGGTACTCTCAGTTCCCCAGTACGCCCTGGAGTCCCTCCAAATTTGGAGGGACCCCTGCTTCGCAATGGGGTGTAATCCTGTTCAGGGAGCCCAAGCCCTTAGTGACCCTGAGAACGGATGCTTCGGACTCAGGTTGGGGAGCCCACCGGTCTGGGGGCCTCTCTACACAGGGTGTTTGGAGCCCTGAGAACAAACTCCTCCACATAAGCGTGAAGGAGCTCCTGGCCATCAGATTAGCCTCCACGACCTTTCTCGACAAAATCCGCAACAGAATGGTCCAGGTCCTCACAGATAATACCATGGCCGTGTTTTATACCAACCAGCAAGGGGGGGTTCGCTCCTCGGCTCTATGCGAGGAGGTGTGCAAGCTTTGTCAATTAGCGATAGAGCACCACTTTACGCTGATTGCCTCCATCTCCCCAGGGTAGACAACGGCCTAGCAGACTCACTCAGCAGAAAACCCCTAGCAAATCACGAATGGTCCCTCCACCACAAGGTGTTCTCCCTGCTGATAAACAGATGGGAACCCCCCCAGGTGGATCTGTTCACCATGGAGCAAAACCACAAATGCCCTCACTTTTGTTCCCTCTGGGGTTGGGAGGAGGGCTCTCTCAGCAATGCTTTCCTCCTCAGGTGGTCAGGGGCCCTGATGTATATGCCTTCCTGCCAATTCCCCTGATCCACAGAGTGCTACTGAAGATCCTTGCAATTGAAGCACACATCATTCTGATAGCTCCAGCAGGACATGTCCATAAGGACCCCGCTCTGCCTACCTCAGTGGGCGGATCTCCTAACACAGGACTTGGGATGCCTGCAGCACCTGAACCCAGGTCTCCTACATTTGACGGCTTGGATGATCTCTGGCACAGTGAGCAAGAGAGGTGCTGCTCAGATAGGGTTAAGAAGGTCCTGGTTGGTAGCAGAAAACCCTCCACCAGGTCCACCTACATCGCAAAGTGGAAGCGCTTCTCCACTTGGTGCCGTGACAAAGACATAGACCCTATCTCCGCACCAAGCCATACAACTCTGGACTATCTCTTAGACCTAAAAGAAAAAGGCCTATCCCTGTCCTCACTAAGAGTCCACCTAGCGGCAATTTTGGCATTCCACCAAAGAGTTGATGGTGCCCCAGTCTTTTCACACCCCATATCTCACAGGTTCCTGAAAGGGGTAGAAAAGCTCTTTCCCCACCCTCGTAAGCCCACCCCTCAGTGGGATCTGAACGTTGTGCTATGGGCTTTGACAGAGCCGCCCTATGAACCCTTGGATTCGGCTACTCTGCTGGTGTTATCCTGGAAGGTGGCTTTCCTGGTAGTGATCACCTCAGCTAGAAGGGTTTCAGAGTTGCTAGCCCTGACATTCTTTCCAGACAAGGTGGTCATCCGCCACCATCCTTCCTTCCTGCCAAAGGTGACCACCCCCTTCCACGTGAATCAAGAAATTTGCCTGCTGGTTTTCTATCCCGACCCCCAGGATACAGAAAACCAGAGATGGTGTGGCACACCTTGGATGTGAGGAGAGCACTCTTAATTTATATTGAGTGCACATGATCTTTCCGCAAGACCTTCCAGTTGTTTGTGGCGGTCACCGAACGCATGAGAGGCTTCCCAGTGTCCTCTTGGTGCATCTCCAAATGGATTGTAAACTGCATCAAAGACTGCGACTGTGAGAGCCCACTCTATCAGAGCCAGGCGTCTTCCACGGCCTTCCTTGCCAAGGCCCCAATCCAACAGATCTGCAGGGCTGCTACGTGGTCGTCATTACATACCTTCACGACGCACTATGCCATTGCCCAACAGGCTAGAGACAGTGCCGCTGTGGGCAGAGCTGTACTCAGTGTGGGTAGACTGTAACTCCTCCCACCATCCTCGGGTACAGCTAGCAGTCACCTGTAACTGAATGATGTGAGCAGCACTCGAAGGAGAACGGTTGGTTACTCACCAGTAACTGTCCTCCTTCAAGATGGGCTGCTCACATACATTCAGGCCCCTCCCACCATCCCCACTAACGGAGTTGGCAAAGGTATATGGAACTCGGAGGGTCAGGGTCATGGTCACCTATATAGCCGCGGTTGCGGTGTGGAGGGGGCGTTGGCCGTGTCCCCTGACCTGACATGCTAATGCTAGACTTTCCAAGCTACCGTGCGCTGCGGCACATGGACACCTGTAAGTGAATGTTATGTGAGCAGCCCATCTTGAAGAAGGATGGTTACTGGTGAGTAACCAACCATTCTTGATGCAAAGCAGCAAATGTGTTGAACTGAAAAGCATTGGCAGATTTCCTGTCTCTATTTGGGCTGAGGAGGTAGGTTAAAAGTGATTGAGTGCCTGGGAAGCAACTGTGCCCTGCCAAAAATCCTCTAGGGTTACAGGGACAAACCTGGCTTGTTGTGCAATTTAGTGTATGTAAAACACATGGCTGCTGCTAATCATAAGGGAATGGCCCATATTCTACAGATATTGTTGCAATTTCTGCATCTAGGATTTAGCTCCTTGGCGTGAGGCTGGTGAAACTCCTTCACATGGAGTGGGTCTTTAGCCTGAAAAGTAGCAGAGGGAAGTTAGAATTCATTCAGGTCCCTTACTGACTGTTAACACAGTACAATACTCCTACCCTCAGTGATTCACTGGGTTTCCTCAGGGCCAGTTGAGAGCTCCTGTTGCATGCCTGTTTTACTCCACATCCATGAAATCTTACTCATAGACTTTAAGGTGAAAGGGGACCAATATGATCATCTTCCATATCTTCAGAAGCAAGGAGTCCTGTGGCACTTAGACTAACAGATTTATTTACTGCATGAACTTTTGTGGGAGAAAATCCCATGTCAGATGCTTTGAAGATGGGAGAACTTACAGAATGGGATGAAAATAAATGCAAGGGAGTGTAAGATATGGGATCAGGTCATACTGTAACAGCAAATCAGAGCAGTTGTTAAGGTTCAAACACTTGGAAACAGCACATAGAGAAGGATGAAATCAAATCACCTGTTGTAATGGCAAAAGAAGTCAGTCACAATTTAATCCTGCTTGCACAAAACTGACATCAGAAATTACAACACTCAAAAACCAGTTGCTGAGCACTTCCATCTTTCTAATCACTGTATGGATTACTTGTTAATGACTGTGCTCAAGAAAGTCAATGGGACATCGACTTCAAAGAGAAACAGCTGAATTTGAATTGATATGCAGATTTCATTGTGTGAAAGCAGAATTAAATAGTGACCTTGGCTTTTCCCACAACAACAGGTGATTTGACTTCCTCCTCCTCTATGTGCTGCTTCCAAGTGTTTGAATCTTCACAACTGCTCTGATTTGCTGTTACAGTATGACCTGATCCCATATCTTACACTCTCTTGCATTTATTTTCATCCCATTCTGTAAGTACCCCCATTTTCAAAGTGTCTGACATAGTGGGATTTTCTCCCATGAAACCTCATGCGATAAATAAATCTATTAGTCTTTAAGTGCCACAGTGCTCCTTGCATCTTTTGCTGAACTAGACTAACGGCTGCCCTTATGGAACATATCCTCATTTATTCTTGTGTTCTAGTCAGTCCTAGACAGTTGCCTGCATTTTTCATGAAGTGATTTCCTTCAGTGCCTTGACATGAGAAGATATTTCAGCACCTTTTCTAACTATGGGGCCGAATTCTTTGTGTTGGTGGGATCTAGCTATGCATAATATCACCAGTTTTAAGCATAAATGGCTCTTCGGCACTGTGCCCAGTGATCTGCCAGTCTTCCTGGAAAATGGAGACATGGATTTTTACTGGTTATAAAGCTCAGATGTGGTGTGTCTGGAGAGGATAGACTTGATCGTGAGCTCTTTGAAGCAGTGTCTGTGTTTTACTCAGCTTGTGTTGCATCACTATTGCAGGGCCCTGATCTAAATAATAAAATACTATTCTCAGGGGGAATTGCTGAAGCTAAGGAACCTATAGTAGAGCTCCACCAGGAGTAACTATTTATTTGAAACTGTGGTTTTTTCTAGCATGGTTTTGGCACCACAGGGCCATGTTGTAATGAGGTTATTGTAATGTTTTATCTAGCTAGTATGAGCTAATTTCAAGGTAATTGGATACAAGCCATTAATTCACTTGAGGCTTCTGAGAGAGATTAAAACTAAAGCACTCAAATCACACCAATATGTAAAGATTAAAGGCAAGTCTCTCTATGTGTGTCTATCAGTGCAAAACAGTAATGTCTCAGCCATTTTGGCTGAGTCATATTGATTTTATCCATAAGAGAATCAGCACTAGCCAATCTAGTTCTATTGTATACCACCACGGATGGCATTTAAACTT
This sequence comes from Podocnemis expansa, assembly GCA_007922195.1. NCBI lineage: Eukaryota > Metazoa > Chordata > Testudines > Podocnemididae > Podocnemis > Podocnemis expansa. The sequence goes on from ML681971.1 coordinate 30,950,899, forward strand.
CTAACTGATTCCTTCCTTAAGAAAAACAAGCAAGGAGTCCTGTGGCACTTAAAGACTAATAAACTTATCTATTGCACAAACTTTTGTGGAAGAAAATCCCACTTTATCAGATGCTTTGAAGATGGGAAGCGTCGGACGAAGTGGGATTTTCTCCCATGAAAGCTCATGCAATAAATGAATTTGTTAGTCTTTAAGAGCCGCAGGACTCCTTGCTTGTTTTACTGAACTAGATTAACACAGCTGCCCCTTTGGAACTTTCTTAAGAAACCCAGCCTTCTTCCTTAAACAAGCTGCCAGGCATCCTGTGGGTTTTGAAAAGTGCTCTGTCTAGATAGTAGAGTTCAAAAGAGAGTTACTTATTTAGATAATGAGAATATCCAGTTACTTTAAAAAAAAAAAAAAAAAGTGATCCCATGCTTCAGCGGTCACTGACTGCTGGGATAAAAACATGTATCCCATATGGATTACTTATTCCATAATTATCCACTAGATGGCTTCTTGCACCTTCCTCTAAGTCTAAAGCCTTTGGCACTCGCCTCTTTCAGAGTGGGTTAGCTAAACTGCTGGTTACTGCTGTGTCAGGTACAAGGAAAACCACCCTTTTATTTAAAATGGTACACTTTGTGAGCCTTAATTTAGTACTAGACAAGCTGAGAATATTTCTCCCAAATGAGTCCCAAGAAATGCTCTGTCTCTGGATTCCTCTTAGAAGTTGGCTGTTCTTGCAATGGATTTGCAGCCTGATTTAAAATCTTATTTTGCAGACATGTTAAGGTTAAGAGGTGCTCAAAAGTTCATTTAACATTTCAATATATGCATTGCATGAGAAGTTCAAGATTCCTCTAATTGCAAAGCAACTAAGTCAAGTGACATGTCTTGGAGTTTGTCTGCTGGGGTTTTGGGAGTTTCAGTCTGATCCTGGGGAACTATTAAAGCAACGTTGTATGGCTGCTTCACAATAAGAGTACAAAGTAGCTGTGAAAGCTGAGGTTGGGTGACATAGAAGTTTTGGTAGTGGAAGAACGTTTGTCAGGTTCAGCCCTTGAGTTTGGCAGGGTAACGTGAATAAGCAATCACTGATGTCATTCTAGGTGGGCACAGAAGCTGTGGATGGGGAAAACCTATTAAATTAAGGAGACTGAAATTAAAATGGACTTTTCAGCTTGGAAAAAAGATGATTAAGGGGAGATATGATAGAGGTCTAGAGAAGCATGACTGATGTGGAAAAAGTAAATAAGTGGTGTTTACTCCTAACACAAAAACTAGGCGCCACCCAATGAAATTAATAGGCAGCAGGTTTAAACCAAGCAAAAGAAAGTATTTCTTCACATGACATACAGGCAGCCTGTGGAACTCATTGCCAGAGGATGTTGTGAAGGCCAAAACTATAATGGGGTTCCAAAAAGAACTAGGTAAGTTCATGGAGGATGGATGGCTATTTGTCAGGGAGGCCTGGGTAGGTACCAGAAGCTTAAAAGGAAGATGCAAGAAACCTTACAGTGCATTGTTCTGGCATAGCCTGCCTGTAGTTAAGTGTCTTCGTAGCCTTGAAGTGGGGTTTAAATCTCTTAAATAACAATGGCCTGTTTAATAGAACTTTGGATGTGCTGATTCACACGTCTCCTTTTTTGAATTCTGCTTAGGAGGTGATGTTGGGGTGGAGTTGCACAAATCTTCACTGTATAGGTAAGTGTTTCCTTTTATCAGTTGAAAATGTTTGCCTTTCACTTTCCTCGAAAGTGCCTTGTTGGTGCATTGGTGGAGAGGATCAACAGGCACCTGTCAAGGCTTTTTCCCCACTCTGGCACGCTGAGTGCAGAAGGTGGGGGCCTGCAACAGGCCTTAAAAGCCACTGGCCTTAAAGCCTGCTCTTAGAAGTCTCCAAGGCCTCCAATTCCTGGCCTTGGAGTGGTATCGCTGCCACCACCCAAATGCAAAAAAACCTCTTGAGACCCAGGAAGGCGCACTTGGGAATTCCTCCCTGTGAGGTACTTGCAATCCTGTTTATTCCTCTCTCAGGAAAGTGACTGGACCCCAGCTGCAATATGAGCTGGAATTGGAACAGGGTTCCCTCTAGTAGCTGTCTGTGCAGTCCAAGGCATGGGCACACAAACCTCTTGCCTTTCAGGACACAGAACCAGAACTTACTTAAAAGGTAAACTCTTTAATCAAAAAGAACAGATAATAAACACAGAGAGTTGCTTCTCTGGGAATTAACTTAGGTAGTTACAGGGTAGTGGGGGGGGGGTTACATGTGCTCAGCACAGAGAAATCCAAAAAACAAGCCAAAAACAAAGAAAATACCCTGACCGCGTCTAAGTAAACATTCCCTGTTCTACCCACGCCTGGTCAGTAACAAATTTAACTTATCTCCGGTAAGGATGTTGCTGGATTCTTTCCCAGGCCCCTCTGGCCTCCTCCTGATCTTTCCAGGAGCTCTGCTGCATCCAAACAGGCCCAGGCCAGGCTGCTGTTACAATTCAAAAACCTGTGCTTCATTCCTATTGGCTGTCCTGGAACTCACTGACCAGAGTGTTAACTCCTTCCTCCCCAAGGGTTATTACAGCACCCAACTCACCTTTGCTATATGTATAATTGACTGACTCTCTTGGGGCTGAGGTTATTCACCACCTCTCTGAATTACTGTCCAAACTTTTTCAGTCTGTTGTATAGAAATCCTTCCACTGTTTAATCATTTATGCATGGTCTCTAGACTCCTCTTTTTGCTACATCTCTCTTCTGATTGGATAACTGCAGTAGAACTGTCTTAAGAAATGCACTTTGATGTGGTACACCAGTCTGGAAGAAACAGTGACCGGAATGAATGTTCACTTCTGATGGCCTGTTGTCACACTGCATGCTATGAGACTGTAAATACTTACAATAGGAAAGGGGGTGGGGGCATGTGTTGGTGGGGAGAGCAGGGGGAGGAATCTGAGTTCTCCAGGCCTGGCTCTAGATTGTCATTTCTGTGCCATGTGTTCCCCATCTCTAAACACGATACACATCAAAATGAATGGATGCTTGTAAAGCATGTTGCGATCGTCTGATGGCAGGCTGGAGATGTACCAAGGCTAAGCATGTCCCTCAGCAGGTTGGCCTGCTTTCAGCTCTGCTGGCTAGTTCACCTGGCTCTCAAGAGGACCACTCTCTAGCATCTGGGGGCTCAAGTGGTGGTGCTTTATGGGTTCTGATGGAGTGGATTTGGACAAGCCACAGGCTAGAGTTGGACTTTCCTACTGCACCTGCAGGCCTGCTTTGGATTGTGTCCATCTTTCCCCCAGCAGCAACTTCGCTTCTCTCAGCAGGGAACTGACCTAACCCTGGGCCACACTACCAAACTAACGTTTTGTTTGACTACACCCAGCTGCAAGAACCAGGCCCATGCCTTGCCCGCATTGCACTGCAGGCTGCTCCTGGTTCCAGGAGAATGATTTCACCCAGACAGCACAGCCTAGGGACTTAGAGTGGCACAGCTGTGGGCCACAGATGGGCTTGCAGCAGATTTTGCATCAGCCCAATGTCCCAGCTGCTCTAAGTCTCTTGGCCCAAGTCTGCTTGACTTTCCAAACGCCTCTGGGGCCTGCTGGTCTCTCCCTCTAGCACAGTGAAGAACACTTCAGCCCTTTGCCCTAGCTCTGGGGCTTATCTTCCTGGTCCCACTCTTCCCCTCTCTGCTCTTCCTTTGTGCCAAAGCAGGAGTTTGCAGACCAAGGTCACTCACTGCAGGCTGTACTCAGTTCTGCTCTGATCTCTTTGTTGTGACCCTGCTGATCTAGCTAAGGTGTTGGGAACAGCTTTGCCCTGGAGTTTCTTTGTCCTGCTAATGAGTGTTAGGGGCCTGGCCAAGTGAAGAACTCCTCAGTGGTTTTCCAGTGGGCCCCAATTAGACGTAGTCCATATACCATGGTTGACTGGGGCAAACAGATGTCCCAGCCTGGAGTGTGTGCGAGTGCTTCTCTGGTCCTGCTCTGAGCTGTGGCTGTCCTAAGAAGGCCCAACTAAGCAACCCTTGCATTTCCTGAGGATGGTGGCAGGGTCTTGTCAGGAGAGCAGTGCTTGGCTCCTGTGTTAGTCTTGGGAGCTGGATCCATCTGAGTGTTGGGCTCCCTGACTGAGAGTAGCTCTTAGTCCAAGAAAGCAAGGAGTCTTGTGGCACTTAGACTAACAGGTTGGTTGGTTGGTTGGTTGGTTTCTTTGTCCAGGGTTATTTGAATAGCTGCAAGGTTAACTCGGTCCTTCAGCTAGCTGTAGTGGGGAGGGTGGGTTGGCAGGCAAGACTCTGATAGAGCTGTGCTAGTTCAACTTCAGTCTGTGCATAGTGCTTGAACTGTGTGTGCTCAGTCCTAGTGGGATTTAATTTTGAATCCAAACCACCTAAAGTTAAACTACTCTAACCATTTATATGTTGGCTTGGAACACCCCCTTTAAAGAAATTTGTTAGGTGCCACAGGACTCTGGTTTTAGCTCTACCCAGACTAACACGGCTACCCCTTTGGAACCTGTTTAAAGAGATGCGTTGAATCATTTGGGTTTCCTGGACAAGGCTTTCCTGTGAACCTGCTTTGGTCTCGTTATCAGCATTTCTGGGTATTCGGGTTGGTGCCTCTGGGAATCTTGTGTGGTGGCCTGAAGGTACCCTGGCAGTTGCCCATACCAAAAGCAGCAGATGCTTGAAGCTCAGATGGCCACAAGCCCTGCGCTGATCTCCCTTGTCTGTCTAACTTGGGCACTTCTGCCCTGCCTGACACTGCTAGACTCTTGGTTCTGCTACTCCCCCAAGGTGAGGGCAAAGCCCAGGTGCTTGCCCCTTCCAGGCCCAGCAGCTTGCGTAGTGACCCCCAGCTGAGCACTGCATGGTGGGGGGCAGTCTGTCTCCCACTGTTTTATGCGGGGAGGGAAGGAAGTGGCCTCGCGGGAGCAAGGATGTGGTGTTTATTGAGCAGGTGACTGTGGGATGGACACAGCTCTCAGTGGACGTTGGCCCACAGCTCCTGGCCATGCAGTGGCTGGCACAGTTGCCGGTTGTCCAGTAGGGGGTAGGGTGGCTCCCCAGATGTGCTGCTCAGGAGGCCACACAGGGCCCCTAGCTGCTCCTCAATGATGGCCACAGGCTCTCACAGAACCAGCCAGGTGACACACTCCAGCAATGGCAGGGTGGTCAGCGAGCCTGGGTATGATCAGAAATCACTGCAAGTGGGCAGCAGCTGCTGCAGCTGGAAGGCCAGGAAGGGCACTTGTGCACACCCGGGGTACCCAGAGCCCAACACCCCCACCAGTGTCTGCAGAGCTGGACACGGCTGGCTGAGGCACAGCCACAGGGCCACTACGGCCAGGCCTTCCGGCTGACTCAGGGCCTGGCTCAGCTGCCCATAACAGGCCTGCCAGTGCACTAGATGTAGCTCAGCTGGAAAGCAGTGCCCCTCCAGCATGTGCTCCGGCCCTGAACCCAGTGCAGTTGCAGCTGGGCCAGGTGGTAGGGGCCCTCCAGTGGCACCCCCAGCCAGCACCGAGTCCTCCCTGAACTGCACCTGTACTGTGTACCCATTGTTGGTGATGCTCTGTGCTGTGCTCGGCTCGTAGTTGAACTGCCGTGGCTGCAGCATGGCATCGTAGTGGGTGTCCTGGGCCCGAATGTTGATAGGCGACTGCCACTGTCCCTGGGCCAAGGGGAAGTACTCATGCCAGTGCTCTGGGCCATTCTCCTGCCCATAGCCCCATGGGGGGGGGGGAACGGACGACCAGACCCAGCTCTGCACCCCTGCAACCAGCCTTCCCGCAGCAGCCCTATCTGCTAATGGTGACCAGCCTGCCTGCTAGCCCTCTGGGTCACAGCAGTAATTGTCACAGTCAGGATGTGTCACAGATGGTGGGGGGTAGGAGCCAGGCTCCAGGGGCTGCCTCCAAGGGGAGGGGAAGAAGAAAGCAAGCAAGCATGCTTTGGCTGGTGCCAGCTGTTACGTTGCTCCCTTTGCTCACAGAAAGGCACTGTGGTTCCAACCAAACCATGTGACGTGGCTCGCTGTGGGGTGGGGGGTACTGTCTGTAGCAGGTGTTAGCATGACCACTAACCTAACCCTCAACCTTGCCAGATTGCAGCACGCCTTCCAGGTGGCTGATTGGCCTCACATATCCCCGGTTTCACCTCACCCAAAAATGACAATTGGACATAAAGCTACAACATGCCTCAGCCCCTGTCACAGCCAGTGATGACTCTTCTGTGCCCTCCAGTTACCAAACCAAGCAAATGGGCTCTAAACACCACGCTTTATACTGAAGTGTGAGTACAGTAAGCACAGCCATGCCTCTTGGAAAATGAGGCCCAGCTCTAGCTGAGGTGACATACTTGGGCAGAGAACCACAGCCCCAATGGGAGCTTGCCAGATCTGCTGGGTGGTCAGAGATCACTGGGCTGGGGCGTGGATGGCATGCAGGGCACATGGTGATACCAGTCACTTCCTCCTGCCTCCCTTCTTTCTGTTTCTTCCTGTGTGGCCCTGGCTCCAGTCCCACTGGAGAATCTCCTAGGACAGGTCCCCTGGGATCCACAGGCTTCCTGGCAAATCCCCCCACCCCTTTCCAGGAGAGTGTGTGTTTGTGTGTGTTTGTTCTGAAAACACTAAGCCAGGGGCCAGAAGCAGCCCAGGATCCACCCACCTAACGAGTCCAGGCTTAGTTGGCTCACATATGAGCCATCAATCATCCATCCACACCCCCTGTGTCTGATGTGTCCTCCTCAGAGATGACGCTGCTGGCTGAACTAAACATCAACTCTATGTCAAAACAAGTTGCTGCAGCTTGATGAATGGTAGGTTACTTACCAGTAAATGTCCTTCTTTAAGATGGGCTGCTCGGATTCATTCAGTATTAGGTGTCTACGTGCCACAGCGCACGATTGGCTGGAACTTCTTTTAGCCTTAGCCTGTCAGGCCAGGGCTGGCAGCCACCGCCCCCTGGCCATATATATGGCCCCAGCCCTGCTCCTCCCCAGTTCCCATTAATCGCTGACTCTGAGTACCGGGGATGGTTGGAGGGGACTGAATGAATCCGAGCAGCCCATCTCAAAGAAGGATGTTTACTGGTAAGTAACCTACCGTTCTTCTTTGAGCGCTGCTCGGATACATTCAGTATTAGGTGACTGCTTAGCCGTACTGTGGAAGGTGGGCGGAGTTAGACTTTATCTGCCGTCAGCACGGCTACCCACAAATGGCACAACCCCCAAACTGGGTGAAGAAGCAGTGGGCCACCAGCACATGCCTACAGACACACCACCAAGTGCAAGATCCTCAGGAGGAGGCATGCATGAGAGTGCTGAGGGGTCATTTACCACTCTGTCAGGGGACTATAAGCCTAACAGGGGCAGTCCCTGGTTCATTGTCGGGGAATTTGCTATATTGTAATAGCAAGAAGAACCTTGTCACCAGCAAGACTGTTTAGTGTAGTACGGTTGCCCCTTCCTAGAAGAATTGCCTCCTGAGAGCAGCAGTCATGATCCAGGGCAACAGCTTCCCTCAGCTGCAGGCGAAGGGCAAGGGTGGAATAATTGCTGCCCTTGCCACCTCATCCCCAAAAGGAGGAGGTGAGCTGGGTTAAGTACTAACCAAGACTGGGGCAGGGAGCACATTGCCCCTTGGCTAAATGGGAGATAGGCAAGAGGCCTTCTCCATAGGCGTACTGGCAGGAGATGCCATGGGTAGGGTTGATAAGGGGCGCCCTAACTGAGGCGTCTCAGGTCCATATGGAAGCTAATGCAGGAAGAGGGGTATGAGGAAGGAGTGGGTGGGGACCCCTACCCCTCCATCCGTTGATGCATGGGGATGGAGGCCCTGGAGGGAGGGCTGCAGAATAAGTCCTAGATGCTTGGCAGGCCCACCTCTGGGGCCCAGAAACGTCAGAGACACTCCTTCAGGGAGGTTGTCATAAATGGAGACGTGGACATCTCAGAAGGGCCCTTCCTTAGAGGTAACCCATAAGCAGGATATTGTAGTAAAAAGAGAGCCTTAGGAACACCCATCCTAGTATCAGGAGAGAAACTAAGAGAAAAGTGATTGAATTCCCCATGTTTGGTTGTCCCCAACCAAAAAAGGGGGCAATGACCTGAGGTAGGGGTGATGAAAACATCATGGGGTTCTGGTGGCAGGGACGGCTTACGCAAACTTCAGCACTTGGTGCGCATTTCTGTCCCCTGCCCCTGTACTCTATTCTTCTGGTACGCGGACTCACGTAGGGAGAGGTGTGCCAATCAAGGGAAGGGGTATCTGGCCATCTCTGTAGATGAGTCAGGTCCACCTCAAAGGTCATGCTTTGAACTCCAGAATCAGTGTTGGAAAGGGCATGCAGCTTGGAAGGCATTCTCATCTCTCACTTCTATGGAGAGGCAGTCAACCTTTGTAACATAGCTGGATGACTCATTCTAGCAGCGGGTGCAGGTGTTGGGTCCTGGCTACAAAGGGCCAACTATGAGGGACCTTGCATAGGTCCTGATGAGGAGAATGGTGACACCTTAGGCAAGACACAAGCTGGATGTGGTATGTAACTCCTGCTCCAAGGGAAGGAGTATTGGAAGGGTTAAGGCTTAGGCATGTCCCTGTTGGGAGGAGGGAAAGATCCTGGGAAGAGGAGGAAAGCATAAGGCAACCCTTACTTAGGGAAGACAAGAGAGAACTGCTGTGTCCTTTAAGGAACACAGAGGGGCAAGAGGGAACATTATGAAAAATGTCACCCATAAGGCATCAGGTTTTCCAGTCCATTAAGGATTATAAGCTTCCCTGGGCCAGAGTTCTGCAGGGGAACTACCCTGAGCTGGAAACCACAGGTCCTCAAATGGCTCACTGAGATGTTCGGGTGCCAGTGGTGGTTACAAATTCTATCCCCTACTATCTCCCTTCGCAGCAATTCTACGGAGGAGAAGGTCAGGGCAGCTCCTAGACAGCTGTCTAGAGCTTACAGGGGAAGCGACCCTTGCCTGGTAGAGGGAGGCACCAAAGCAGAGGAGGTTCCAGTCAACAGTTAAACTGGGGTCCGCTCGTGGGCAGAAGAACCAGTGTAAAATGGTGAAGGTCCTTGGGAAGGAGTAGGAGGGGCTGAAAAGGCAAAAACCCCTACAGTGAGACTCGAGGATCTCACAGGCGAAAGCCTAATACGAGTCTGAACAGCATGGCCCTGATATAAAGGGGGCACTGCCTGGTGGGGGGGCTAAGGCAGGAGAAGATAGACGGCAAAGGGGGATGAGCTTGCCCTCTTACCCGTCACCTAGGGGGTGGGGTGCATCATCCTGCAATAGCTTCCCCCCAATCCATTGCAAGCTGACACAGATGAGAAGTGCTCTCGGGGTAGTGACATGGGAGTGTCCCCTTTCAGTGTGCCCAACTGGGAAGTAGTTGCCAAAGCGTAGGCATCCTGCCCTTGACCCAGAGGGCTATAGGCTTTCTTTTTTTTTTTTGTGGGGCATGATGTGCCCACTTCGCATACCTCTATGAACTCCAGGTTCCCACTGAGGCTCCAGGGCGTATGCATCTGGAAGCAAATGCATATGAGGAGAATTCTCCGGTGGCCAGGCCCTTACTTGACCCAAACGGTGTTGGAAGGGAAGAGGGAGGCACATTGTTCCTGGAGAGGAGGAAGAGGGGTCCTGAGGCTGATTGTGACGGGGTGGTTAGTGAAAGCATTTGGGTTTCCACTCTGTAGTTCAAGGGTTCTTACGGAGGGAGAGTGACCATGTTGGGGTTGATCATCTATAATGAGGCTAGGGGACCAACCTCCTGTAGTCCAAAGGCTCCTGAAGATAGCCATTTCATTTATGTGTGTGTGTGGGGGGGTGTACAACAAGGACCCTTCCCCCATGCGTTGAAGGGGTCGCGGTAGACTGGGGATGTTGAGGTACCTGTGGAGTGAGTGTACCCAGGGCTCTGAGTGCTGACCCTTGTACATAGATGTCATGGATCATGGAGTCAGTGGACAGGTAAAAAAAGAAAGAGACTGCCCCTCTAAAGGAAAGTCTGATATGGCCTTCTGTAAGTCCTGGGAGAGGTCAAGATCCTGAAGCTGGGCTGCCCGGCGTGTAACCATGGCTCTAGGAATGCCGTGGATAGCCGTTTTCAAGGCATCAAGAGCCACTATAAAGGCATAGTGAGATGCCAGGGCACCTTCCTTGATGAAGGCATTCAAATTCCCCAAGTATCCATGTGGGAGGAGGCTGCTGAAACTCCTCGTAGCATCCCAGAGGTCTGGGGAATCTTTTAACCACAGCCTGATGGCCAGGATCCCTCAGCTAAAAAGCTGAAAACTGAGTAGGGTTTTTTTTTTTTTTTTTTTTTTAATAGCCAGGAGGTCAAACCTTCTGGAACTCCTAGAGGACCCTGAGTGAATCAGTAGGATTGGCCAGTGTGTCCCAGCAATGTCATTGGCACAATTATGGGGGGGAGAGGTGTGAACCCCAGGTCAAATAGGGGGTTCTGGGTTCCCTCGAGGGGTGTGACCATGACCCAGGCTGAAGGTATTTAAGTGTTGTAGGGTCTCTTCTGTAAGGCCCTGGTTCCTGTTTGTGGCTGTAATTGGGAGAAGGGACAACCCCAGTACTGGGGTGCCCTCACCAGGGCCATGGCACCGAGTAGGGATTCCCCTTGCAGGCCCTCAGTAGGAGGTAGCTGGTTTCTAGCGCAGTGCTGGGAAGAACTGGTGCTGTGGACCCTTCAGTAAGGGGCCGGGCCTGAGGGATGCACTTTAGATCTTTTGCGGTGCCAAGGCAAGGTTGTTGGGGCTGTAGGCGTTGGAGCCCATAGCTGCTCAGTGGCGCGGGCCCAAGTAATGAGCGGCTCCCCCTGGTTGCTGGGTAAAGTGGAGGAAGGAAGAAGATGGACTTACCACTTGTTTCAGCAGCCTGCTGTGTATTCAGGGGCCGGAGGGCTTCTGTCTCTTCAGAGGCCTTCCGTGTGGTTGGTACTGTGATAGGCTCCAGGCACTTACCCCAGGGAGAAGTGCCAGACACAGTTGGTGCCAGAGTTGGTCCCGAGCGCGCTTATCTGGATTCTGCTGGGGAGTGGCGTCGAGGGATCCCATGCCAACTGAGCACACAGTGCCAGGTTAGAAGCCAATCGCGGCTGTATTCATAGCCGGAGAGAGGCGCCGGCACGGCTTTGGTGCCGCCTGAGCACACAGTGCTGAGTTGGAGGCCAATCGCAGCTGTATTCATAGCTGGAGAGCGGCACCGAAAGGGCTCTTGTGTCGACCAAGCACACGGTGCTGAGTTGGAGGCCACTTGTGGCTGTATTCCTAGCTGGAGAGCAGCGCCGAGAGGGCTGCGGTGCCGAGGTGGAAGCCGATCGTGGCTGTATTCATAGCTGGAGTGTGGCGCCGAGAGGGCTCAGGTGCCAACCAAGCATGCAGTACCGGGTCTGGTCGCAGCATTTCTTCAGAGCCGGAGATCGGTGAGCGGAGCCGGCAAATTCATGGTGTCAGCTGCGGGCCCGTTCCCGGGCACACTATGTAGCCTTCGCTCCCTGCTGAGTCGTTCGCTTAAGAACTGCAAATAGAGCATAATGCACCCGGTGAAGCTCACATGGGCATTAAGAAACCCTCCCAACGTGTTTGGGTTTCTGTTGGAAGGACACGGTGGGAGCGCTGGTGAAGTCCGCAGGCAGATTTTCTAGTGAAAAGACACGTAAAACAAAACAAAGAGACAGGTCCTTGCATAAAGCAAGAACAGGCTGGTCTGTAACTGTTGCTGAGAGTGGGGAAAAAAAGGAACTGGGGAGGAGCAGGGCTGGGGCCATATATATGGCTAGGGGGCGGTGGCTGCCAGCCGTGTCCTGACAGGCTAAGGCTAAAAGAATTTCCGGCCAATCATGCGCTGTGGCCCATAGACACCTAATAATGAATTCGAGCAGTGCTCGAAGAAGAAACTGCTGCTCCCAGGGCACAAAGACTCAGAACAATAGCTAGTTGGGAATTTCCAGACAATAGCTTTTCAAAAGCAAACATGGCTTCCACAGAAAAAGGTTTTATTTCAGTTCCTCCCCAAGATTAAGAATGTGCTGATCCACTGGCATGAAGTCATGTGTGAATTGGCCAATTAATCAATATCAGTCAGATTAAATTCAGTAAGAGACTGTGCTACAATGCACCCCTGTATTCACACCTAATCTGCTGTTGTAAAAATCTTTGTACCAAACATGCCTTGCCAAGAGTAGGTTGAAAACAAAATCTTGATGGTCAGTGACACCATGGTGAAATGTATATAGGAATATTTATTTGTAAATAGAAGCTGAAAGAGAGACTGAAATGTGTTGACCAGACAGGTTTGGGGCGGGGATAAACCTGTTTCTCAAACACAGCAGACACCCAGCCAATGGACTAAAGGTAGATGATTAAATGTATCTGGACAATGTGGAATAGATGTACATGTGGGAAAATCCAGGACTGGGAGTGTGGCAGAGTCATCCTGAACTTGGTAAGCAAGGCTGTTAGAAGCCAGAGGCCCACACAGTAGACTGAGTGCTCGGCTGGGGGAAGCGGGGAGTGGCACGAGGTGCCTGTTCTTGGTGGCCTGCAGTTTCTTCTCAGGAGTAGGCCCCCCCCCCATGCTTGGGCATGGCACCATCTGAGCACGGATATGGCTCTCGGTGAGTAAAAAGGGAGGGTCTGGTTCCTACTGCTGGTGTCTGCTGCTTTTATGCAGCATTGGGGAGTGAGGCCTGGGCTCCAGAAACTCTTGGCCTTCTGTTCAAAAGTTCCAAGCAGGCAGTCCTCCAGCCCTGCTCAGAGACAGAAGAACTGCCGTGTTCATTCACGTGCCCACAGGCAATGGTGCCTTGTTTACAATAGTGATCTCACCATTGCTACCAACAGTAGGACTTGGGTATTGGGGTCTGGAATCTGGGTGGTTTTCTAAAAAATCTGCTCTAGGAATTCTTTTAGGAAAGTTCCATGGCCTGTGTTACATAGGAGATCAGGCTAGATGATCTTTTCTGGGTTTGGAAATTATTAATCTGGGAAACAAATTGAGGTTTAAATGTCGGTGTATTGTGAAATGTAAAAAAAACCAAGGATCTTGTATAACTCTTGGTGTAGCTTACCATTTAGCAGAATATCATCATATAAAAAGACTGTTCTCGTGCTCCGAGAACTAGTTTAGATCATGAAAGGGAGGGTCAAGAGACTGGTCATGTTTTATTTGTTAGAGCACAAAGCTCTGGTAGTCCCCAAGTCGGTCCAAGTGGTCCCAAGACACACAAAGACAGAGGAGGTCACAAATGCATATATGCTTTATTACCTTACAGAGATCTCGTGGAGCTAGCTCTCTGAGGGGTACAGTACAGTGGGTTTTATAGTACAGTTTACAGGAAAGGGGGTAAGGCGGGCACAGAGCCAATCATAATTCAGGGTCGGGGGCTGTATACCTTATATGTCTGGTCACCTCACCTGGTCAGGGAAGGGTTATTTCCTAATATGGTGCATCACCTCATCTGATGCTTCTGGGCCCATGTGACTAACCCGGAGATGGTGAGGACAGGTGTGACTAGCCTGGGTCCCTGAAATGGTGTCTCAGGACCCAAAATGGAGTCTGCTGACTCATGCCCCTTCAATTCACCTGTGTAAAGTACTCTGTGCCCCTGAGATGGAGCTGCTCCATGCAGAATAGGATGGTATAAGCAAGCATTCATGTACATGTATTAGCTACATCTGCTCAGCTCTTCAAGTGTTGCCGCTGCAGCCCTTAGCGTTGCCAAGTTTGTGCACCCTTGCAGAGGCAGCTTTAGGCTATGTGGGGCCCTAGGCAAAGACCCATTGTGTGATCCCAGTAACACCTCCCCCTGTAGCCCTAGCTCCCCGCTGTTGGCCCACCCACCCCCCACTGCCCCAGTTCCCAACCACTGGCCCCAACCCTGCCCCTCCGCTCCCCACAGCCCTAGCTCCCAGCCTCAGGCCCTAGCTGCCCCCGGCCAGTTCTCAGAGTCCCCGCATCTTCCCCACTGGTTCCCTGACCACCTCACCTGCCAGCTCCCCATCCCCAACCCTCTGGGGGGCGGGGGGAGCTCTTCATCCCTTTACCTGGCCACCAGAGCTGCTGGCTAGAGATTTAAAAACTCCCCCAGACTGGCCCAGCTGCCAACCAGCTGGAGGGAAGGCCTGCTCTGCCCCTGGGCTGGTTCTTCCCCACCCTGGGGGCTGAGTGGGCCAAACCATGGAGCGCACTCCGCTCTCTCTCCCCACCTCTCTGCTGGCCCTCCCCATCCCCAAGGCAGAACAGCTGGCCTAGGGGAGGAGCAGGAGAGCAGAGCCTGGTCTCTGGACTGGCTAGGGTTATACCAAAGCATGGAAAGGAGGACAGGGAAGTACAAAAAGGAGGACTTTGGAGGACACAAACCTCTGGGGCCCCGCCCAGGCCCCCTTCATCCACCCAGGCACTGCCCCCCCCCATGCTTGCCCCATTGATCATCCACCTCCAGAGAAATCTGTCTAGCCCCTAGTTACTGTGTGAGATGAATTGGAAGAACAGTAGCTCAGGGATATCAAATGAATGGCTTAAGTATTTTTTTCTTCACATTAAAGTAACCATAAAGCCAGCCACATTAAGGCATCACAAAATTAAGTATTTAATATTTATATCATGGTGCAAGGAGAATCACACTGCAGAACTTATCCAGATTGATATTTTTACATTATGAGTTGCAAATGGAAGCAAACCTCCAATAATTTAATGTAGTAATTACAGACAAGATTAAAATCAGTTTTAAGACAGTAAGTTCTTCACAGAATTCACTCTCATTGTTTGACACATGGAGGTACAGGCCCTTGACTCCATGAAGTCTAGCTGAATTTGGCTTCTAAAGGAAAAGTAATCTCTGTTGGCAGTATTCTCCCCAACACATGAAATTAGGGGGTATGGGGGAGATTTGGGGGGTGTAGGGGGGGTGCTCACTGATTTGGTATAACACTGTTACTAGCTGACAACTGGGGGGGTGCAGGAGAGGTGTAGGGGTATCCCCCTCTAGCCTCAGTTTTGAGCCTCACTGTGCAGTATTTAAAAAAAAAAAAATCACAGACAAACTGTTTTAAGTTTTACACCCACAGGCAAAGAGAAATCAGAAGTGAGAGCTGCTGCTTTTTATGTGCAGACCTGCCTTAAACAAACTTTTACATAAAATGCAAATTTCTAGACATCATATCCTACTATATCCACCATACACCACAGATATGGAGATATATCTCTTTTATGACAGTTGACATTTTCTGTTTGCTTTTATGTGAAATACATGTCAAAGGGGGGGAGTAGAATTAGATGATTTTGACTATCAAATGCTCCACACAAGACAACAGCACCTATTCTTAGACGCCATGATCAGTCTTTTCCTAAATATACCAAAAGAAACACTTTCTAAAAGTAAAATAAGAATAGAATATATAAGCAAAAGGCAAAACCAAGCTGCTTGTTTTCTGTGATTTGATAAACTACTAACAAAGGGACAAACCATGAAATCCTTGCTCAATCAAATTTCTCACTGACTTCATTTAAACTACAGGATCTGGCCCAGCTCAGCACCTACTTTAGCATGTATAATACTTGCACATTGGTACATCTTAATAAAATTTAAGGATACATCTATAGTGGACTAATCTCATCTTGGAAAGGAGAAGCAAATTGAAAAAAAGGAAAATCATATGCATTCAAATCTTACAATCCAAAGTGAACTTTCTTTGACCTATAAACAAAAGATTTGTTACAAAAAGCCAATCCCCATTAGGAGGAATAAAGATCTGGCTTAGCTGAGCCATTAGAGAAAGAAACCTCCCCAGAAACTTTAAGCCAACCAGGTTAGCAAAGCAGAAAGTGAAGCAGCAACCACAGGACCCCATCAAGCTGTAGAAAAGCCCCAGCCCCTCCAAAAAATAAGATCAAGGCTTCCCCAAAATCCAGGGGATTGGAGGTGAGCAGACCTGAGCTAGTGCATGGAAAGAAGCCGGGGGTGAGAAGCGGAAGCAAGGAGGCAAAGCGAAACCATTTCCCAACCTGCAGCCAGCCCTTATCACTGCCTATTGACATGCAGGGGCCAGCAAGGGACCATCTCCAAATTCCCAACCCCACCAGGCGCTGCAGCTGCTGGGCTGAGCAGCAGAGGAACACGTTTGGGAGCTGCGGGCTGGGGCGCCCTGCTATTTTTACAGTGCTGCCCCAGGCGTCCGGTAAAAAGCCGGACAAATAGCACTTTTTCTGCAATGCCTGGAGGACGGAGGACAGCAGGGCAAAAAAGGAGGACATGTCCTCCTTTTGATGGATGTCTGGTAACCCTAGGACTGGGATGCTCTGCCCCTGGGCTGACTGTTCCCCACCCTGGGGGTGGGATGAGGAGCCCAGAGCAGAGGCTGGGTTCCGCCTCTCCCCCCCATGAAGGTGAAAAAGCTGGTTCAGGGAGGGCATGGTGCACCACGACTCCTTGAGCTGGTCCTGAGATGCCTCATTTTTTACTTAGGCGAAGCAGACAACCACCCCTGCAGTATACTACAGGGTTTGCCACCTGTTTCACCTACCCCAAAAGCCGCCTCTGCCCCCCTATATTAAATCAGGTGCGTCCTTTTTGGGTAAGGGGCTGCATTGCAATTCTTTTCTTAATTGGGGGGCTGGTGAGAAAATTTTTGATAGATAAGACGTACAAATTGATATTTATTAATAAACTTTAATAAAATAATGATTAGTGTGATGTTTGGCGTTGCTTTTGCTTGCACAAATTGTCACTGTCTGCCCGCACACATAATGTAGCAATGCACAGTATTCCAGATAGCCCCAGCCAGACCCAGCTCCTAGGCTCTTGCAGCAGTACTTGGTGAGCCGGATTCTGGCTCCCGGGCCTCATGTTGGACAAGTCTGTATTAAATTAACAAGTATATTATTTATTTAGGGCTGAAGAACTAGCTTAGCATTTCTTCAATTGATGGCCCTTTATGCTACCAAACTGCGCTGACTTTTAGCAGTTAATCACACATCCTTAGTAAAACACGTTTCTGATAAGTAAGGTCAGAAGGTTGATATGGTCAAATGCATCAGCCATTCCACCTCACCGTTAATCAAATCCATCTCCCCTGCTACAAGGCAACTTGTAATTATTATAACTTGTATTATAACTTGTAATTAATATGTTTTTCAACATTGGAGACTTGTTTTATGTGTTGGAGAAATTGTGTTTGAGCCAAAGCAACAAACTCACTAGCACAGGATGGTTCACCTCTTAAGGGCTGGAGCTAGCCACACCCATTAGACTGAGTCATGCTTGGAAAACATTGGGGTGACTACCCTCTAAGAGCAGCAGGAGTCTACAATGATGGGGGTGGGGAGGCTGAGGAAGCTATGACAGACTCTGCAGAGGGTGAAAAATGTTCTCCAGGTAGATGGGTCTGGGAGAAATCAAGTAGGTGAGGGACTACAGATACCCCAAGTGGGGCCATAACTATGGCTGAGTGAGCGGGGCTTTGCCCCGGCATGCCAGAGCAGCTCCATTAAAGGGCTGCTCGCCCCAGACACTGATTATTGTAAGGGGTTCGTTCTGATCAAAATGTGCCCCGGGCACTGTAAACAGTAGTTACAGCTCTGACTCCAAGCAACAGGCCTGGGGTGGAACAGTGGGTTACCTGCAGTAACTGTGCTTTGAGATGGGCTGCTCGCATATATTCTGGTACAGGGGTCTATATGCTGCAGCACACAGCTGGCTGGAAAACTTTTGCCCTAGCCTGTCAGCGCAGGGTCAGTGGCCAGTGCCCCCTCTGTGCTGTGTACCGCAGCTGTATATATGACCCTGCCCCTGCCCCTCTCCTGTCCCTTCTTTTCCCCAACTCCAAGTAGTGGGGATGGAGGGAGGGATCAGAATGTGTGTGAGCAGACCCCCCTCTTGAAGAAAGACGATTACTGCAGGTAACCCACGGTTCTTCTTCAAGCACTGCTCACTTCATTCTGTTACAGGTGACTGCTAGGTGTACCTAGGATGGTGGGCAGAGTTAGTTTCCCCACTTTGAGCATGGCCCTGCCCAACGTGGCATCATCTCTTGCCTGTTGGATGATCACGTAGTGTATCATAAAGGTGTGTACTGATGACTATGTTGCTGCTCTGCAGATCTCCTGAATGGGGACCTGCATGAGGAAGGCAGTTGAAGATGCCTGTGCTCTCATTGAGTGTGCCCTGACCCTCCTAGGGAGAGGCGTATTTAACTGTCTGTAGCAGTCTTAAATACAGATCACTATCCAAGCTGAAATACACTGTGTTGTCACTGGTGTAATGATCTTGAGGGTTCATTAAAGATGATACTACAGAATGAGTAAGGAATAGAACTTTAATCATACAGACAGGTATCCAGGTGTGTACCTGGGAGCAGCCATGTTAAAGCTACTCTGGGGCACAATTTACACAACAATGGCCCATGCTAGGGAGTCTCTAAATTCACATTCTACAAGCATATCACTACAACTGGCTGGCCTCTTTTCTGTTCCACAACCACCACAAATAATTGGGATGTTTTGCAAAACAGGTGTGTATGATCAATATAGGCCAGGAGTGCTCTCCTGACATCTAAGGTGTGCCATCTCCTCTGGTTTTCTGTGACCTGTAGATCAGGGAAGAACATCCGGAGACAGATACCCTGATTCAGGTGGAATGGGGAGGCCACCTTAGGGAGAAAGGCCGGGCATGGATGTAGTAGCACCTTGTCCGGAAAGAATCTCATATACGGAGGTTCGGAGGAAAGGGCCTTTTGCTCTGAGACCTGTTTAGCCAAAGTTATGGCTAGCAGAAAGGCCACCTTCCAAGTTAGGACCAATAGCGTGCACAAGTCTATGGGCTCATATGGTGATTCTGTTATGCTGTGGAGCACCATATTTAAGTCCCATTGTGGTGTAGGATCTCTGAGTTGTCAGTAGATCCTCTCATCCGCTTTTAGGAACCTAGTGGTAGTAGGATGGGGAAAAAAAACTGGAACCCTGTCCACTGTCTCATGTAGGGCTGAAATTGCCACTAGGTGGACTTTTAGAGGAGGTTGAAAAGTCTTCCTCTTTTAGATCTAGGAGGTATTCGAGAATAAGGTGGATTGGGGCTGACTCTGGAGATGCTTCTTTTTCCTTAGACCAGAGGGAGAACCACTTCCATTTAGCAGTGTAAGTAGACCTTGTGGTGGGTCTTCTACAACCAATCAATACCCTTTAGACAAAGGGTGGCCAAACTGCAGCTCGGGAGCCACATGTGGCTCTTGAATGAAAAATTGTGGCTCCTGGAAGAATGTCAGCAAATCAGTTTAGGAAATCAGCCCCATCCTAGGAGTTCAGGAGGGGGTTGGGATGGTGGGGAGAAGTGGAGCATGGTTGGGGTTTTAAAAAACTTCACTAGTCTGCAGTCTTCTACATTGAGCAGCAGCTAGGTTTTTACTGTATAGGCCTAGTTTTCACGGTACCCTTAAGTAACTATTAGAATCTGACATTCGTAGGATCAATATTTGTTCTCTTTTTACAATAAAATTAAAGTGTGCAATGAACTTTAAACTTACTAATTTTGGAGTAGGTAAAAGTATATGGCTATATGCCTCAGTGCAGCTCTCAAAGGTTTAATAATCAACTTGTGTGGCTCTTGAGTTCCATAAGTTTGGCCACCCCTGCTTTAGACCCTTTCTGAGCGATGCCTCTCAGTCTCATTTAGCCATGCAGCCTCCAATCTGTTAGGTGTAGGACACGCGGCTTTGGGTGATGCAGGCGGCCTAAGTCCTATGTGAACAGGTCTGCCCTATATTGGAGGCATAGTGGGATGGCTATTGATAAATCCCATAGGGTTGAATACCATGGCTGCCTGGGCCAGGCCAGAGCTATCAAAATTGTGTTTGCTCTATCCCTCCTTATCTTTTGCATGACTCTGTGGAAGAGGGGAATCCAACAAGGTATCCCTTCCTTGTCCCCTGAGCAAACAGAACTGGGGGCATTTCCGATTCCAGTATGTCGCAAATAAGTCTATCTGGGCCATGCACCAAAGTATGAAAATGTACTTCACTATCTCCGAGTGCCTGGACCACTCATGGTGCAAGAAGAATTCCTTCTTCCTCAAGTCTGTCCTGTCACTATTTGACCCAAGGAGGTGGGCTGCTATTGGGGTGAAGCTGTACATCAGGACTAGTTCCTAAAGGCTGAGAGCTTCCTTGCACAGTGCAGGGGAGTGGGGCCCCATGACAGTTCACATAAAACATTGCTGCTGTGTCACCCGTCTGTACCATTTTCCTTTTCACTATGTCCAGAAAAGCCCAGGATGCTAGTCAAATTGCCCTGATCTCTTTTAAATTGATGTGAAAGAGTCTGTCTTTGATCGACCAAGTCCTGTACAGGGATAGGCGCCCAAGATATGGGCTCCCCAACCATGATCTGAGGCATTGGTGACGAGGGTCACTGAGGGGTTTGCAGTCTTGAAAGGACCCCCCGCCCCCGAAGGCAAAGCGAGGGTTCAGCCCTATCTCTAGTGTTCCCAGGACCCTGGGGGGGATGGAGACTCCCCTGTTCAGTGAATGTTGACCTGGGTGAACCATTATGACTAGCCAGAGTTGGAAAGGTCTCATTCTCAGGGAGGCTGTTCTTATTACTGACATGGAGGCCACGATGTGGCTCAGTAGCAGGAAGGAGCACCTGGCCATGGTGATCGGAGTCTTATGGAGCTCCAAAATAATGGTGCACATGGATTGAAGCCTTGATGGGGCAGGTATGCTCTCCCTTTTATTGAGTACAAGAGAGTCCAGGGCCCTAACTGTCTGCACAGCTGTCTGGTTACCTGGATGCTGTGGTGCACCTTGTGTTTGGACCTTCCCTTTATTAACCAGCCATCTAGGTATTGGTATATTCTTACACAACATTTGCTTAGGTGGGCCGCCACAGCTACCATGCACTTGGTGAACATTCTGGGAGCCAGGGATAGATTGAATGGGAGTGAGGTGAATTGAAAGTGGTCTGCCCTCCCCACACCCCCATGAAACAGCAGCCTTCTGTATTTGTGTCTTATAGTTATGTGAAAGTAAGCATCTTTGACGTCGAAGGCTGCAAACCAGTCCACAGAGTCTAAGGCCAGGATGATTTGTGACAGGGAAATAATGTGGAACTTTATTTTCCTTAAGTGTCTGTTCAAAGCCCTGAGGTCTAAGAGGGGTCTCATGTTGCTGTTTGGTGTGGGGACTGGGAAGTAGTGGGAGTAGAATCCTTCTCCCTGGTCCTTCCTGGGGACTTTTTCTATTGCCCCTAGGTATAGCAGTGTTCTGTATTCTCGTCACAGCAAAACCTTGTGTGATGGGTCCCTGAGTCTGGAGTGAGGGGGTGATTTTCTGTCCTGAGCCTTGGATCTGAACTAGATGGAGTAGTCCCTGGACACTGTCTCTAGTATCCAGTGATCTGATGTGATGTTGGCCCACTAATGGAGGAAATAGCCTAGACCAGGGGTCTCAAACTCAAGTCACCACAGGGGCTACATGAAGACTAGTAGGTTAGCCTGAGGGCCTCACCACTGAAGCCTTTTCATACAACGATATTGCAAATATCAGTAACAACAGTTCTTCTTCGAGCAGCTACTCACATGCATTCCCCTTAGGTGCGCATGCACCGATGTGCCTAGCTGCCGGAAAGCTTTTGTCCTTAGTCTGACCTCCCAGGGGCAGCAGTGGTGCCCCCTAGCACGGCCAGCAACCACCCCTTCCTAGCCGCTGCTGCTCCGCCTTTCCCCTCAGTTCCTTCTTTCCACCATTGGTGTTGATTGCCGGTTTGCTGTGCTCCACGTGCTTGCCTTGTCTGCTTGTCTGTGTCTTGCCCTGCATTATTAGTAGTAGTTAGTTAGTATTTAGTAGCTTTAGTTAGTTAGTTAACAAAGAAAAGACAGAAAACTTTAAAAAAACGAACAAACTTCTCAAAAAAAAAAAACCCCAAGGAGAGAACGAGGATCAGGGATGCCTCGCTTGCCCAGCTTCAAGCCGTGTGCGGCCTGCGGTAGGGCGTTCTCCGCGAGTGACCCCCACGACCAATGCCTGCGGTGCCTAGGGGAGGCACACTGCGTGGACAAGTGTAAGCTCTGCAGAGCCTTTAAACCGCACATTGAGAAGGAGCGAGACCCCAGGCTGAAAGCCCTGCTCATGGAAGCCGCGCTAGCCCCAGCTCCGGACTCCGAGAAAGTGCCCTGGGGGGGACCCCCGCTACGCGTCTAGACCAGCTGGCACCATTGGCACCATCACCATGGGCAGAAGCCTGTGTGGATCAGGATCATAGCAGCCCGGAGCGGGCAGACCTGGGCAGCTTGAGAGCAGAGCCGGTGCCCGCTCCCTCTACACCAGAGGCTTATGAGGCGGCAAGGGCCCTCTCGGCCTTGCCCTTACTCTCACCCCCACCATAGGCACGACCCCGGCTACCCTCTTTGGGGAAACCGCCTCTGCTCTCCCCTGAGTGGGACCGCCCGCAGGTGGAATGTGCAGCCCCCCCCCCCCCATGGAACCATCGGCGCGGCGGGGGCAGCGCCATAGGTGCTCAGCGTGCAAGGGCCACCCAGAGGCTGGCTCTAGCCCATTGTCATCATCATCGGGGCACGCCCCATGGCGGGGCAGCTCATCAGGGCAGCACTGGAGCCAACCTGGAGGGAGGAAAAGGCTACGGCTATCCTCTTCCTCCTCATCATCATTATCCTCTGCCCCTCGGCACCGCAGAAGGCAGCAGAAAAGGGGCTGGTACCAACACCAAGGCCGCTCTCCGGCTTGGCAAAGGGACCGCCAGCGTTTCCCATGGAGACCGCACTTGGCACAGGACTCCTCTTCGCTCACCCAGACCGGGTACAGGGGGAGCTCTGCCTGGTCAGAAAAAGATGTATAGTCATATGATCGTGGGGCTTTACCCTCTCTGTCATCTCTCACCGGGTCACCCAGGACTTGCGCCCTCAGCCCAGGGCAAGCGGGGTTGGGATGACCCTCCCGCTGTGCCACCCCAGTTGCCTAGCCAGCAGTCGGTGTGCACGGACGAACTGGTGCGACGAGAGTTGGCCACACCTACTGATGATTTTAGAGCACAACAGGACCTCCTGCGTAGACTAGCATCAAATCTCGGTCTGCAGGCGGAGGAGGTGAAAGACAGTTCAGACTCACTCTTTAATGTCCTGTCCTCCTCGGGGACTCCACAGTTGGCCTTGCCCCTGCATGAAGGGGTCCAAAAGATTGTGAATGCGGTGTGGTAAACGCCAGTGTCAGCGGCGGCCACCCATAAGGGGGCAGAGAAGAAATACTATGTCTCAGCAGCCCCCTTCCAATACTTATACTCCCACCCAGAGCCCTTCTCCCTGGTGGTGGAGGCGGCCAACCAGAGGGAATGCCAGGGCCAACCAGCGGCGACGCTGCAAAATAAGGACACCAAGGCGCTTGACGCGTCGGGTAAAAAACTTTATTCAACAGCCACAATGCAGCTCAGGATCGCAAACCACCACGCCCTGCTGGGGTAGTATAATTTTAACCTATGGGGCTCCCTGGTATGCTTTTCAGACTCTATACCTCCTGACACACGCTCTGATTTCAACACTATTCTGGAGGAAGGGTTGCTGGTGGTGAAGGCGACATTGCAGGCCACCTGGGATGCTGCCGACTCAGCGGGACACGCAGTCACCTCAGCCGTATGCCTGCGCCGGGCGGCCTGGCTCCAGGTTTCGGGGCTTCCCCCACTGGTACAGCAATTGATCTAGGACCTCCCGTTCGAGGGGCCCTCATTGTTCTCCAAAAAGACAGATACAAAGTTACATGGACTAAAGGACTCTTGCATGATGCTGTGGTCCCTGGGGCTTTATTCGTCACAGGAGCCCCATCGCCAACTCAGACAACAGTCGTGAGGCCAGCCCTTCCAACCATGTCAGCCCTTTCGCCTTTGCTCCAGACCCGGAGACAGAGAGAGGGCGAGACCCGCTAGGGCCAGCTGACCGGGCTCCCCTTCCAGGCTTGCATGATCAACTAGGCACCCTCCTGGCAGCCAGGGGAGGCGTTTTTGACATAAGGCCCAAGGATGGCGGCCCACTCCACCTGGCCCGGTCCTCCCCAATTCCCCCCTTTCGCAACTAGCTCTCCTTCTTCTTCCACGAGTGGGACTCGATCACAACAGACCAATGGTTACTGAGGATGGTTCTCCACAGCTACGCCCTGCATTTCTGCGCAAGGCCTTGCAGACTCCCCCCCTGCCCCCTAGTCCCTCCCTCGGGATGCGGGGCACGAGCAGCTCCTCAGCGAGGAGGTGGGGAAGCTTCTGAGGCTTGGTGCCATAGAACCGGTCCCGAAGGGGGACAGAGGGGAAGGATTCCACTCCCGCTATTTTCTCATCCCCAAAGCAAAAGGAGGCCTCCGACCCATCTTGGACCTTCGAGGCCTAAACAGGTTCCTCAAAAAGCTAAAGTTCCAGGTGGTCACCCTCAACCACATTATCCCGTCGGTAGATCCCGGGGATTGTTTTGCCACCCTCAACTTGCAGGATGCCTACTTCCATATTTCGATCATATCCAGTCACGGGAAGTTCCTGAGATTTGTCAGGGGCACCAGACATTTCCAGTTCACAGTCCTTCCATTTGGGTTGGCATTGGCCCCAAGAGTTTTCACGAAATGCATGGCAGTGGCGGCAGCCACCCTGTGAAGGAGAGGGGTCCAGGTCTTTCCTTACCTGGACGACTGGCTTCTCAGAGGGAGGATGGAAGGCTGCTTGCAGGCAATCATTTGCACAACCCACGCTTTGTGCAACCGCCTGGGCCTGCTAATCAACGAGCAAAAGTCAGTCTTGTCTCCCACTCAAAGGATAGAGTTTATCAGGGCATCCCTGGATTCAATCCAGGTCAGGGCCTCCCTGCCTCCAGCCAGGTTCGCGGCCATAGCCAACGCCATTGCCACACTCGAAAGGGACTCAACCATCACAGCCAGACAATGCATGAGACTTCTTGGCCACATGGCAGTGGCCACGCTTGTAGTTCACCTCGCCCGCCTCTATCTTCACCCGCAGCAGTTGTGGCTCCAGTCGGCCTTTCGTCCCAGCAGGCATCATTGGGACAAAGTGGTGTGGGTCCCGAGGCAGGTTTTGCGTCAGGTGGCGTGGTGGAGGAACCCAGGAAAGGTGATGGAAGGGATCCCCTTCGGCTCAATAATCCCCTCGGTATCGCTGATGTTGGACGCTTCCGACATAGGGTGGGGGGCCCACCTGAGTTCTGGCCCCAGCACCCAGGGGACCTGGGAGCCGGGGGAGGTCCCCCTCCACATCAATGTGAAAGAGCTGCGGGCAATAAGGCTTGCCTGCGCGGTCTTCAAGGACCATCTGTGCAGCCGATTTGTTCACGTCCTCACAGACAACACAACTGCTATGCACTACGTGAACCACCAAGGGGGCGCCCGCTCCTCAGCCTTATGTGGGGAAGCAACCCGCCTATGGGATTTGGTGATAAGGTACAGTTACAGAACATGAAATTTCACTGGCCTTCAAAATGCATTCTTTTACAAATATGCCTTCTGTGAAAGGTCGCAATGATTTAGCTATCATTTTACTAATCACAAAACTTGTTCTTACTGAATTTTCACTGGACTTGTTAATCTCCAAAAAAAAAAAAAAAGTCTTTGCTTGGCAAACACTGCTTTAAATTGCCGAAATTTTTCCTCTCGGATTTTTCCAGTGAATGCACTATATTTTTCATGGTGCATTGTTTCGTAATGCTGACGGACGTTATACTGCTTGGGAACAGCAATTGTTTGATGACAAATAAGGCACTGAATTTTATCTTTTACTTCTGTGAAAAAATATAACTGCTCCCATTTGTCTTGGAAAACTCTCTTTTCTTCTAAGACTCTTCTTTTTCTTGGTACTAAAGCCATTTCTGTGGGGTTTTACTATAATATAAAAAACAGTCAGTAAGAGTAGTGGATAGCCTTATGATGTCTTTCCAAGAGTCAAAACACATATTTACTTTTAGAATTACTTCCATTCAAGATAGCAGTTTCATCAGAAAGACAAAGAGGGAAGAAATAAAAACACTTAAAATTTTACAAACAAGGAGTCTAAAGACTAAAATTTATTTATTGTGTGAGCTTTTGTGGGAGAAAATCCCACTTCATCAGATGCTGTGAAGATGGGGGAACTTACAGAATGGGAGGAGATAAATACAGAGGACTGTAAGTCATGGGAACAACAAATCAAAACAGTTGTAAAGATTCAAACACTAATTGCTGTGCTTCAAAGAGTCTGACGAAGTGGGATTTTCCTGCCTGAAGGCTCACACAATAAATAAATTTGTTAGTCTTTAAGTGCCACAGGACTAGGGGTTCCCAGACACCAAAGCATGGAAAGGAGGAAAGGGAAGTACAAAAAGGAGGACATTGGAGGACATGGAGAAACTGTAGGAATAATATGACTGTCATTACCATATTATGTCATGAAAAATGGGTAATTATCAATGAATGCAGAATTAAAACCGCTCAACGACATATGTTTTTAAAAATATTTTAAAATAAAGAAAAAAATCACCAAAATGTTCTCTTCTACTAAAACTGGACTTCTTTCAGTCAAAAAAAACCTTAATTTGCAAATATAAACTTGAAAAGCATCTAAAAAAATTAAAAAGGCACTTAACTTGCCTCATTTTTCATTTTCCACAGCAGCCCATTTTACAGTTTTTAAAAAATTGTCCTATATTGTTTCTATCTAGATCAAATATGTCCCTTTATTTGTTTAACTTAATTGAACTCTGTTAGTACTTTCATTTATGGTGTACTTCATTTCCCTTCATTTTATTACTGGCCCCATACTTTTTCCCCAATTTAGCCCTTTCATAGGGAGCAAAAAGCCAAAAATTTAAAAAGCTTAAAATGGGTTTCAAACCTATAACCCTGGGGTTAAAAGGCACCCTCCTTACCCACAGAGTTAATCAAGAAGTTGTAAAAGATATCACCCAGTTGGCTTTCCCAGCTTCTTATTGAGGTGTGGTTTGTGTTGAGCTGTAATCAGGCTGTATGTGCATATGACCACCTTGGAGCTCACCACTGCAATCTCCAGCTACAGAGGGAAAGTCTCTCTGCTGGACTGGGAAGCAGGGGCGTCAGTGGCACTGGGCATGCTGGGGCATGTTCCCCGAACCCCAGCGCCAGTGCCCCGGATCTCCGGCCCAATTGGGCCGGAGACCTGGGGCCTGGCCGTGGTAGCCCCGTCCCCTGCCGGGTATCTGGGGCCTGGCTGGCCGCGGCTGCAGCTGCCCCCTCCCCTGTGCCAGGGATCTGGGGCCTGTTAGGCCGTGGCCGTGGTGGCTCCCTCCCCTGCTGGGGATGCAGGGCCTGACCCTGTCTCCAGCCAGGGGGCGGGACCTGTAGGCTGGGGGCAGGGCCTGTGGGCCAGGAGCGGGGCCTGGGCCCATGCCCCAGGTCTCTCCTGCAGCCAACAATGCCCCTGTTGGGAAGCCTGGCTTTTTTTTTTTATTTTACATTTTGCTCAGAAAGGAAAAGCCAGACAAAAACGAGCTATTTTTAGAATGCCTGCCAGAGGGAGGACATTCCTCTTTTTTCTGGCTATCTGGTAGCCCTACCCACAAGGCTGTAATAAAGCATCCCCACTCCTGTTCCTTGCTACAGTCTGGTGGCCAGGTAAAGCCGGCCGGCCGCCGGCCATCTGGACTTCAGCCAAGAGTAGGGTTACCAGATGTCCGGCAAAAGGAAGACATATCCTTTTTGCCCTGCTGTCCTCCATCCTCCAGGCATTTCAGAAAAAGTGCAATTTGACCGGCTTTTTGCTGGACGCCTGGGGCAGCACTGTAAAAATTCAAGGGCACACCAGCCTGCAGCTCCCAAACGTGTTCCCCTGCTGCTCAGCCCAGCAGCTGCAGTGTCTGGTGAGGATGCGAATTTGGAGATGGTCCCTTGCTGGCCCCTGCATGTCAGTAGGCAGTGAAAAGGGCTGGTTGCGGGTTGGGAAATGGTTTCGCTTTGCCGCCTTGGTTCTGCTCCTCACCCCCAGCTTCTTTCCAGACTCCAGCTCAGGTCTGCTCACCTCCCATCCCCTGGATTTTGGGGAAGGCTTGATCTTATTTTTTGGAGGGGCTGGGGCTTTTCTACAGCTTGATGGGGTCTCTGTGGGGCCCTGTGGCTACTTCTTCACTTTCTGCTTTGCTACCCTGCTTGGCTTAAAGTTTCTGGGGAGGTTTCTTTCTCTAATGGCTCAGCTAAGCCGGATCTTTATTCCTCTTAATGGGGATTGGCTTTTTGTAACAAATCTTTTGTTTATAGATCAAGGAAAGTTCACTTTGGATTGTGAGGTTTTAATGCATATGATTTTCCTTTTTTCAATCTGCTTCTCCTTTCCAAGATGAGATTAGTCCACTATAGATGTATCCTTAAATTTTATTAAGATGCACCGATGTGCAAGTGTAATCCATGTGCCTAAAAAGGTGCAATCTCTTTTAGGGATACCTTATGGCTGGGTTATATTGCTGGGCAGATTTTCCAGCACAGAAACCAGAACCTTCTGGTAAGAGGGTGTGGTAGCATATTGAGCATGCTCCACAAGTTTTATTGTTTATGCTGGAGTTGCATGCCCAGGGAGAAGCCTGAGAGGAGCAGCCTGGAGAGGAGCAAACAGAGAGCTGCAGAGTACATCTGCTAAGGGACTCAGCAGTGGCGTCGCTAGC
This sequence comes from Podocnemis expansa, assembly GCA_007922195.1. Lineage (NCBI taxonomy): Eukaryota > Metazoa > Chordata > Testudines > Podocnemididae > Podocnemis > Podocnemis expansa. The sequence continues at coordinate 30,979,554 of ML681971.1, forward strand.
GTTGGGCATGCTGGGGCACGTGCCCCTGGTCCCAACACTGGTGCCCCGGATCTCCGGCCCAACCGGGCCGGGGATCTGGGGCCCGATCCCCAGCCAGCCACAGCGGCTGTGGTGCCGTACCCAGGTGGGGATCCAGGGCCTGGCAGGCCGCCCGGCAGGCCCCGCCTCTGGCCAGGGATAGGGCCAGGGGGAGGCCACACCGCCACGAGCAGCTCAGCTGCGGCGTGGCCAGAAGCGGCCGCTGGAAGCTGGGCCTGCACCCGCGGCAGCAGACGGCCAGGTCCCCGGCTGAGGATGGGGCCACCGCGGCCGCCAGTGGCCGGGCCCCAGATCCCCAGTGGGGGATCCGGGACCTGGCTGGCCGCCCGCAGCCACGGCGGCCCTGGCCCCAGTCGGGGACCCTGGGCCCGGCCGGCCAGCCAGCCACCCACCCACAGCGGCGGCGGTCCCATGCCCCGCTGGGGATCCGGGGCCTGGCCGCCCGCTGCCGCTTCTGGCAGCGCCACACCGTGGCCTAGCTGCTCTTGGCTGTGTGGTCTCCCCCTGGCCCTATCTCTGGCCAGGGGTGAGGCCTGTTCCCCAGGGGGTGGGGCCTGCCCCTGGGGTTAGAGGCTGGGCCCGTGCCCGGGTCCGTTCCCCCCCCCAGCAACACCTCTCGGACTCAGTGGAAGGAGATGAGCAGGAGTGGACTGCAAGATGTTTTCTCCCTGCTTTGGACTGTTTTGCAGGGGAGTTGCCTGCAGCAGAACTGAGAGTTGGATGGCCAGTGACCTGATTGCATGATGCTGGCTACACAGGAGGAAGAAAGGGCTGCATGGCATTTGCCTGATGATTCCTGCAGCTAGAGAGGATGAGGATTGCTTACCTTCTGCATTCAAGCGTCAAGGACTTAAAAGAGACTGCAATTGAGATAAGATTGACTCTCACCTGACCTTTGGGACTCCTGGGTTTCTTACTGTTTTGTTTAAATTTGTCATGTTTTCTTAGAATAAGATTTGTTTAGTTAGTTAATAAAGTTAATCGTTATGTTTATACTGAGTGGTAGTTTAATGTGGGATGGAAACTCTGGTCAGTCTTGGCTGTGAGTCCTGTACAGACTCTCCAGCTGCTTTCTGCAGGGGTTTTCTCTGTTAGGCACAGGAGAGGTGCAAGTGAATGCATTTGAGCCCACCCAAGCAGGTTACACAAGTATTATACAGGTTGATAAACGAATTGGTCACTAAACGAGGAGCAGCCCTTACCGGTATTTCAGGCATAATGTACTTTACTGGTAGTGGGTTTTTCAACCATCGGTAGATAGTTTTAATGTCACCTTTGCATCATTTATAACATTTTTAATATATATTTTAAATGTTTTAAGCTCTAATGTACTGAACTTAGTTTGCATACTGTACTGTAAATATAGGTAATCTGAGAGAGTTGATGCGAGTTCTCGTACATTGCCATAATACCAACTCATCAGAGAGCCGGTCATAACTCTGAGGGGTCACTAAACGAGTAGGTCACTAAGTGAGGACTAGCTGTATATGCCAAAGTAGATGCTGAGCTGGGCCAGATCCTGTAGTTTAAATGAAGTCAGTGAGAAATTTGCCTGAGCAAGGATTTCAATATTTATCCCTTTGTTAGTAGTTTATCAAATCACAGAAAACAAGCAGCTTGGTTTTGCCTTTTGCATATATATTCTATGCTTTTTATTTTACTTTTAGGGGAGTGTTTCTTTTGGTATATTTGGGAAAAAGCTGATTATGGCGTCTAAGAATAGGTGCTATTGTCTTGTGTGGAGCATTTGGTAGTCAAAAACATCTAACTCTACTCCCCCCCCCCCCCCTTGACATGTATTTCACATAAAAGCAAACAGAAAATGTCAACTGTCATAAAGAGATATATCTCCATATCTGTGGTGTATGGTGGACATAGTAGGATATGATGTCTAGAAATTTGCATTTTATGTAAAAGTTTGTTTTAGGCAGGTCTGCATGTAAAAACCAGCAGCTCTCACTTCTGATTTCTCCTAACCTGTGTGTGTAAAACTTAAACAGCTTGTCTGTGATTTTTTTTTTTTTAAATTCTGCACAGTGAGGCTCAAAATTGAGGCTAGAGGCGGATTTCCCTACACCCCTCCTGCACCCCCCCCCAGTTATAAGCTAGTAACAGTGTTACACCAAATCAGTGAGCACCCCCTATACCACCCATATCTCCCCCATACCCCCTAATTTCATGTGTTGGGGAGAATACTGCCAACAGAGATTACTTTTCCTTTAGAAGCCAACACCTCAAATTCAGCTAGACTTCATGGAGTCAAGGGCCTGCACCTCCATGTGTCAAACAACGACAGTGAATTTTGTGAAGAACTTACTATCTTAAAACTGATTTTAATCTTGTCCATAATTACTACATTAAATTTATTGGAGGTATGCTTCCATTTGCAACTCACAATGTAAAAATATCAATCTGGATAGGAGTTCTGCAGTGTGATTCTCCTTGCACCTTGATATAAATATTAAATACTTAATTTTGTGATGCCTTAAAGTGGCTGGCTTTATGGTTACTTTAATGTGAAGATGAAAAATACTTAAGCCATTCATTTGCTATTCTTGAGCTGCTGTTCTTCCAGTTCATCTCACACAGTAACTAGGAGCTAAACAGATTTCTCTGGAGTTGGATGATCAATGGGGCAAGCATTGGGGGTGGGGGGCAGTGGCTGGGTGGATGAAGGGGGCCTGGGTGGGGGCCTGGATGTTTGTGTCCTCCAATGTCCTCCTTTTTGTACTTCCCTGTTGTCTTTTCCATGCTTTGGCATCTGTTAACCCTAGCCAAGAGAAGCACCTAGCCTCCTCCCTCCCCCCTTCTGGACTGCAACCAGAAGCATCTCCACCCCCCCGCCCCCCAGTCACGTTCTTCCTGCAGCCAGGTGAAGCACTCCCCTTCCCCCTTGCTGCCTTCTGGACAGCAGCCAAGGGAAGGACCTGGCCTCTCCCACCCCCCCCTTGTCACAGTCTGCAGGGGGGCCATGGGCAGCACCTAGCCTCCCCTTCCCCCTTCACTGCCTTCTGGACCACGCATGGGAAGCACCGTGCCCCCCCCCCCATTCCCCCACCCCGGGGAGGCCCCTTCGGGCCCCCCCCCCCCCATGCTCCCAGATCCAGGGGCATCGCTGCCGCCTGGCACACGGGGCCCGTGCCGCAAATGCCAGCGCCAGTGCCCCGGGTCCTGGCGGGGCCCCGCCTTTCCTGGTCTCCAGCCAGATCGGGCCGGAGATCCAGGGCCCAGCCTCCCGCGGCCGCTGCTACCACTCCCAGCCTTGTCCCCAGCTAGGGATCTGGGGCCCAGCCACCCGCCAGAGTGGCGGCTGCTTCCAGCCCCTTCAAAGTCCGGGCAACCCCGCAGCCGAGGCTGCTGCTCCCTGCCCTGTCCTCAGTTGGGGGCATGGCCAGTGGGCAGGTGGCGGGGTCTGGGCCAGTGCCCCAGGTCATTCTCCAGGGCAGCAACGCCTCTGCCCAGACCCTTCTCCTTTGAGCACCCCCCTCACCTGAGCTTTATCCAGCAGCAGCCTACTCCAGCAGTTTGTCTGGAGCCTGGTGAGTGGTGGGCCTCCTAGGGGAAGGGGCGGCTGATTGTTGTGTGGAGGGTCGCCTGATCAAGCATGGCTGGCCCTGCCCCCCCCCCCCCCCCGGAAGCCCTGCCCATGCGGAGCTCCCAAAGGGCAGAGGAGCTCCACAATTGAAAAGCCCCACCTGACATTTTTGAGCCGGGGGTAAGAGGGGTTCAGTGCCCCCCAATTCTACCTTACTGGGGATTGCAGGTAATTGATCTGTGGGCCACATGTGGCCCGCATGTTTGAGACCCCTAGCCTAGACAGTTCCCGAACACTGGGTGCTGGCAGTTGGGTGTGGCGCAGCTCTCCGGCATGAGGTCAAAACTTCTGCCTATGGTTGGCTGAGTGTAAGCTGCCTGCCCCCTGCCAGGGCAGCTGGCTGCTTCCTTGAGGTCCAGAACCTGTCCCTCCCCAGCCTCTGTCTCTGTAGGGGCCCCTGTAATGGCACTGAGAGGTTGGTAGGACCTCTGGCGTGGCCCTTGCTGCTGCTGTTGTGGCTGCTGCTAGGACTATTGGGCCCAGAAAGTGTGTCTGGCCACCTGTGGCGTGTAGGTGCCTAACAATTTCAAGGCTGCACTTGAGTCCTTCATCCCGTGCAGCCTGGAATCCATAAATTCTGCAAATAGCATGAGCCCTTTGAATGGGAAGTCTTGTGTGGCCTGTTGCGTTTGTGATGACAGACTGGACCCTTGAAGCCAGGCATCCCTCCACACGGCGATTGCCAACACCATGCCATGGCTAACTGTGTCAGATGTGTCCCAAGATGTCATCAGGATGTTGTATGAAGCCAGCAGGCCCTCCTCCACCCTAGTCCTCAAGGTGTTCCTGAGGGACCAGATCCCAGAAGCGCTCCATGGATTTCCATAAGTTAAAGATGTATTACCTGATTAGTGCCTGGTGATTGGCGATATGGAGCTGGAGGGCTGCCAAAGAGGTCCAGAGGTCTCTTAGCCTCTTTTGGTTTTCAGCAAGGTGGGCAGTTGTCCCTGCCTCTCCTTTTGGTTCACCACCACTAGGGAACCAGGCATGGGATGGCTGAACAGGAACCCAAACTTGTCTGGCAGGACATGGTATTTATGTTTAGCTGTTTTTGACACCAGTGGGACTGATGAGGGCATCTGCCAGTGGGCCTTGGCAATCTTGTATGCCCCTTGTTGGAGGGGGCATGGTGACTCTTGTGGGAGGGGCTGCATTACCCATGTCAAAGAGGGGGGTCAAAGTTCTCCCTGACCACCTCCGTCTTCAACTTTACGTGCACCACCATGCGCTGCAAGAGGTCTTGATGGGCACGGGGGTAGGGTTACTTGATGTCAGGCAAAAGGAGGACATGTCCCCCTTTTTACCTTCTTAACCTCCATCTGGCAGGCATTTTAAAAATGCACGATTTTGTCTGACTTTTTACTTACAGGGGTTAAAGTATCCTGGAATGCTCTGGAACACCCTATTTTTAGGGGGAAGCATTCCAGGCCCCCCTAAAAACAAAAGAATATTACATTAATACTACATTTTCTCCATGTGTTCTCCAACATCCTCCTTTTTGTACTTCCATGTCCTCCTTTCTGTGCTTTAATAGCTGGTAACCCTACACAGGAGTCATCCCTATAGGCCAGAGGTCTTTGATAAACAACCTTGTCTGTGGAGGAAGATGACAAGACCCTTGAAGTACTGCATCAGGAGTGCCAGTGTCAGTTGTGACCCAAGCCTCCTGGGATAACCTTCTGAATGTGCCAAAATCAGGGCCAGCTGCAGAAACCAGGGGCCAAACCCCTAAACCATTGATGGGTGGTACTTAAACCAATCTCCCAGTCAGTAACAAAACATGCTTCTGATTCCCCACTCTGGTCATCACCAAGCATGACAAAATAGAAACAGCCCCTTTTATGCACATCAGCTTCTATGGTCCCCCCTAGCCACTGGGTCTCTTAAAGAAATAGGTTCTCCTGACCCCAAAAGGCCAGCCACATCACCCAGAACAATATAGGCTTGGATCTTACCCAAATTACCATGCTGCCAGCCAATCCTTTAGTAACTACAACTAAAGGTTTAATATAAAAAGAAAAGACAAAATATGAGAGATGTTAAAGGGGCAAAGTGAATCACATATATGCAAATGATTTAGAGTCCATAGAAAGGAAATCCTTGAAGATCCTGTAGTTTGCAGGTTAGTCCAACTCTAGTGTGCACACAGCACCTGGGTGGGTCTTAGTCCTTTGTTCAGTACCAGAAGGATAGTTCTTCTTTGAGCGCTGCTTGGATACATTCAGTAATAGGAGTATCCATGCTGCAGCACACGATTGGTTGGAAACCTTTTGCCATAGCCTGTCAGAAGAGGACTGGTGGCCACCACCCCCTGGCCACCCCATGGCTATATATGTGGCTGCTGCCTGGCCCCTACTCAGTTCCATTTTTCCACCCTCAGTGACAGTTGTCAGAACAGCCCACTCCTTGCAACGATGCAAGCAGCCTGTCTACGTTGTGTATGAGCCTCCCGCTTGACTGGGAACACCTTTTTGTGGATGTTGTTCCACAGAAGAGTGCTATTTCCAGCGAGCATGCAACCTCAGAGCTGGAACATCACTCTCTCTCACCACCTGCCATGCTGTAGTTTAAGCATTGTGTGTTCTGTGGCAAGGCCTTCCTGTGGAATGATCCCCATGAGAAGTGCCTCCAGTGCCTGGGCGGAGCATTTGGTCACCACTTGCTCTGTCTGTCATTCTTTAAACCATGGACCAGCGAAGACAGAGAGCAGAGGCACCATGCATTGGCCTCAGGGCAAGTGTGGCAGCCCACCCTCCAAGCTTTGGGGCTCCCTTTGGCACCACGTGCTGGTTTGGCACTGGAGTCCTCCCAGCGCCACTCTCCCAGAGAGCGCAACAAGACCAGCTCAGTACCAGTGTTGGTACCGAAGTGTCAGTACTGTTCTCGGTTCCCCACCCAGGGGTCACTGCAGGACTGGCAGAAGTCAGTGCTGGTCCCTACTACTCCAGAGGCCTTTGAGGCAAGTAAGACGCTTGTCCTCCTACCCCCACCTCTCACCCCGGTGCCCTCAAGGAAAAGGGGTAAACCAGCCCTCGCTTCGGGAGCCTGGTCACCCCAAAAGTGGTACTGGACACTGTCACCGACCTTGGTGCTGAGTTCCCCGACACAGGAGCCACACATGGAGGAGGGCCCTGGTACTGCCGATTCCTTGTCTCAGCGTCATATTTCTTTGCCTTCGCTGGCACTGCAGACATGGTCCCGGGAGGCTTCCCAGTTACCGAGCTCGGAAGAGGGCATCTCAAAGGGTAGTAAAACGGCCCTGTACATGGGCCTCTGATACCAACCCTCTATAGGTACTGGCTACATGAATTGCCCCCCCAAGAGACTCCAACAAGCCCTCACAACACTGTTTCACCCAGCTCAGGACCACCCCCTCCGGCACTGGACAGTGCCCTGAACCCCATGCCCCATTCCTACACTGGGGATCTTATGGCACATTTCGACCTTCTTCGCCATGTTTGTGCTCATGTGGGGTTGGAGTCTCAATCCTCCTTGGGGCTGACCGAGATCTTATCAGCCCAGTGTTTACCTCTGCTGAGCCCAGGAATGGCACTAGGGTTTCTGGCACCCCCCCTGCAGTGCAGCAGACAGTGGCCCAGATAAGTGACGTCATCAGTGCAGCGCAATTGTGCAGTCCCCATATTGGCTTCCCTCAAACGTCAGCGCCCCCCTACAAGGCCTACCAGGCTTACTGTGTTGCACTGGCTCTAGCTAAACCTATAATAGTCCCCCTTCACCCAAGCATGCGGGACCTTGCCGTGTCTCACTGGCAAACTCCTGGGTCCATCGCCCCCATATCAGACACGGTGGGCCATAAATACCAGGTCTCCGTGACAGATTTTCAGTTCCTCACCCAGCACCCAACAGCATCTCAGGGGGTGGTGGAAGCAGCGCTAGGTCCAGGGCAGGTTTCCTGCGATCCTCTCCTGGCATCAAGGGATGCAAGGGAATTGGATCTCTTGGGGTGGAAGGCCTACTATTCCGCCACCTTCCAACTGTGGGTAGCCAACAATCAGGCCCTGGTAGCCCGATATATAATGGACATGTGGGAGTCCATGAACAAGTTTAGACAGCTACTCCCAGAAGAGAACAGGGGGAACGTTAATGCCTTGCTTGAGGAGGGCAGAATAGTGTCCCAATACCTGCTGCTATCGGCCTGGGATGCCATTGACACAGCGTCCCGCAGTGTGGTCTCAGCTGTGGCCGTTCGGAGGGTGACCTGGCTCAGGGAGGCTAGGGTGCCCTCCTCCTCCCAGCATGTCAAACTCAACCTTCCTTTTGAAGGTGACTCTCTTTAGGGCAAAGATGGATGCCATGCTCCAAAGTGCCCAGAACCCCTAGGGGGACCTAAAATACTTGTGTCTGCTTCCTTCTTGGCCCTCTACCCGTCCCCCTAGCTCATGGGGGGGTTTTCACTGCCCTGTTGCACACCTTCTTTAATTGATCCCCCAGGTGCATCAAAATTTGAAATCTCATTACTTCCCTAGTTGACGGGCCAGTGGCCCTAACATCAAACCTGGGTTACCAACTATTCCCTGTGTAACCCTTCTGCCAGGGCGGGCTGGCAGGACAAGGGCCGGGTTCTATATCTAGGGGTTTCCCAACAGTGTAACACCACCAGCCAGCTCAAGCCCCCACCCAAATTTCTGGGGAATCCTGCACTGTTCCCTAGGTACCCCAAAGGGGTAAGGCTTCCCCACTTGCAAGCATGAGTCTGAGTGTAGCAAACAGAACTTTTAATAGTAGTAAAACAAAATGTAAAAGGACAAATAACAGAGATCAGCACTAATCTAGAAAAATTAGTATAGAGCGAAGTTCCCAACAACCCAGACCGCATAACAGAACATACAAACTTAATGGCAAAACTGGCACTGATCTGGAAAATTAGTGCTAACTAGGCTCCCAACCAACCCTAGGGTACTTAGGCAGTATCTTTCATGCCAGCTGTCTGCCAGCGCCATCTACTGGTCACTCACTTCAACCTCTAGAACTGTTCCTTGGCTCCACCCCCTGTCTGCCAGTTCCACCCACTGGTCACTCGTGCCACCCAGCTTACTGCTGGCCACTCTTACTGTCTACTGGCTCTGCCCTCCGGTCACTCGCGCCGCCCAGCTCACCGCTGGTTACTCTCATCATCCGCTGACTCTGCCTGCTGTCTGCCAGCTCTGTCCTCCAGTCACCTCAGAGAGAGAAATTTCTCTCTAGTGATTTTTGGTCAGAGAGAGAGAGTTTGCTTCTCTCTCTGATGATTCTAGCTCTTAAGTAGCTTTAAACAGCTATCTCTATCTAAATGACAAAGGCCTTACAGGAGGCTAAGCTATAGATATCAAAAGACAGGGGAAACAATAGAGAAAGACGCCAGAAGAGCTTCAGACCCCCCACTCCTGTCTCTTTCAAGTTCTTTCAGGCTGAAATATGCAGTTGCCTTTCCTACAAGCCTCTTCTTAACTAAGGATAGTTTTTAACTAATTCAGACAGATTTGAAACAAACAGGGAGCAGCAATTCACAAAAGACAGTATTTTATATTTCCCTTTAGTACAATTACAGATATTGACAGATTTGTGATCAGATTACCCCTAAATACCATTACCCACTATGCCCTGCACCCAGTATGCTAATCAGCTAATTGTGCTCTTTGTATTCATGCTAATACAGGACCTATGCAGATTAGTTGCCCCCCCCCGAAGCTGTTAAGCACAGCTTCTAAGCCTGCCTTACACCTGTCTGGGGACAAGATTACTTGGCCCTCTGGGAGTACCAGTAGATAACACCCCTCCTTCCGTGGGGCTCCATGATAAGATCCCAGTGTGGGGTATTACCTCTTCCTCCCAACAAGAATCACCCGGTGTTCTTGTTGGGAGCCCTAAGGATTCCTACCTGCAGGGGATGCCCCCCCCCACCCCCAGTCGCTTCCCAACAACCAGCACTACTTTCTGCTTTCTCACTCCCAGGACTGGTAGGACTTAACACCTGGGTAGCCGTCTTTTACCTGAAAGACGCTTCTCCCTGCCTGTGGGTCCTCTGTGATCAGGGCAGTAGGAAACCTCCTCTTACCTACCCTTCCCTGCCCCATAGCAGAATGCACTTTCCCTATACCACATGAGTTCTATGCATGAAGGCAGTAGGACTGAATTCTGAGCACTCCCACACGCCCTGAATGACCACCCGGGATCCATTCCCTGATGGTTTCTGAACACCCCCCCCACACACACTTTCCCTGGCAGGAATGTTCCGCCTCCATGGTCAGCTGATAGGGAAGCAGACTCCTGATCTCACAGTTGTGGATCTGAACCCTATGTTGGGCACTTTATTTTCTATGGGTATGCGAATTCCAGGACGGTTCCCTATGTGGTACCTCCTGGAGAGTTGGCCTTCTCTCCCTCTCAGAGATACTACCCACACCCATGGTTCACGAATCCTGGGCACCATGTGGCGATGTGGTTTGTGCCCCTGGTGATCCCCACCTGTTCTAAACCAATAATAATGATGATAATAAGGGAAACAAAAACATTCCCTACTAATCAGCCTATTGCAGGGTTGGATTCTGTGCCCTCCCTTCTTTGTCCTTTTCTAGGCTGCCCTGGGTTCTGTTACCTCAGGCTTGTGAGGCTTTGTGACCTTTGTGATACTTGGCCTCGGGTTTCAAGTCAAGGATTGACAAGCCAGTAGCTGATACTCACCCTAGCGGGAAATTCACTGGGCGTGCATGTTCTCTTTATTTTCTGTGCAGGGATCTCAGAGGCTGACAACCTTCTGACACAGTTCTACCCCACCCCCTCTAGTCACATTGTCTCCAGTCCCTTGTGCTACCACACTTGAGGACCGCTCAACCCCATAGAACTACTTGCCTGTTTCTTTTCCCCTTTTTTTCACCCACATAGAAGAACCTACATCCCTTCTGTGGGAATAAAACTCTCTTTGCTTCCCTAAGTACACAACCTCAAACCACTGGGTGCAGTCAGGTTGTATACTGATAATTATACTGGGAATTAAAGGGAGTGACTCAAGGGGTTTCAAAGAGGTCCTTCTACAGGTGCAGGAATGCACTGGTGAACTAGCTCTGTTCTGTCCAGTGACAGAATGGATTCAGCGTCACTTGGGAGTTCACCAGGTTCCCCATGATTAGACCTAGGTAGTTCCTGGGAGGCCCTTCTTTCTGATATAGGAATGAGTCCCCATTTACCTACAGATTGGACCCTTCCGAACCCATCTTGTGGTTCAGAGGGCCCCGTGGTCTTAGGCAGGCGCTACCCTATTCATCATCCATCTCCTCGACTGTCACTAGTAAAACATTGATTGATGGTGACGTCTATCCCGGCTACATGTTATCACAGCCGGTTGCTCTTTCCTCCCCACCTCCCTTTTCCCCCCTTGGAGTTTCTGTCCTTTCTCCTGGAGTTTTGCCCTTCCCTGGTGGGAATGTTGGGCAGAACCTGCCCTTTTTTCCCCTCCCTCTTTGTAGTTAGCTTACCATCCTTGAGGTACCATGTGGCTCGGGTCACCCTCAGTTGATTTTTTTTCTCACTCTGGCCTAATTAATGGAGGGAGTAATCTATTTTCCACCAGACTCTACCACTTTTCAAGAGTCCTTCACCCTAGAGCCAGAGATTCTCTCTCTCTCTCTCTCTCTCTCTCTCTCTCTCTCTCTCTTTCTCCCAGCTCACTCCTTGTCACTTGCCATATGTGTCAAGGTGAGTTGACGTTTGTTTATGGTCACCTTTCTGACTCCCTTCTCTAGTTGCTGCATCTCTGGTAAAAAAAAGAGGGGGGGGGGCCTACTATGGTGACATACCCTTACCCCTAACTTTTATTTAGCAGAGCTGACCTCCCTTTTCCGTTGTACCTAAACCTTAAAGGTCTCCATCCCACTCCCACACTACAGTGGAATCTCAACATCTCACCCTGCAGCGCATTTGATTCCCCTGGCCTTGGGTTCCCTTGCCTCTTCTCCTGTCAAGGGCCATGTTTACATACAGGCCTCAGAAGGGGCATTCTCGGCACAGGGTGCCGACCCAGGCCGACCACCAAGGAACCATATCTTACTAGGTGGTCATCTGTTGTCTTCATGCCTCCTTGTGACTTGCTTCTGTGGCCAGACTAACAAAAGGGTTTATCTCCTTCTTCCTCTTTTCCCTTTTCTCTCCTCTTTTCGGCCTTTATCTATCTGCCACTATTAGGCTGAGATTTTTTTGCTCTGGGGTCACATTAATTCCCCGTTGCCTGCTAAAGGTCTTATCATTGTCTGAAGGCCAGAATGTACCCAGTTCACATGCCTTGGCAGGTGTGTACAACCAACTGTCCCAGGGCACATGTGAATGCACCTGGCTGATCATGGACTGGTAACTTCGGTTTGTTTTTCCTTATGATAAGGTGACTTTAGGCTGCTGAGACTCCTGTTGTCTCCAGAACAGGGACTGCTCAAGAGACGTAGGCCTTTTTTTCCCCTTTTTTTGGCCAGACCGTCCTTCCTGACGGTTTCCCTTCACCTGGGCCACAGGTCTTTATGGTGGTATTCTACGTACTTTGTATGGACCTTTTCTCCACCTGGGTTGCTGGCCCTTAAGGGGAATGGCAGTGCTGAAGGCAGGAAAGAACCAACTCCACCCACCATCCATCAGCATGGCTACCAGTCACTTATTACTGAAGGTATCCGAGCAGCATTGTTACCTGTAATGTGCGCGCGTGTGTGACCGCATACGCCTTTTTTGGCTCCCATACACATTTGTGGGCAGCACAGGGCAGCAGGGCTCGGTGGCTGAGATCAGAGTGGCCAGAGGGTGAGGAGGTACTGTCACTGCCCAAAGCCCAGCAATGAGCATTGTCTCTGAGCCCAAACTGCTCGCAGCAGCGCTAGGCTAAGGAAAGAGAGACTGGCTGCTGCAAGAGGCTCGGCTCACAGACAACACTCGCTGTGGGGCTTTGGGCAGTGACGGCGCCTCCTCACCCCTGGCCACTCAGATCTCAGCCGCCAAGCAGAGCAGTGCTTCTGGTCGGCAGCAGCACCAGCAAATGCACTGCTGGGCAGCCGGGGAGGAAGTGGAGCCTGCTTCCTGCTTACTTTCTTTCTTGTTTCCTTCCTTTTCTTTCTCTTTCTTCTTTCCTTTTTCTCTTTTTTCTCTCTCTTCCTTACTTCTCTTTCTCTTCCTTCCTTTTTCTTTGTCTTTCTTCTTCCTTTCTCATCTTTTTTCTTTTTCATTCTCTCCATTTAAAAAAAAAACAACTTTAAAATTATTTTAAATAAAAAGCTTTCTAAAAATTAAATTTCAATTAAAAATCACAAATTAATTAATTAAAACAAACTAATTAAATTTATTTACAATAAACATATTTTAAAACATAGGCCTATTTTGTGCAAGAAGCAAGGAGTCCTGTTGCATTTAAAGACTAACAGATTTATTTATTGCATGAGCTTTCATGGGAGAAAAATCCCACTTCGTCAGATGCTTTGAAGATGGGGGAACTTACTGAATGGGATGAACATAAATGCAAGGGAATGTAAGACATGGGATCAGGTCATACAGTAACAGCAACTCAGAGCAGTTGTTAAGATTCGAACACTGGGAAACAGCATGTAGACACAGGTGAAGTCAAATCACCTGTTGTAATGGGAAAAGTCCTACTTTAATAGTCCTGCTTTCACACAATCAAATCCGCATATCAATTCTAATCCAGCTGCTTCTCTTTGAAGTCTTGACTCACTGGACTTACAGATTACCATAAGGCAAAATTTCTGCTTACAAACTAAAATTTTTGCTTATGACATCCCAATCCTTAAAAGGAACATTGCTCTGGGACCATTGAGACAGCTTAAATCCTATCAGTGATAACTAGCTGGCCTCCCTATGAACTGTAATTCTGCATGTAGAACAGAGGAGATGAGGGTATTAGGCAGAAATGTCACAAGTAGGATCTAGATTGAATGTAACTTTGGTCTTGGATTATTTGAAAGCCATGAATTAGCTTCTTTTGCTTGTATAGCAATTTGGGTAAATGCTAATTAACTTAGGCGTTTTTTTTATTAATAAAAAACAACTTTAAATAACAGCTTTTATTAATATGTCATTGTTCTAGCTTTTTTCAATAATTTCAGTTGCATGAGGTTACACACAAATTTTTTTCAGAAAAAGTTTTGCACATGGGTTGAAAATTTTGCATACAAGCCACCAAACCTTAGAGGGAACATTGCCGAGCAATGCTCAAAGAAGAACAATGAGTTACTTACCAGCAACTCTGGTCTGTCCTTCTTCGAGATGGGCTGCTCGGATTCATTCACAACCCTCCCACTGTCCCTGCAACTTGGAGTTGGCAACTTTTAGCGACTGAGGAGGTGCCGGGTGGTGGCCACATATATAGCCACAGGGTGGTCAGGGGACAGTAGTTGCCAGCCCTCTTCTGACAGGCTAGGGCAAAAGGTTTCTGACATCATGCGCTGCGGCACGGATACACCTATTGAATGACTCTGAGCAGCCCATCTCAAGGAAGGATAGTTACTGGTAAGTAACCCACCGTTCCAGAGCAGAGTGTTGATTGCAGGTTGCAGACTGAAGACTAAAGACAAAATGGAGATGGGTCCCCTGCCTTTTATCTCAGAGTCCATGCCAGATCAAAATGGAGTTGGGCCACATGGTCAGTCTGTGTAACTGGTCAAACAGGTTTCTTCTTGGGGCCACTGTAGATGGGAGCTGCCCTGATGGGGCCATCAAGAAGAACAATGCGTTACTTACCAGTAACTGACCTTCTTAGAGATGGGCTGCTCACATACATTCAGTTACAGGTGTTTACGTGCACAGTAGCTCAGGAAGGCTTTAGCCTTAGGCTGTCAGGTCAGGGCACTCGGCAGCAAATAGACACCTGTAACTGAATGATGTGAGCAGCGCTTGAAGAACAATAGTTTTGCAGACACCCAGTCTGGGATTGCCTTAAGAACAAATCACTTGGAACACACATAAAAACAAATAGATTTCTAATTTCTAATACAGGCATGATACCTACATACAAACCATATAATCATTCTTAGCAGATTATAGCCTTTCTGTTGACACCAAACATGGTATATCACATATGGATTATTGCAAATATGACATATTAATATGAAAGATAACCATAAACAGTCCCCTAGATGCAGACAGTATCACACGTGTTTCAAAATACTTGTCAGAGGCCCCCAGAGAGTGAGAGGCTTTAGAGGAGGGCGGTCTGGAAGAGCCCGGTGTCATGAGTTCATCGTGCGCTGGCCAGTCCAACCACTGACTGGACCAGTCCCTGAATGAACACGGTGCTGAGTCATGCCACACTGGAATATAGCCTCTGTCACATCGGTGCCAGTCAGAGCTGTGCCGGTGACTTTGGGAGCGTTGCTCTCCTCTAGTTGGTGCTGGGGAGGTAGAGTGGGCCAACATCGGTGCCGAGCCCACCTATGTCAAGGAGCCAATGCGCAAACCCCGCATCGTGGAGGTGTTGGGGACCACTTTCGGTGACACTTCCCTGCTGGTTTGGAGTCTGATGGGGTCAGTGCCAGTGACAGTGGGGATCATCAGTGCTGACTCTCAGTGCCAGAGGCATCAGATGAGATGCACTTAGACCTTGCATGTCAAGAGCCCTGCAAACGTGGGAGAGAACGCTCCAGAGAGAACTCTGGGGAGAACTTAGGGTACTCCCCTTCTTCCTCCTGCTCCGACTCTGAGGGTAGAAGAGTTGGAGAGGTCCCTCATGTCTGAGTAGGCCCTTGTGGCGATGGTGAAGGGCTTCTATCATCCCGAGTGTCATGCTGGTGGAATGTCCCGCCCCCGTGCTCACCCATGCCTTGGAGAGAAAGGCCAGCTTGCCCTTGGACTTTTTGGGCTTAGGAGGCATGGGGGTTAGGAGCTGCTGCAGGGCCTTTTCAACCTCAAAGGCCTCCGGTGTCAATGGCATGGGCAGCTGCTCTTTGCCCTTTCCCTGGAACAGGGGCAGTGGAGGCAAACTCGAATGGCATTAGCACAGTATCAGTGCCAAGTCTGGCTGTGAGAAGGGTTTCTTCAGCTCCCCTAGGGAGCGGCGCCAAGGAGGCTCCAGTGCAGACTGTACATGCAGTGCTGATGTGCCTTTCAGCGCCCCCAATGTACTTGGCACCAGCTGTAGGGCCTGCCCCAGGGTCATACCACGCAGTCTTTGCTCCCTATCTTTTTGGGTCCCTCGTTTGAAGGAGCAACAGATAGAACATTTGTCTACCTGGTGAGACTCTCCCAGGGACTTCTCGTGAAGGTCACTCAATGGGAAGGCCTTGCTCCAGCCTGCACAGGGTTTGAAGCCAGGCATAGTTGGAGGTGGTCGGTGCATTATTTGATCTCCAGATGCTAGGTGGACTCAGTAGTGCTACTGGATTGCGGAGGTCTTCTAGACTGAACATGAACTGATAGACAGGTGCTTGCACAAAAGCAAGGGCGGGCTGTTCCAGTAGTGTTGCTGAGTGCAGAAAGAAGGAACTGGAGAGGGGCAGGGGCAGTGTCATACATATAGCTGCAGTACGTGACACAGAGGGGGTGTTGGCCACTGACCCTGCGCCGACAGGCTAGGGCAAAAGTTTTCTGGCCAACCGTGCACTGGGGCACATAGACTCCTGTAACAGAACGATGAGAGCAGCACTTGAAGAAGAGGAAAAGCCTTGGCTTGTGTGGCTTTCTGGATAGACATTATTTTGGATGGCTGAGTTTTAGTAAGGTTATTTTATATTAATAAACCCAGTGTTCCCCATTACCAAGTGAGATTCAGGTCCAGGATTCCATAGCAACAATCACAAAGATGCAAACAGCAGGTAAAACATGTTTTATTAACTAACAGATTACTTAACTAATACCCAAAGTGATATACCCAGACTTAAACACAAAGTAATATAAACAGGCTTACATCCGAATCAGCAGTTGAGGACCCCTTTGCATCCACAGGCTTCAGCAGAGGAGTGATGTCTTCCAAGGTCCTATGGCAAAGTCCACTGTGAACATCTTTCTTTGCGCTGTGCTGCTCACATACATTTGGATATAGGTGCATGCTGAGCTAATTATAGCTCATGAAGTTCTCTGTTTTATATCAGTGGTTCCCAACCTGTGGTCTACGGACCCCTGGTGGGCCACAGAGTGGCTCCAGGGGGTCTGCAGACAGGTTGGGAGCTGGGGCCAGACAACGCCAGAGACTCTGGTTGCCATGGAGACCCAGGTTTCTGGTGAGCAGGGAGCTTCCCCTAGGCAGGGAGTTTTTCAAACTCCCACTCTCTGAGTATGTGCTCAGAAAGAGCAGCCTGGGATGTGGCCAGGTGCCCCTAGCTCCAGTGGCCAGGTAAGGGAGGAAGGGACCATTGGGGGAGGGGTTGGGGATGGGGATCCGGCAAGGAGGGGGGGATGGAGAACAGGGAACAGGCAGGGAACACTTGGGGGACGGGGGAGGGGGCCATGGCTGTGGTGGCTCCTAGTTCCCTGGGCAGGGGGAGGGGCCATGGCAGCAGTGGCCCCACCCCTCTGCAACAGAAGAGCAGCACCTGGCTCCCCCCCCCCGGGGGGGGCCACAAAGTTATTTTCCCCCCTTCAAAGGGGGTCCCTAGCCTTAAAAAGATTGGGACCCCCTGTTTTATAGGGAAGGGGTGATCAGGCCCTCCCCCTAGTTAAGTAGACTGTCTGCTGGATTGTTGATTACCACTGTCTTTATCCTCCAATCTAACACCTGGAAAACTACTTGTTTACTAAATAGTCTGGCAGAGTGGAAATGTGTCTGGGGCCCCCCCAGCACCCACTAATACTCCACCATCACAAAGTGGCAGGTTACTTACCAGTGAAGGAGAAACTGTAATATGGAGCAGGACTGACTCAAGATGGAGTAAGTTTGGGCTGGAGGGTTATGGGGAAGACTCTGGGTTAGCCAACATTAAGGACTGAGACAACATTAATTACATCATGTAAATGGTGAGAGGAACCAATATCCTAAGGAGGTAGACTTTACATATCGATGGGATAGCAATAGATAGGAAGTAAACATTGATAAAAGAGTGTTAATTAAATAGATAATTGGTGTTAATGGAATAGGTAACTGAATATTGTTAGTAGATAGAAATGTTGTTAATTAAATCTTGACTGTAGTAATTGAATACTGTCAATGAGTAGAGTGACGACATAACCCAAGTGGAAGTCTCTTTGTCTCCAAGTCTGTAACTTTAGGTATAAAAGACCACCTGTCCTGGTGTTTGGGGCATTCTTCTTTTTCTTTTGCCCCTGATGCAGCTTGCTGTGTCAGGTTATTATTCAATTGAATAATAAACTTTGGGAACCACACCTCATTCTCTGCTCATTGGAGTCTCGGCTGGGAACAGGTCTGCATCATTGGGGAGGCTCTGAGGTACCTCTTTCCAGGTTGAGGACCCGAACCAGATTTCCCCCACACCAGTAACCATCCTTCTTCAAGATGAGCTGCTTGCATACATTCAGTGTTAGGTGTTTACATGCTGCAGTGCACAATTGGTCAGAAACTTTTAGCCCTAGCCTGTCAGAGCAGGCTCAGCAGCCAATGCCCCCTCTGGCCACTCCCATGGCTATATATCAGGGTGACCCTGCTCCTCCCCAGTCCCTTCTGGTCGCCAGCTTTGAATAGTGGGAACAGTGGAAGGGTCCTGAATGTTTGCAAGCAGCCCATCTCGAAGAACAGTCAGGGGCGTCACTGGCACTGGACGTGCCGGGGCACGTGCCCTGGGTCCCAACACCAGTGCCCCAGATCTCTGGCCCAATCAAGCCAGGGATCTGGGGCCTGATCCCTGGCCAGCCACGGCCGTGGCCATGGGGGACCCGTACCCAGCCGGGGATCCGGGGCCCGGCTGACCACCTGGCAGGCCCCGCCCCTGGCCAAGGATAGGGCCAGGGGGAGGCCGCACCGCCGTGGCCAGTGAGGCCGTGGCGAGGCTGGGCGAGAAGTGGCCGCTGGAGCCCAGGCCCATGCCCGCGGCCGTGGGCGGCCAGGCCCCCGATCCCCGGCCAGGGATGGGGCTGCCGCGGCCAGGGGCAGCTAGGCCCCAGATCCTCGGCCATGGATCCGGGGCCCGGCCAGCTGCCCGCAGCGGCCCCATCCCCGGCTGGGGATCGGGGGCCTAGCCGCCCACAGCCGCAGGCGCAGGCCTGGCCTCCAGCGGCCACTTCTGGCCAGGCCACACTGCAGCCTAGCTGCCCACAGCGGCGTGGCCCCCCTATCCCTGGCCAAGGGGCGGGGCCTTCTGACTGGGGGGGTCCCTCCCCGCCCTAGCACCACCTCTGAGAACAGTTACTGGTAAGTAACCTGCTGTTCTTCGAGTGCCCAGTGTTAGGTGACTACTAGCCATACTGTGGATGGTGGGCGGAGTTGGAGTTTTCTGCCTTCACCATGGCTGTCCCCAACGGGGCTGTCCCAAGGCATGGTAGGATGCCTGAATAATAGGCCTTATGCCCTATTCGAGGGGATGTACCATAAATCTTGAAAGTCCCCTAGAAAAGGTGTAAAGGGGACCAGCAAGTGTTTGCGTGTCACCCACTCTTGAAGAATAGAGGTAAACATGTTTGGCTGTTCTAAGGCTTTCAACGCCCATAACCCCAGTAGTGGCAGGGGTATCAGGATGGGTAAGGAGGCCTCTTAATTCTCCCAGAGGAAAAAACGCCGCAGTATACTACAAATCAGGCCTAATTATCGGGCCAAGATGATTATTCTGGGGACCCTCAAAAGCGCATGTGGCAAGGCCTTGCCAAGAGAAGGCAGGCTCCTGCCCGAGGAAACCAGTGTTCCTCCTGTTCTGGAGGTGGGACACAGTTATTTGCTTTGGGCGCCTCGATCCCAAGTATGGTAGAGATCATCAGGGGATAGGGGAAAACTTCAGACTTGGGCTAACCGGTTTATACTACCTCAGAGGTAAGGGTTAGGCTAAGACACCCCCCCCCCCCCAGCCGGGCTAGATGGGGCATGGCACAATGACCTGTGAACATAGGAGAACCAGGACAAAACCCACTGAACAGAAGTGCTCTAGCAGGGTGGTCCCAAATGGAGTGGGAGTCACCCCCATGGGTAACATAGGAAGATAAGTGACAAACTAATGATGACCCCCAACCTGGAACCCAGCTGGTACATATTACCTCTTGGTTCCCTCCACAAGCTGGTGCACTTGCGGTACATGCTGCTGAAGAGGTCAGCAACTCCAAGGAATGCTATGGACTCTGATTAATTACTCTGCATTGATCCCTCCTGTGGGGTAGGCATGACCCTGACTCGGCAGGGGAGGTACTCACTGCAAAGGGTGGTCTATGCGAAAAAACCGCAGCAGGAGGGGAAGAGGGGCTTCCTCCCCAAGAAACTCTCCTTTCCACTGGAGGATGGGGTTGAAATGAATCCTTGGGCACTGGGGGGGCCAAGATCCAGCATAGTGAAAAACACACGGAGTAGAGGGGAGGCAATAGGCTAGCGACTAAGGCCAACCTTCTGGTATGCCTGGGCCCCTCTTGCACAGTGTGCAGGGGAAACTACAAGCTGCGTGAAGCCAAAGTCCCCAATGGCCCTGAGAGTTACAGTGGAAACTATAGGCCTGCAAGGGGTGAGACTCGGGGAACTCTATAACTCCACTATTAATGTGTAGGGTTTTGACACTAAAAGTGATACAAACCGCTTTCCCCTGGAGTCTGCGTGAGGCTGTTCCCTCATGCTGGTCACATGGCACAGGGTGGAATTTCTTCTTCAGGTAATTCAGTGTAATACCTAAGTGCCACCCTCCCTTTTCCTGCCAGGATCAAGGTCTGAGGAGCCTCCCGGCCAGCGGCATATGGAAGCTAGAAAGAGATGGACCCATCAGGCGTGCCTTTTCACTCGCCGATGGGGGGGGGGGGGGGTTAGGTTAAGGGTTAGGGTTGGATGGGTGTGTGACACTGTCTGCGTCTAGGGGACATGTGATATCTTGGTACCAAGAGAAAGGCTGTAATCTGCTAAGAGCAATTATATGCTTTATATGTAGGTATCATGCCTGTATTAGAAATCTTTTTTTACTCCAAATTATTTGACTCCAAGCAATCCCAGACTGGATATCTGCAAAACTATTGTCATCTTAGGTGCCTCCCCTATTAGGAGCTCCCAGCTGCAGTGGGCCCAAGGAGAAACCTGTTTGACAAGGCACCCAGACTGACCATGTGACTCAACTCCATTTTGATTGGGCCAGGACTCTGTGAGCATGGGAGAGCTGAAGGTGATAAAAGGGTATAGCCCAATCTGTATTTTGTCTTCAGTCTGTTTGCAACTAATACCCTCCTCAGGAACTATTCTCCAGGGACTGAACAGAGAACTGACACGCACCCAGCTGCTGGGTGCATACCAGAGGAGCTGGACTAACCTGCAAACTACAGGATCTTCAAGACTTTGCTTTCAATGGACTCTAAATCATTTGTATGTATGTGATTCACTTTGACCCTTTAATGTCTCTCATATTTATTTTCCTTTTATATTAAACCTTTAGTTGTAGTTACTAAAGGATCAGCTGGCAACGTGGTATTTTGGGTAAGATCCAAGCCTATATTGTTCTGTGTAATGTGGCTGGCCCTTTGGGGTCAGGAGAAACTATTTCTCTTAGAGACCCAGCAGCTAGGGGAGAACCAGAAAAGCTGTGTGAAAGGGACTGTTTCTATTTTGTTGTGCTTGGTGGTGTCCAGCATGGGGCATCCAAAGCATGTTTTGTTACTGACTGGGAGATAGGTTTAAGTACCACCCGTTAGTGGTTTGGGAGTTTGGCGCCTGGTTTTGCAGCTTGCCCTGATTTTGGTACATTCTGAAGGTTATCCCAGGAGGCCCAAGTCACGGGGTATCACCCAGAGGAATGGCGTAAGTCCATTAGAGGGTTATAGAGTAGGAGCCATGTTGTTTGCTGTCAACGGAGACACAATAAATGTGTAAAATTATACCCTGAACAAATAAGGAACTGGGTAGGTGTATAAATTGTGGAGATACCTGTATAGGTCACCCCTGAGGGCAGGGATGCTGCTGCACTCTTGGCTGGGAGAGGAAATTCCCCTTGGAGTCCTAGAACCCTCAAATCTATCCTGAAGGAACCTTAGTGGGGAGGAAGGACATAGGGGTCCATCGGTCTTGCCCTTTTACCTCGGTGGATAGATCCTACCAAGAAGTTGACATAGCAAGGTGGAGTAGGCCGGAGGTTTTACACTAGGAGAGGGTTAGGCCTATGACAGAGTCAGTAGGATAGCATCCCTAGTTATGGGTTCGGGAAGCAACAACGAGTCTCTGAGAGGACCCATGAGAGAAGGGGAAAAGGGAGAAAAGGCCATGGGGATATGACCTCTAGGTGCAATTGACTGGTAGCCAAATAGTACTTGTTCTCCGTTAGCGTAACTATGCTGGTTGAAAAAAAACAAAGGGTGGAAGATTGTTCATCATCTGTTCAGGGGCTGTCATGGCCAAAGTATGGAAGGTCGCTGCTAAAACAAAGGGTGGCTTGCTGGTCTGTGAGGATGGTGATAGGTGGCTGGGGTAATTTACTGACTCGTACCCTCGCAGTAATCAGGACGTCAGATGAAGCAACCCAAAGGTCTGTAGATGCAGGGTATGAGGCACCCTAAGGTATCCATTGGTCAGCAATTGAGGACACGTGTTCCACCCTGATGACCACAGGACTAGGATGATGGCTATTGAATGGAGGCATGTGCTGTATGTGAATGTATTCAGTGTTGCAGTTAAACCAAACTCTGGACGAATGGGAGGGATCTGGATGCCATGATGTGTCAAGTGACCGTAGTCATCAGCAATACAAGAGATGGTGAGACAGAGAATGGTGAGGACACAGGGGCATGTTGAAGACACCATAAGCCCAAGGTGTCCTTATGAACGTTAGGTTAGGAATCCAAGACCCCAGCAGAAAATGAGGGGGCAATTTGATTTAAGTGCCTGAAGCCAGTCTGTAGGCTTAGACTGTTTGGCTGGGAGGGCAAGGATATATGAAAAAGGGGAAAACTCTAAAGAGCAGGGATAGGATGGCCTGGTACAGGCTGTCTAGCCTGTGGGAGAAGGGTTGTATGAACCCTGGAGTGGAGCTTTCTGCTCCTTAGCTGTAGGTCATCTAGGGTCCCAACCACTGATTTCTGAAGGGTTGTTGGAGAAGGAATAGGTAGGGAGGGGAAGGGGTGGCACCAGAAAAAGGCCTCTCCTGATGACTTCAGCATCCCACAGGGAGGTCTCCTTTGGAGAAGGAGTCATAGAACTATGAGGGGTTGATCTTGTTCCCCATGAGGTGGAGAATTCCTTGCTTGGCATTCTCTGTGTTGGTACTGGCTGAGAGGACAACTAGGCATTCATGGTAGGAGCATACCCAAGGATCGGAGGTCTGATCTGGGGTCCCTAGCGCCACTTAACAGGAGGCTTGTTTCCTCCATGAACAAGGCCATCCCTCAAAGGGGAGGTCCTGACTCTCCAAAAGTGTGTCTTGAGGCAGGCCTCAAGTAACCATATCGCGCATCTCATCTGAGGCAACTCCCTGACTCACTGTAACTGAGGTATCCCATGGAGCTAATAGCAAGTCTCTGGCTGCTGCTGAGGGAGTCATAGTCCTCCCTGTGTTCGTGTGGAAGGAAGTCTCTAAATCTCTTTAGAGAGACTCCCAGATCCAGGGTGTACCTTGCCACCAAAGCCTGGTGGTTCGCAACCCGGAGGTGGAAGTTGGAGGTCGAGTATACCTTCTTGCCCATTATTTTGAAGTGTCTTGACCCTCTGGACCTAGGCATGAGATCAGGAGAGGATTGGGTCCCATGGCCTAGGGCAGCTTCTATCACCCAGAGGACTCTGGCTTGGGCAGTTAACGAGAAAGGGAAAGTCCCCTAGAAGTACCTGGTATTTGTAGCCTACTACATCTAAGACTGGGGGAATAGAAGTGTGGCTTTGCCAATGAGAGCTGGCAAGGTCATGGATGCTAGGGTGCAATGGCACCGCTATTGCATTTGGTAAGGATGTTAGCCCAGGGTCAAGCAGGGGATCATTGTCCCCCCGATGAGCTTGACCTCTAGACCTACGTGTGCAGTGACCTGGTGTGGTCTGTGGTATCTCCCCTATATGACTCTGGTCTAGGGTTTAAAGCCCTATCTGGGCTTACAAGCAGGGTTGAAAAGATCCCCGCCTCACTGGTACTGTGGGGAGTTTGTTGCATGCAGACTTCCTGTGGCACCGACTGCTTGGTGCCAATGAACCCCCACAACCCCACCTGCTTCAAGTGAGAGTTACCTTTAGGCTCAGGGAATGAGGTCTCTCTCTGTGCCATGATGGAGGGCTTGTCTTGGTGCCGGAGTGCACCAACAGCACCGGAGACCTAGAGGTGCTACAGTGCCGGGGGGAAAGGAGAGTGCATTCTATGGCACTTGAGTGTAGGGCCCAGGACAGTGCTGACAGGCCTCTTTGGGGATGCTTCTTCCCTTTGTGGTGCCAGAGGGCTCAGCCCCCGAGCTAGGGGACAGAGAGCGGTACCACTCCAGTGCAGTCCATATCCCAAGAGGAAAGTGGGCTTTCCTCTCTGTCTTGGAGGTTTGGGAAAGGGGTGGCACTGGCAAAAGCAAGAAGGCCTTTGCTGCCTCAAAGGCTTCCGGAGTGGAGGAGATCAAAGTCTCTTTGCCCTGGTTCCAAGAAAGACCCAGTCAGGGGAAACTGGATCTGTAGCCGCACCTCGGCGCTGATGTAGACGCTGATAGTGTCTTCCGCTCCAGCAGGGAGCAGCACTGAGATGACTCTGATGCCAATCTTGCACGTGGTACTTGCACCAAGGGTGACCCCGATTCTTCGGGGATAGGCTACCATGCTTGCTCCAGGGCCAGCACATGGTGCCTTTGCTCCCTGTCCTTTAGCAGCCTCAGCTTAAGGGACTGGCAGATGAAGCATTCAGTGGCCTGGTGAGACTCACCTAGACACCAGAGACACTTCTCATGGGGGTCATCCTGCAGGAAGGCCTTGCTGCAGGCTGCACAGGGTTTGAAGACTGGCCCACTGGTAGGGCCTTGGTATTTGCACTGCCATTTGTGAACCAGGCATATCATCTTTCCTCTGTGCTAAGTTCCCCATGGGGCGGCCCAAGTAGCCAAACCAGCTGCGGGGGGGGGGGGGGGGGGGGGCTCTTGTGCAGACACGTGGGTGACCTCCTTGTGCAAAGTTGAGACTCCCCTTGGGCCTGGTTTTGCCATTTCTAGTTTAGTACTGTGCTAGGAAGGGTTCATCCTGTTTTGGTCCCCAGTTGTTCCTGGATCCATGCCATAATACGGAGTTTTTCTTTGAGTGCTTCTCAGATACATTCAGTAATAGGTGTACGTGCCTCAGTGCATGATTGGTCAGAAACCTTTTTAGCCCCAGCCTGTTAGAATAGGGTGGCAACCAACAGCACCTAGCCACCCCCTGGCTACATATATGGCTGCCGCCCTGCCCCTCCTCTGTTCTTTTTTTCCACCCTTGATGATGGTATCAGAACAGCCCATGCCTTGCGATCGTGCAAGCAGCCTGTCATTTGCCTTGTTTATGATGCACTCGCTCAACTAGGAGAACCTCTTCGTGGACGTTGTTCCACCAGAAAGTGATCCCAGACAGCGGTCGGCTACGGAGCAGGAACACCTCTCCTCCCTGGTGCCTGTGATGCCAAGGTTGAAACCTTCTGCTACCTGCAGCGAGACCTTCCTGCAGAATGATCCCTATGAGAAGTGCCTTGGCAAGGCCCATCTGCCAGTCCTTTAAACCTAGGACTATAAAAGACAGAGAGCAAAGGTGCTGTGCGTTGGCCTCAGGACAAGTGCAACAGCCTATCCTGAAGCTTCAAGGCTACCTTCAGCACTGCATGCCAGCCTTGGTACCAAAGCATCGGCACTGCTCCACATCTTCTCGGGAACGGCAGGAGTCAGTACCGGTTCCTCCACCCTGGAGGCCTTTGAGGCAGAAAAGGCACTGCTTTTCCTGCCAACACCTCCCACGTGGTACCACCCACAAAGAGGGGCAAATCAGCCTTCCTTTCAGGCGCTTGGTTGCCCTGAAAAAGGCATTGAGCTCCCCTGTACCAGAAACAGAGGCCCAAGAAGAGGCCTCCAGTATCATTAGGGGACAAAGCCCAAGAGCCTCCCCTTGGCACTGCATCACTGTCTCCTCCAGCACCACCAACAAAATCTCTTCCCTTGGTATCAAAGCCAAGCCCAATGTGGCTCCAGGAACCATCTTGATGGTCATGAGGAGGGGAGCTTGAGGAGTAAATAGCCTCGCCCATGGTCCTCACTCCTGACTCCTTACAGGTACCAACCCCATGATTGGTCTTCTCAGGAGACCAGTTCACTGCCCTACAGTACCGCTCGACCTAGTTTGGCCCTGAGTCCTGGATCCCAGGCCCCACTCCTATACAGGGGACCTCACAGCGCATTTTGATTTTCTTTGCCTGGTGCAGGCTCATGTGGGGTTAGAGGCTCATTCATTCCAGAACCTAGTGACACTCTATTTGGCCCTAGGCTCACATCACCTTCAGAGCCCATAACATGCAGATTTCCTTGGCACAACAGCAAACTCCTAGGTCCATCGCTCCAGTCTCAGATACTGCAGGACAACAGTATCAGATCCATCCATGCAGGAAATTTTCCCTTTCTTGCCTACCACCTGGTACTGTCTCAAGGCATGGTGGAAGTGGGCTTTAGGTCCCAGACAATTTCCCTAAGACTCTCCCACAGTCTAGAGAGGCAAGGGAATTAGACCTGTTAAGCCTTTTTGGCCTACCTCCTTTGCCTTCCAGCTCAGAATAGCCAGTCACCAAGCTCTTGTGGCCATATACATCATGGACATTTGGGAGCTCATGAATAAATTCAGGCATCTACTCTCCCTACCCACCCCCGAGAATAGGGCAGAATATGATGCCTGTGTTGAAGAGGGCAGGCTGGCGTCCCAAAACGTGCTGTTATCTGCCTGCGACACTTTGGACACAGCCAGCCACAGCATGACTGCTGCCCACCTCAGGACCAAGGCAGAATGGCTTTGGGAGGCAAGTATGCCCCCTCCTCCTAGCAGGTCATTTTGGACCTCCCTTGTGACGGCGGGGTCCCTCTTCACAGACAGGACAGATGCTACCCTCCATGGTGCCCAGAACCCCCAAGAGGACTTAAAACATTTGGGCATGCTACCCTCCTGGCTCACTAGCCCCCCTCCATAAGGGGCATTCAACAATCTCTATGCCCTACCGGTGTTGTTTTTCCTCAGGGTCCTTCTCCCCAGCTAGGACTGTGAAGGACACCCCATCCCCCTGGGGGCCTCCCACCTGTAAGAAAGTAAAAGGTTAAGACAGATAAGTAGAAGCATCTAGGTATTGGCTTGAGGCCTAGCAAAGCAATCCAAGGAACTGGGCCTGAATGGCATGCACATTAGGCATGGGACCATGATAACCTCAGCAAAACTGGCACAAGCTAAAGATGAGAATGTACTAAGATAAAGATGAGAATGTATGTACTTAGATAAATACTTGAAGAAAGGGGGTGCTAGCCCAGTCTCATGCCAAAAGAAATAAGGAGGTATGCTGGGTCAAAGTGACCTGTGAAAAGGAGAGGTTTGGTCAAATCATGACACTTTGATGGATGGTGATGCCCAGGGACCTATCAGATTAATGGGTGGCATCAAAGGAGGGATGCACAAGTCAATTAAGGTGAAGGCAGATGAGGTATAAAAGTAGGAACCCTAGAAATCAGACTTTGTTCAGCTGAGAGGGTGACAGCCAGTCCTGCTGTCAGTTGAGCTGTTCCATTGCATTGAGAGCACCAATACTGCCAACAAACCTGGTGATATAGATTGCTTGCCATAGTGCTATATTGCAATAAAGCCTAGCTTGGCACCTTCATTTCTACAAAGATCCACAGTCATATTGGTTTCCTCAATCATGAGTGTTACCTCAGTTTACTCACGCACGCATTCACACATGCAGCCAAACTGATATCAGCGCTGGACACAAAGCACCCCATCTTGCCTGACCACACTCTGCCAGCTTACCACACCACCCCTTACCCCTGAGGGCAACTTGGGTTATTAACATGATGCCGGGGCTTTGCATCCTTCAGCATAATGTTAGTAGAGCCCTTATAGGGACACGGGGCACCAACATACATCCCTTGAACAATATTCCTGGCTGTTCTGTTACCTCTTCCTGGGCAGAATTCCTATAAGAATGCCCCCTTGCAACCTCCCAGGCCCCCCCACCCTCAACAGCTATGAGGACATGCCTAGGACAGGACCTTGGCCGCCAGTGCAAATACCAAGGACACCTTGGGTCACAGTATCAGAGGGTCATTCTCCCCCCCCAAACAGTCCATAACTGATTAGGCACACAATGGGACACTGCCACAGAAGTTTGTAAAGGACCATACCCCATGCTCTCAGGTATAGGTTACGAGTTTTCAGCTTGGGATCCTTCACTTTGAAAAGGGGTCTCTTTTCCAAAAAAGGTGGGGGGATGACACAGGAGGATCCCACAGATGCCAGCCTCCCAGTCTTCAGGGTGTCTTGGTGACTACCATCTCCCCAGGTTTAAAGGTAAAGACACCATTAACTGGTTTGCTGGCAGGGTGGTCCCCATGATCTTCCTCCCCTTATCCTCCCAGCTGAGTACATTGATCAGTCCAGGTTATGTCATACCTTACTCTTTCCATTAATGCATTGTCCTTTGGGGGTCTATTGGTGGGTATTAGGTTAGCAGCTTTCCTCATCAGGGACCTGGTCAGTACATGGTGGGTACACGCATGTTGGTCAGCTTCCCAGGTCATATGTCCACACCTCCCTCCTTTTTCCAGAATAGTGATCTTCTATTGTCAATTCCCAAAGGTGGATACATCTCCCCTCGTGTTCTAGCATACTGGGGATTGGCATAGTCCCACTCTGGTTCCCCTCCTGGGCAGGACCCCATGCTGTACCCCCAGGACCAGGTACACTCAGTAAGTTGTGTCATTCTCACTCCCCTGAGCTCACACATTCCAAGGGGACCTTACGCCTTGCTGTATTAGTACCTGCACCTTCATCTACACAGGGGAGATCTAATGACCCCTGGGGCCTTCCCATCAAAGGACAGGAACTCTTCTTGGGTCAGACCCCTTATGTTGCCTCTCTTGCCCCCATCTTAGTTAGGAGCACCATTCAGCCAGTTGGGAAGATAGCCTTCCCCAATCAAAAGGTTTTTCCCCCGCTAAAGTGTTCATGTTAGCCCCTTAGTCCTAACCTTTGGAGCCAGTTTTTTCGTCCACCACTCCCACAAGAGCCATGGATTACTGCTGCAGAGAGAGACAGCAGTTCTCTCCTTCCTCTTCACAAATAGTCATAGGCATCCAAATCCAGGATCCATATGTCCTTTCCCAGCTTTGTCCAGATCAAGCCCAGGGCAGTTAGCAGCCCCTTGGCCTTGTTTACCACCCTCTTTCTGTATTGTAGCACTTCCTTAATGCAGGAGGATCACCCTGCCACACCCACCTTGGCTCTGAGGGTACTTAACAGAGGGAAATAACTGTTCCCATCTTCATCCCCTTCACCTCCTTCATGAATCCTTCTATTCAGTGCTTGGGAGGCCTTTGAAGTCTTACCTCCTTTCCCTCCCCTTTTACTATGTTCCATAGTGATGCCATAGACTTCAATCTGCTCAGGGCCCTTAACCACCTGCCTCCTGTTACTAGCAGGGAGGTGGTCGGTTACAAAAGTGATATAACAAATGGAGGCACTGCTTAGTATTGTGCCTCTCCTCCGGGGTGTATGGGGTGCCAATGTTAGGGGTAGTACCTCTGTCGGATGGTCTAGTCACACTCTTTGGGGTGGTTCGTCCGCTTTGGTCCCCACCTGGCACCCAACTCTCACCTGTGGCTCCAAGTAGCTGTTTGCATGCAACAGCAGCCACACCCCAGCAAACTGCTTTGACTGGCGGGCTAGACCAGGTGAGGGTAGCTGATGGGTCTTATACCCTCAGTATTCCCAAGCTTGCCTACCTTGCATGCGAAGAATGGACTTCGGCTAACTCTGCAGAAGTAAAGTCTATCAAGTTTAATGGAGAGAAAGGCGGATACAGCAATGCACTGTGGAGTGCAGAGAGCAAGATGAGGCACGTAGGTTATCTTGGTCATCCACTGCATCCGTCCCCATCCCCAGTTGTCTTGACTTGTTCCTGCCACTGGGAGTTGGTCTTGGACGAGAGAGTGAGGTTGACGCTGCGCAACTCTTCCTCACTTTAAAGTCTCATGCAAGTCAGTCATCCTTTACCCATTCCATTGTCCCCAAGTCCTGTGACAATGGGTGCAGGACATAGTGACAGGTGTGGGGACACTGGCAGTTGTAACCGCAAACTTGCACACAGGCAGTTCAGACCATAGGGTCGTTCCCCACTGAATGGAGCAACGGTAGAGTTTGGCAGCCGTCTGAGCGACTGAGCAGCCCTGTTTAGGACTGCACTGCTCACCTCCTTGGTATTGAGGAAGGGGCTAGAAAGGGTGCCCTAAAAATTGCCTGCTCCTTGTTATCCTAGCTGGTTTACCGTGGCCGGCGGGAGCCCTACATATGCGGTCGAAACAAAATCAAGGAAAAAAAAAAAAAGACTATAATTCTGAACCTTGCTACATGGAACGTTTGCACGCTTCTTGACAGAGACGGTTCAGATAGACCCCAGAGATGCACAGCACTTATTGCAAGTGAGCTTGCCAGATACAATATTGATATTGCTGCCTTAAGTGAGACCAGGCTGGTGGGAGAGGGCGAACTTTGAAGAAAGCACAGGTTACACCTTCTTCTGGAGTGGACGAGGACCTGCAGAGTGACAAGAAGCTGGAGTTGGCTTTGTAATAAAGAAAACACTTATTGGCAGGTTGGTTAGCCCACCTAGAGGTGTGAATGATCGCCTAATGATGTTGAGACCCCCCCTTTTAGGAGGGCAGAAGTTTGCCTCCATTGTTAGTGCCTATGCTCCCACCATGACCAATTCGGATGTGATTAAAAACAAGTTTTATGAAGACTTGAATGATATCATCACTGCTGTTCCTAATGCCGATAAACTCATCATTCTTGGTGATTTTTAATGCAAGAGTTGGTTGTGACAGCACCTCTTGGGAAGGAGTGATTGGAAAGCATGGTATTGGTAACTGCAACAGTAATGGCCTGCTGCTCCTTCAGACCTGTGCAGAACATGGTCTTTTGATTACAAATACCGTCTGTCTTCCCACTCGTAATAAGTCATCATGGATTCACCCTCGCTCTAAGCATTGGCGCCTCATTGACTTCGTCATTGTCAGGAGGTGGGACAGGCAGGATGTACGAATCACAAAGGCCATGTGTGGTGCCGAGTGCTGGACTGACTGTCTCCAAGCTTAAGCTTCATGTTCAGCCCAACCGACGTCCACAGGGTGTCAAAGTTTCAAAATGCCTGAATGTCAACAAGCTGATGGTCAGCGATATCAAGCAGCATTTTGTCAATACCCTAGACAAATGCTTGCAGTCCACTGTGTTGGACAATCAGGATGTGGAGGCAGCATGGGCCACACTACGTGAGACAGTGTATAACATGACCATGGAGTGTCTTGGACCCTCTACCAGGAAGCATAAAGACTGGTTTGACGAGAATAGCACAGAGATAAAACAGCTACTAGAGGACAAACGCCGTGCCTACAAAGCTCATCTGGATGACCCAAAGTCAACAGCGAAAAAAGATGCGCTGAGGAACGTACGCAGCATTATTCAACATAAACTGCATCAGATGCAGGATTCCTGGTTGAGCCACAAAGCTGGCGAGATACAGGGTGTTGCAGACAGGAACGATATGAGGAACTTCTACAAAGGGCTGAAAGAAGTTTACAGCCCTACCACCTCAGGTTCATTTCCCATCCTCAGTGCCGATGGGTCTACATTGATCACCGATAAAGAGAAAATTCTTGAAAGATGGGCTGAACATTTTGACAGTGTACTGAATCACCCTTCTTCCATCAATGATGATGCCATTGATCGGCTGCCTCAAGTTCCAATTAATGAGACACTGGGCACTATACCCACTACGGAGGAGATACAGGAAGCAACTCGTATGTTATCCAATGGCAAAGCACCTGGCTCAGACTCCATTCCAGCTGAAGTCTACAAAGAAGGTGGCACTGCCCTAGCAGAGAAATTCCATCAGCTATTCCAGCACATCTGGCAGCACGAGACAGTCCCACAAGATTTCAAAGATGCTTCCATAATACATCTCTACAAGCGTAAAGGAAATTGTCAGGTCTGCGACAACCATCGTGGAATTTCTCTGCTATCCATCGCTGGCAAGATTCTGGCCAGAGTTCTACTCAACCGCCTCACTGCACACCTTGAGCAAGGTCTCCTGCCAGAGAGCCAGTGTGGCTTCCATGAAGATCGTGGGACTATCAACATGGTGTTTGCTGCCAGACAGCTTCAAGAGAAGTGTCAGGAACAAAATGTTGACCTATACTCCATCTGTCGATTTGACCAAGGTGTTTGACACAGTCAGCAGGGATGGCCTATGGAGGATCATGGCGAAATACGGATGTCCCAGAAAATTTATTGCCATTGTACGACAGCTACACAATGGCATGTTGGCCAGAGTATATGATAACGGAGAGACATCCGAACCATTCGGTCTCAAACAGAGTGAAGCAGGGCTGTGTTCTTGCTCCCACTCTATTCAGTCTCATGTTTTCTGCTGTGTTGACAGATGCCTTCAGAGACGTGAAAATAGGCATCAGCATCAGATATACTGATGGCTCACTCTTCACCCTCAGGAGGCTTCAAGCTAAAACTAAGATCATGACAGACACAGTTGATGACTTATTTGCCGACGACTGTGCCCCTAACACTGCCTCCGAAGCTGGCATGCAATACGTTGCTGACAGGTTTTCTGCGGCCTGCACAAACTTTGGCTTTACTATCAATACAAAAAAAGACCGAAGTAATGTATCAGCCCACCCCAGGAAAGCATTACGTTGAGCCCAACATCACTATCAATGGACAGCGTCTGAATACGGTGGACAAGTTCACCTACCTTGGAAGCACACTATCCAGAAACGTTGTCATTGACGACGAGGTGAATGCTAGACTCGCCAAAGCTAGTGCTGCCTATGGCAGACTCCACAAGAATGTGTGGAATAGGAGAGGCATCACCCCAGTGACAAAGATCAAGGTGTACCATGCCATAGTTCTTTCCACATTGCTCTATGGCTGTGAGATGTGGACAGTCTACCAACGTCATGCAAGAAAATTAATCATTTCCATGTCACCTGCCTTAGAAAAATTCTTGGCATTAAATGGCAAGACAGGATCCCAGATACTGAGATCCTTGTTCGTGCTGGCCTGCCCAGCATCTACACCATCTTGATGCAAGTACACCTTCGTTGGGCAGGTCATGTGGCTTGCATGCCAGATCATCGGCTACCAAAGAAACTGCTATATGGCGAACTCCAACAAGGCAAACGCTCCCAAGGGGGCCAGAAAAAGCGCTTCAATGACACTTTAAAAGCATCACTAAAGGCCTTCAGTAGCAGCCACTTTACATGGGAGCTGATAGCCCAGGACAGAGGAGAGTGGCATTCAGCTGTCCATCGGGGCATGGAAACATGCGAAGCCAACTGGATTGATGCAGCTGAGCAACGCAGACGAGCCAGGAAAGATAATGCCAGCAAACCACCATCAGCCGCCACCATTCTCTGTCCGTATTGTCAGAGAACTTTCTGGGCATGGATTGGTCTGATTAGTCATTTGCGCACCCACGGACTAACCCCTGGATGACTGGATGGTCTTCATCGTTACTGACGGACGAATACGATGAGGGCCTCTCCTCCCTCCCAACCCACACCTGGCCAAATGAGGTCAGTTCCTCCTACACTCTAACCATGGCACTTTTCCTTTTTCATTGACATCACAAATGTGATGATGATTTGACCCCTTAACACAGTGGGCTCCTACAAACACTCCTTTGACTGACATTCTCCCTGTCCCTTCAGCTACCAGTGGCCATTTGACACTCAATACCTCCATTGTTGTGGGGGCATTTTCCCACTAGGTAAACTTTTCTTACCAGATGGTTATTTGATTCCTCCTGCACAACGCTGTAGCCCTCTTTCCCTTAGTTGGGTCAGAAGGGGGGGTATCCTTCTCCCTCTCTTTCACTGGTTATTGGTATGTGTCAGTGGCTGAGGTCTTTATGGACTTCACCTTAGCCTTCCTTGTTGACTTGACTAAGGCATGTATTGTGGGCCCAAGTCCAGGTGACACACCCTGGCTGTCTTGCTTTGGCAAGTGCCTTATCACTGGCCTTTCATGTCCTTCATCTAGCAGTGCCTAACCAATTCCAGATTTCATCACCACATCTCTCTGCAATAAGGAGACTCTAGGCCTCCCTTTGCCCCTGCTGGTCATAGGCAAGGTACTCTCAAGGGGCATAGGCCTCTGTCCTTCCCACTTAGGCCAGGCCATTCATCTTACTGGATTCTCTAGGCCTGGAGTTCAGCCTTTTAAGGGATAACTGTGCCAAAGGCAGGAGAAGAAAAAAAAAAAAAAAAAAAAAACCCACTCTGCTGATCATCCTTTGGTATAGCTAAGTCACCTATTTCTGAATGTATCTGAGCAGCACTCAAAGAAGAGCAGTGGGTTACTTACTGGTAACCATCCTTCTTTGAGATGGGCTGCTCCAATTCATTCGGAACCCTCCCACTGTCCCCACAACCTGGAGTTGGCAACTTTTAGGGACTGAGGAGGGGCAGGGCTGCAGCCATATTTATATATACATGGGGACATGGGGTGTTGGCCGCCAGCCCTGTTCTGACAAGCTAGGGCTAAAAAAAAGTTTCCAACCAATCATGCACTGAGTCACGTACATCTATTACTGAATTAATCCAAGCAAAGCATCTTGCAGGAGGACAAACGCCAGTAAGTAACCCACTGTTTAGGTCTCACTATCACTTCCTGTCCTTTTGTTTCTTGTAAACCTAAACATGCTAAAACCATTTGCTCAATAGGGGTGTCATTTGCAGCTGCACCCTGTAGAGTTTTGCTCCAGAACCCAAGTGTGGTTTGCCACAGGCTTTATGCGACCACCGACTGGCTATCAGATACCTGCAACTCACCATGACCTGGTTCCCCAGGGTCTGAATGATGTGATAGTTGTTACTGTTTGCTTTTTCAGCTCCCACACTTTTGGCTGTTGCTCTCCCCACATGAACTGTTGGAGGATTAGGCACTGTTTAATCCAGAGGCAGAAACTTTAAAAAAATTTGTAAAATCATGCCATTAAAATGAGGTTTCCTGCCTCAGTTTTTCCATTTACCATCTTTCATACATGCAGAAAAAACTTGACTAAAAATGTACATAGCACACTTAATCAGAGATTGCATGCATATTTAAAATCTCGACTACTTAATATAACAGGCGTGGCCAAAATGCAGGTTGGGAGCTGCATGCAACTCTTGAATGAAATAGTGCAGGTCACAGAAGACCTCAGCTTATCTGCAGATCTGAGAGGGGAAAGTAACCCCAGCCCAGGAGGTTTAAATCTCCCACTCTGAGCATGCTTGGGTAGGGAGCCCCAGCCTGTTCCTAGCCACCTAAGCCACCATATTGGATGCTCAGCCCAGTGTCAGGGCCTGAGGGTAAGACTATTTGGACGCTGGGAATGTGGGTGGGCACAAGCCCACCCACAGCTAACACCCCTCCCCCAGCTTAAGGGGAGGTGGCCCTAGACCCAGGGCCAACTGAGTTCAGGGGGCAACTAATGAAAAATGGGAACAGGTGTGGGGGTCAAAGGTTCAAAACTAGGGAATCAGAGGGGGGACACCGAGCAGAGAACCCCAGACAGCGCCCACTGCTCCCGGAACATGTCGAGGGAGCCAGCAGATGCCACCCAGAGACTTGAATGGACGAGGGACCAGACATAGGCCCCACAGTCACAGGCCCCTCCTTCAGCCAGCCTCCTCTCTCTGGTCTTGTATATGGCCTCTTTTGTGTAGGCCAGGAGGACATTGGCAAGGAGGTCCCATGACTTCGTGGTGCCATGAGTGGGTAGTGAATAGAGGAATGTATGTGGGGAGAAGTGCAGCCAGAACCTCAATAAAAAGGTTCTGGAGAAGCCAGAAGGGCTGCAACCTAGCACATTCTAGATATGCATGTGCCAGGGCCTCCCTCTTGCTGCAGAAGGAGCAAGTTTTTGGGTTGGGGGTGAACTGCACCAAATACATGCCCATGCTCACGGCTCCATGCAGGAGCCGCCAACTTATATCCCTGGTGGGCCGTGGGGTCAGGGTGGCATAGAGGCTGGCCCACCAGGGGTCCTCGCCCTCTGCAGGTGGAACTAGGTCCCGCCACTTGGTGTCAGGGTGGGATGTGACAGCGAGGAAGTGTATGGTGTGGAGCACAAGTGTGTACAGTTGTTTGCGAGGCACGGCTTGGAAGGGGACCGGCTGCAAGTCTAGCAGCCAGCTTGGGGCTTGTGGGGCCAGGGCCCGATCACAAGCTCCTGAGGGCTGAGACTTAGGAGGAGGGCAGGGTGCCCTCTCACAGGACCCACTCAAGGTAAGCCTGAGCAGTGGGGGGGGCAAGTAAGCCTGAGAAGAGTGGAGCCTCCTGGAGTAGGGGCTGGGGAGTTCAAAGGGTGGAGAGCCCCATGCGCTGGGTGAGCACTAGGGGATCCACCCAGTCCCCCCTGGGCATAGTCCAGGATGTCTCTGACCCTGGTGACACCTGCAATGACCAGCTTCCACCTCACAGAGGGGGCCTCTGCCACCTGCACACTCAGATGGGGGTTGTGTAGCAGGGGCTCCGCAAGGAGGTCCTCCCTCTTGGTGGGCACAAGGGCCCTGGAGGCCAAAATGAGCTTCCAGGTCTGGAGGTCGTCCTGGAAGAAGGCCAGCAGCTTGGAGAGGTCTCACAGACCACCTCAGATGAATGTAAGAGAGGTGCCAGTCATATCGGAGCGCTCAGTAGTGGTGGAGGAAGGTGCGTGCTGGGTGGCTCCATGCCGGACTACCGGCACCATAAAGGAGTCTCTGCAGGGCCTGGAGGCGGAAGGCATGGACCAGGCTGTGGACATGGCACAGGCCCTGCCCTCCCTCCTCCAGGGTGGGACTCAGGATCCCTGCTGAGACCCAGTGCAATCCTGGCCAGAAGAACTCCAGAACTGTCTTTTGGAGGTGGGCCAGGCACGTCAAGGGGGGGACCAGGGTGTTGAGCTGGTAGCAGAACACGGACAGGACAAGCTGGTTGACCACCAGTGCCCTCCCATGAAGGGAGAGGCACTGCAGCAGTCCTGTCCATCTCCGCAGCTGCCCAGCAACCTTGTCCTCCACATCACGCCACTTCTGATCTGGGGAGGGATGGGTGGCAGAAAGGTAAACGCTGAGATAGAGCAGCAGACCCACGCTCCACCTGATGGCTTGGAGTGCAGGGGGGAGGAGGCCTGCCGACCACCCAGCCCCTACCATCAGGCCAGAGCTCTTGACCCAGTTGACCCGGGCAGAGGCAGCTGCCAAGTAGATGGCCTGGCAAGCCTCCAACTGTGTCAGGTCACCTGGGTCCCAGACCACGAGGAGCACGTCATCAGCATATGCTGGCAGGACCAGCTGCAGTCCCGGCTCTTGAAGCACCAACCCTGTCAGCCTCCGGTGGAGGAGACAGAGGAAGGGCTCGATGGCCAGAGCATACAGCTGGCCTGACAGCAGGCAGCCTTGACACACTCCTTGCCCGAAGCTGACTGGCTTGGTCCGGGTCCAGTTGAGCTTGACCAGGTACTCCACGGAGACATACAGCACCTAGAGAAAGCCCACAAAGCGTGGCCTGAAGCCGAAGGCCTGCAGGGTGCCCAGGAGGTACCTGTGATCCACCCTGTTGAACGCTTTCTCCTGGTCCAGGGCCAGGAGGGCGAACAACAGACCATCCCTACACCCAAGCTCCAAGAGATCCTGGACCAAGTACAGATTGCTAAAGATGGACTGGCCCAGGACAGTGGAGGTCTGGTCAGGGTGGACCATGTCCTGCAGCACAGATCCATGCCACAGCGAGATGGCCTTGGCCACAATCTTTTAGTCCATGCAGAGGAGCGAGATGGGATGCCAGTTCTGCAGGTCAGAGGTCCTCTTTCCTGGGCAGCAGGGCCAGCAAAGCCCACCGGCAAGGGAGGGGGAGCTCCCTGCTTCCCTTGGACTCGGCCCAGGCAGCGGCCAGGTCTGGGCCGAGGACATCCCAGAACGCATGGTAGAACTCCATGGTCAGCCTGTCCATGCCTGGAGATTTGTTAGTGGGCACGCGAAGGAGGACTTCTGTGAACTCGACCAGAGAGAGAGGACGCTCCAGCCAGTCCCCATCGCCCGTGCTGAGCACAGGGAGCTTGTTCCAGAGCACCCTGCAGGCGTCAGCTTCAGCAGGGTCTGGGGAGAAGAGGCTGGCGTAGAAGGCCCTGGCCCTTCCACACATCTCCTCTGGATCCATGAGGGCGGGTGCCATCCTCGGCAAGGAGGCAGGTGACATGCTTTCTCACCCCACTGTTTCTCTAGGGTGTAGAAGCAGAAGCCGTGGTCCACCTCCCAAAGGAGGTGGATGCGGGATCAAACAAAGGCTCCCTGGGCCTGAAGGTCCTCGAGGGCCCGGAGTTCATCCTGCTTCTCCCAACATGCTCCGCAGAGAGACAGATCCTCAGGGCTGGCAGCCAGATGCCTCTTCAGCTT
Source organism: Podocnemis expansa (assembly GCA_007922195.1). Taxonomy (NCBI): domain Eukaryota; kingdom Metazoa; phylum Chordata; order Testudines; family Podocnemididae; genus Podocnemis; species Podocnemis expansa. Next base: position 31,017,874 of record ML681971.1, read on the forward strand.
TAAGACCTCCCGCTCCAACTGCTCTAGCACCGCATCCCTCCCCCAGCTGGCCCCCCCCCCCCCAAGTGTAGTTGCGGCAGAAGAGCCAGGCTCGCACTTTCCCCATGCCCCACCAACGCCGTGCCGATGGAAAGGTGGGCCTCTGCTCCCGCGAGGCCAGCCAGAACTCCTGGAAGGCTGCCACGAAGCCCACATCCTCCAGCAGGCTGTTATGTAAGTGCCAGTAGGCTGGCCCCAGCCTCTCTGCCAAGAGAGGCCATCACAGTCACCAAGTGGTGATCCAAGAAGGGGGACAGCCTAATGCTGGAGGAGTGGGCTCATGTGAGATGGCGATGGGACAGGTAGATGCGATCCAACTGGGAGTGCTGTGACCGATCTTCCCCCACCCAGACAAAGGTGAAGGTGATCTCGTCATCCAGGTGGTGGTCATGCTAGACGTCCACCAGGGAGTGACGGTCCATCAGCTCCTGGAGGATGTCCACAGCGGCCCGGTACTGCTCGGTCCTGGAGCAGTCCCAGTCCTCAAGGATGATGTTAAAATCCCCACCCATGACCATGCACTCCTGTGGATCTAGAGTGTCGAGGAAGGCGGCCGCCTGCCAGAAGAAGGGCATCTGCTCCAGGCCTGATGTCAGGGTGTAGACGTTGACCAAGTTCAACGCTAGCCCCTCCATATGGGCCCAGAGGTGCAGCAGGTGGCCTGGCACAACCTCGACTGCCCCCCAGCACCTCGGGCTGTAGGTCGGGGGAGAACAGGGTGGCCACGCTGCCGGAGTGGGTGGACAGATGGCTCATGAACACCCTGTTCCCCCAGGGTAAGGGGGGGGGTCAGGAATGGCAGGGAGAAGCAGTGGCATGTTTAGATTTTCTCATAGGCCCTAATCCAGTTTACTCGTTAAAGTAAACTTGTGTTTTACAAGTTCTTCTAAACATGACATCAAACAAAACAAAAATACAAAGAAAAAATAGATCATTTACTGTATAGGCCTAGTTTTCATTGTAACCTTAATTCTTAGCATCCGACCATAGTAGGATCAATATTTGCCCTCTTTTTATGATAAAATTAAAGCATTCAATGAATTTTTTAAAAAACTTACTAATTTTGAAGTATATGGCTATATGCCTCAGCGCAGCTCTCAAGGGTTTAATAATCAGCTTGTGTAGCTCTTGAGTTCCATAAGTTTGGCCACCTCCGTAATACAACATTACTATTAAATTTTTCTCAGATGGGCAGTTACAAGTATGTGCCCATACTACACCCACGTTTAGGCAGTCTGGTTCCAGGATTGGTTTGTTTAACCCTTTGCCCTTACCAAGTTTTTCCTGGACCAGTGTTATGTTGGCAGAGGTGGCCTTAAGCAATTGGGAGCCTAGGTGAAGACCCATTGTGGGGCCTCTTAAAAGGCCTCCTATAAGCCCCTACTGCCACCCTCACCATGGCCCTAATTCCCTCTGCAGCCCAAACTGCCCCCTTCCCACAGTCCCAGCTCCCTGCCATTACCTCCCCACTGTATGAGCACAGGTGGCCAAGCAGAAGAACCACAGACCCTACCACTCATGGGGGGCTGCAGACCACTGGGGCTAGAGGTTATGCCACCTGCCCTCCCTCCAGCAGGGGTAGAGTAGTGCTCCCCACTTACACCTAGACACCTGCACCTCCCCGGGGGGCAGAGAACAGCTGGCACAGAGCTGTAGGGTCCTGGAGCAGCCAGCTCTGAAGAGTTCAGATTGCTTCACTGCCAGCAATCCCAGGATGGAATGGAGGCTGCCTTGCCCCCAGGCCCTGGATTGGGCCCACTCAACCCTGGGGTGGCTTGGCCTGAACACTCCAAAGTGCCCCTACAAGCCACAGCTCTGCATTGATTGCTCTCCTTTCCCTGGGGAGGCATGGCTGACTAGGGATAGGTGGGGTGCACAGCTCCACTCCCACTGGAGGGAGGGTGGGCAACACAGCCTCTGGCCCCAGCAGTCTGCAGCCCCCCCCCCCCCCCCCCCCCCAAGCACTAGTGTCCATGGCACTTCCACTCAGCTGCCTGTGCTCATGCAGTGGAAGAGATGGCTCTTAGCCTCTTTCAGCTTGCTGACCCCTGAGTTAGGCAAAGCAAGCAACCACCCCTGTAGTAAGCTAGAGGTCCTCTTGCTGCCCAGAGCCCTAGGTGGCCACCTGCTTCACCTACTCCACAAGGCCACCTCTGGCTGTTGGAATCCCAGAGTCAGGGGTAACAAGAATCTTGCATGCCAGTTGGCCCCTTGTGGATCCATTCCCCATTTCAGGGCTATGCATGTAGGAGGTCCCTCTCCCTCCTTGGGATCACTCAGGGGTACCCCTGAACAGCACTTCATTCCTTCTCCCTCCCTTTCCAAAGGGGTTATCATATGATCCCTCATGGCCACTATCATTTGCAGCAGGTCTACTAAGCACAAATGCACCAGGGTTACCTTTACAGTGAAAACACCCTTCCCTCCTGTCAGCGGGCAGGATGGCATATTGACAAGCTGGATTTTCCTGGTTTAAGGAGCAAAGTTAGTTTTCTTCATCACATCAAGATATCAATCTCCTCCTGAAATTGGGATTGCAGACTGGGTACGAAGACCCTGAATCAGCCAATGCCTCCTGGGCACCCCCTCCCAACTGTAACCCTTCTGCCAGTGCAGGCTGGCAGAACAAGGGCTGGTTTCTAGATCTAGGGATTTCCCAATAATGTAACACCACCAACCAGCTCCAGCCCCCACCCAGATTTCTGGGAAATCCTGCTGTTTCCTGGACACCCCAAAGTGGTAAGGCTTCCCCACTCACAGGCACAAGTGACTGTAGTAAACAGAACTTTTACAGTAGTAAAACAGTGTAAAAAGGCCAAACAGAAATCAGCGCTGGTTTAGCAAATCAGTACACAGCAGAGTTCCCAACAACCCACACTGCGTAACAGAACATACAAGACATGGCAAAGCCGGCACTGATCTGTGAAATCAGTGCTAATCAGGCCTCCAACATGATCCCACATATCATAACAGCAAAGGTAAACTCACTAGCAAAATCAGCACCAATCTGGAGAATCAGTGCTAACTAGGCTCCCAACCAGCCCTAAGGTACATAGGGAGCGTCTTTCACACCAGCTGTCCACCAGCACCATCTACTGGCCACTCACTCCATCCTATAGCACCATGCCTTCGCTCCACTCACTGTCCACCAGCTCCACCCACCAGTCATTCACACCACCCTCACCATCTGCTGGCTCCCTCATCTGCTGCTCCTTGTCAGTTATTTCAGCTCAGAGAGAGGGTTCTCTTTCTAGTAATTTTAGCTCAGAGTTTGCTTCTTTCTAGTTATTCCAGCTCTTAACTTCAAGTAGCTGCAAACAGCTACCTCTATTTAAATGAGAACGGCCTCAGAAGAAGCCTTACCAGAGGTACCATTAGACAGGGCAGGCAAAAAGTGGTGAGGCAAAGATAGCCTTAAACCCCCACCCCTGTCTTCAACTTCTTTCAGGCTGAAACATGCAGTCACCTTTCCTACAAGCCTCTTCTTAACTAAGGGTAGCTTTTACCCTTTAACAACCCAGACAAATTTGAAAGAGTGTAGTAGTTCACAAGAAGACAATATTTTATATTTCTCCTCAGTAGAATTACAAATATTGACAGATTTGTGATCAGATTAACCCCAAATACCATTACCCACTATGCCCCCCACCCAATATGCTAATGCCTAATTGTGCTTTTTGTGTTCATGCTAATACAGGACCTATGCAGATTAGGTGACCCCTCTCAGAAGCTGTTAGGCACAGCTTCTAAACCTACCTTACCCAAGTGAATAGTGGGGGAGAACACTCCCATAACCCAACAAATTCTCCCTTAGCCATCTTTGGTTCTGCCCTCAGGCACAGCTGTCCAGAGCCACTGCTGTCTCCTGAAGTGGTGAAGACTCACCTTCCAACAAAATCTTAGCCAATTAATCCTCCAGGTCATTTGTAGTGTGGCCATCAGACAAGACTTGCTGTAGCCATGGACTGTGCCCAAACTTTTCTAGAATCCCCTGGAGTGGAGTTATTTCCTTGACAAACTTTAATTGTCTAGTCTCTGGCTACAATGGACACATTCTTTGGTTCTCCTTTTTAAAGGGATATTAAGCCTATAAAGCACCTTAAAGACTGAATGATAAATAAAGCCCAAACAACACTAAATTACTTGTCTGGCAAAAGGTGCCAGTTAATTTTGCATGAGCTTTCGTGGGAGAAGATCCCACTTCCTCAGATGCTTTGAAGATGGGTGAACTTACAGAAAGGAATGAAACTAAATGCAAGGGGGTGTAAAACATAGGATCAGGTCATAAAGTAACAGCAAATCAGAGCAGTTTACAGGCTCAAACCATGGGAAGCCTGAAGTCAAATTACCCTTTGTAATGGGAAAAGAATCCATAGTCTCAATTCAGTCCTGCTTTCACAGAATTTAGCTTGCATATTAATTCAAGTTCAGCTGTCTCTCTTTGAAGTCTTAATGTCCCAGGTACAGCTCTAACGACAATCGTTATCTATTAGTCTTAAAGTGCCACACAACTCCTTGTTGTTTTTTCACTGGACTAGACTAACACAGCTATCCCTTTTAAAATTGACAGTTAATTTCGCAACTTTGAATGAAAGATCCAAATGCATTTTAGTGGCATTATTTAACTAAACAAAATAAAAAGCTTTACAAACCAAAACTAGTGGTTTAGATTTTGAAAACTTTTACATATTTACACAGTTGCCTCAAGGGCCCTATCCCAGTTCTTGCACCTGGGGTAGGGGTTTCCTGGGAAGCCCCACCACCTCTCTGCCAGGCCTTCAGCAGGTGCCTAAACAGCTCACTCCAAAGGGGTCAGGCTCCTGTGGGGCTCCCTGGCCTGGGAGGTGGTGGGCTCCAGGTCAGTTTCCCTACTCCACTGTCTCTCAAACTGTAAGGTAAAGAGCCAATACAGTCATCTACTCTGATCTCCTGCACAACATGGGCCACAGAACCTCACCCTCCCACTCCTGTAATAAGGCTCTAACCTAGGACTGAGTTATTAAAGTCCTCAAATCATGGTTTAAAGACTTGGGGTTCAGGAGATCTACCAGCAAGTGAGCCACACCTCATGCCACAAAGGGAAGCAAAACCCCCAACACCACCACCTTTGTCAGTGTATCCTGAGGGAAATTCCTTCCTGACCTCAGTTATGGTAATCAGAGAAATTATGAGCATATGGGCAGCAAGACTCACTAGCCAGACCCCCCACAGAAGAACTTCTCTGTAAGAATTCACAGCTCACCCACATCAGGGCACATACTCCCACTCCTTTTTCCCAGCATTTCCTCCCCATCAACAGAAGACACCCCTTATACTTTTAACACTCCCCCTCCTTTTCTTACAGGGTTTCCACACAGCTACCCTTCTTCCCAACAGAACATAAACTGGCCCAGCACCAGTCCACTGTCTCAGAGCTTGTTAGAGGCTCCTAGTTACCCCCCATCCTCTAGCTCCATCAGACCATCTGGAAACTCTCAGCTTGATCCTGAAGCAGGCTTTATCTCTCTTGGGGCAGCCACTCAGGTGTTGCCAATTCCCCCATTACATCTGGGCTTTGATTCATGCAGCTCAAGGCAGCTAGCTGCTGCTGCCCATTGATTTCTCAGTCTGGGTGCCTTAGGGCTGCCTTACTGCAGCCCCGCCCCTAGGTGGCCAAGGCAGAAGAAAGGATTTACCACCCTCCCTTCAGTGCCGTGCCACCCCATCTAACATCCCAGCTTAGGCCACTGACAAATCCACCACCAGTAGTCAAAGGTCAGTCAACGGCTAAACTAGGCCACCCCTCCATGAATTTGTCAAGCTCAGTATTGAAGCCAGCTAGGGGTTTTGCCCCCACCGCTGCACTTGGAGGGCTGTTCCAAACTGTCACTCCTCTGATGGATAGAAACCTTTGTGTAAACTTACTGATGGCAAGTTTATATCTCACTTGTTCTTGTGTCCACATTGGCACTGAAATTTTAACTCCTCTCCCTGAGATTCATCCCCCTGATGTATTTATAGAGAGCAATCATATCTCCCCTCAGTCTTCCTTTGATTAGGCCAAACAAGCCCAGCTCTTTACTATTCATAAGGCAGTAGTGTGCTGTGTCTGAGGCATCAGATTATTGTTTTTGTGATAATTACAGGTGTGATGCTGTCTGGATCTAGGGGACTGGTTATGGTTATCTTTCATATTAATATTTCATATTTGCAATAATCCATATGTGATATACCATGTTTGGGGTCAATAAAAAAGCTACTACAAATGTTTATGTGTAGGTACCAAGCCTGTATTAGAAGTCTATTTGTTTTTATGTGTGTGTTCCAAGTGATTTGTTCTTAAGGCAATCCCAGACTGGGTGTCTGTAAAACTATTTTTCTTCTTTGAGTGCTGTTCAGATACATTCAGTAATAGGTTTGTCCGTGCCACAGCGCACGATTAGTTGGAAACCTTTTTGCCCTCACCTGTCAAAACAGGGCTGGCAACCACCACCTCCTGGCCATCCTGTGGCTATATATGTGGCTGCTGTCCCCCCTCCTCAGTTCTTTTTCTGCCCTCAGCGAAGTCATCGGAACAGCCCGCTCCTTGTGATCATGCAAGCAGCCTGGCTTTGCATCTTTTATGAGCCACTTGCTTGACTGGGAGAACCTCTTCATGGACATTATTCCACTGAAAAGCGCTACTCTGACCAAGTGCGCAGCTTTGGAGCAGGAATATTGCTCCTGCTTGCCATCTGCCATGCCAGGGTTTAAATCTTGTGCTGCCTGCAGCAAGGCCTTCCTGTGAGACGACCCCCATGATAAGTGCCTCCAGTGCCTGGGCAAAGCCCATCTGGTCAGCAATTGCTCTAGCTGTTGGTCCTTCAAACCACAGACCATTAAAGACAGAGAGCAAAGGCACTGTGCATTGGCCTTGCAGTGGCAGCCTACCCCCAAAGCTTTGGAGCTTCCTTCAGCACCACCTGCCAGCTTGGCACTGGAGCCTTCCTGGTGCCGCTCTCCTCAAGAGCGAAAGATGAGCTCAGTACCAATGTCAGCACCAAAGCGTCGACGCCGCTGTATGTCCCCCACCCAGGGGTTGCCCTGGGACCGGCAGGAGTTGGTGCCAGTCCCTACCATTTCAGAGGCCTTTGAGGCAGCAAAGGTCCTCCTCCTCCTGCCAACGCCTCCCACCCCAGTGCCCTCCAAGAAGAGGGGTAAACTGGCCTTCACTTTGGGAGCTTGGTTGCCCCGAAAGCAGTACCAAACACTGTCACCGATCTCAGTGCCAAGTTCCCTGGCACCGGAGCCAGCCATGCAAGAAGGCCCCGGTACTGTTGAGTCCTCACCTTGGCGCTGTTACCTTGCCTTCTCAGACACTGCAGACACAGCCCCGTGAGGCTTCTTGATCCCCGGGCCCTGAGGAAGGTGTCTTGAGGGGGAGTAAATAGCCCCATCCATGGCCCGTGGTACCGATCCCTTATAGGTGCTGACCCCATGAACGGTCCCCCCAGGAGACCCAAACAGGTCCCCGCAGTAGAGCTCTGCAAATACGTGGATATCTGCAGATATCTGCATTATATCCGCATCTGCAGATACAACACGGATATCCATGGCCCATTTCTCGCAGATGCAGATCGGATACAGGTCCACATATTTTTATCTTCGCAGAACTAGAGCCCTGCAAATATGCAGATATATCCGCATCCACAGATACCTGCGGGCCATTTCATGTGGATGCAGCTTGGATATGGATCCACGTATTTGTATCCAGGCAGGGGTCTACCCCGTGGTACCATTCAGCCCGGCTCGGCCCCATGTCCTCCAGCACTGGACAGAGCCCTGAACCCCATGCCCCATTCCTACACCTGGGGAACCACACAGCACACTTAGACCTCCTTTGCTGTGTTTGCGCTCATGTGTTGGAGGCTCATTCTCCCACGGGTGCTGACACTTTGTTTGGCCCAATGTTCACTTCATCTAAGCCCATAATAGTTCCTCTACACCCTAGTGTACGGGATCTTGCCATGTCGCATTGGCAAACCCCTGTTCCCTTTTCCCCGGTTCTGTCTAGTTCTGGCAGGGGTGGTCAGCAGGCCCAGGCCCTGTTTTCCCCTTTCTTGGTATGTGACATCTCCCTTCTCTAATGTACCTGCAGTGTCAGGGTCACCCTCAGCCACTCTTCCTTTTCGCTCTGGGGTACCTAACGGAGGGAGTAACCAGTCTCCCGCCATACTCTACCACTTGCTTCAAGAGTCTTTCTGTCCAGAGAGTCACTCACATTCTCAGCTCACTCTCTGCCACATTACTTGGAGAGACGTATGCCACATGCTCCAAGGGAATTTTATGGCCTTGGTCAACTGCTGCCCTCATCCATTCCCTCCCCCTAGTTGCTGCAACCCTAGTGATTGGGGGGGGGGGAGAAGGGGGGGGTGTACCCTAACAGAGTGCCCGTATCCCTACTCCCAACCCCTCTCAAATGGAGCGGGGGGGTCATTTTTGTTATGTACCTAGACCTTAAAGGTCTTCTTCCTGCTCTCACCCTAAGGTGGTAGTTCAACCTCTTACACTGTGGCTTGTTTGACCATTTTCGGCCTCAGGTTTTTTTTTTTTCCCCCCCTGCCCCTTCACCTGTTGGTAACTACGTCTACCCATGGGCCTCTGAAGGGGTGCTCTCAGCATCCAATTGCCGCCCTGGTTTGCTCAGCAAGGAACTATGTTCCCCAGGTCGTCACTTATTTTCTCCACACCTCCATGTGATTTGCTTCCTTGGCTGGATCAGTAAGGGAGTTTTTCTCCTTATCCCCTCTCCCTTCTGTTTCTCCCTCCATGTACTTGCTAGTAGGGCGAGTTTTTCCTCCAGGGCCCACATTAGGTTCCCCGTCACCAGCTGAGGTATATTTTGTAGATCTAAGGCCAGGGTTCATAGCTGGTCTGCACTCCTTGACAGATGCTTATCACCAGCCTCTGATGGTCCTTATTTGAAGGTGCCTCACCTGTCCTTGAATTGCTGGCTGCGCTTTCGTTTTTCCCATGACAAGGTAAGTTTAGGACACCTGCTGCTCCTGGTTATCACAGACAGGGAGCATTCAAGAGGTGTAGGCCTTAATTTTTCCCCCTCTTACGCCAGGCCGTACTACCTACTGGGCTCCCTTTGCCCAGGCCACTGGCCCTTGTGGGGGTGCAGTGCTGAAGGTGGAAAAGAACCCAGCTCCACCCACCATCCATCAGCATGGCTAGCAGTCACCTATTACTGACTGTATCCGAGCACCAATCGAAGCATGGTGGGTTACTTATGAGTAACTGTCCTCCTTTGAGATGGGCTGCTTGGATTCCTTTAGAACCCTCCCACCATCCCCACTATTCAGAGTTGGCAACTTTTAGGGATTGAGCGATGGGGCAGCAGCCACATATATAGCCATGGGGCAGCCAGGGGACGGTGGCCGCCAGGCCTGTTTTGACAGGCTAGGCCAAGAAGGTTTCCAACGAATCATGCACTGCGGCACAGGGACACCTATTACTGAATGAATCCGAGCAGCTCATCTCGCAGAAAGACGGTTACTGGTAAGTAACCCACTGTTTCTCTTGATGGCTCCCTCCTAGCTGCAGTAGGTCCAGGAAGAAACCTGTTCGACCAGTTACCCAGACTGACCATCTGGCCCAATTCCATTTTGATCTGGCAAGGAGTCTGATATAAAAGGCACAGGCCCCATCTCCATTTTGTCTTTAGTCTGCAACATGCAATCAACACTTTCCTCTGGCACTATCTGCCTGGGACTGAACAAAGGACTAAGACCCACACAGGTGCTGGGTGCACACTAGAGGAGTTGGACTAACCTGCAAACTACAGATACTTCAAGGACTTGCTTTCTATGGACTCTAAATCATTTACATGTATGTGATTCACTTTGATCCTTTAACATCTCTCATATTTTGTTTGTTTTCCTTTTATATTAAACCTTTAGTTCTAGTTACTAAAGGATTGGCTGGCAGTGTGGTAATTTGGGTAAGATCCAAGCCTCTATTGTGCTGGGTGATGTGGCTAGCCCTTTGGGGTCAGGAGAACCTATTTCTTGTGACCCAATAGCTATACGGGGACCAGAGAAGCAGATGTGCAATAAAGGGGGCTGTTTCTATTTTGTTATGCTTGGTGATGACCAGAGTGGGGAATCAGAGGCATGTTTTGTTACTGACTGGCTTGGGAGTTTAACCCCTGGTTTTTGCAGCTCGCCCTGATTTTGGCACATTCTGAAGGTTATCCCAGGAGGCCCAGCTCAGAGCAGGTCTGCCAAAACATTGCAGAGAAAGCTTCTATCTGCCATTTTTCCGATCCTGGATCACTCAATCCACAAATGGTGCTCATGACTTGGAACTCACAGGTGGCTGCATAAGCTTGTAACGTGATTTACCATGTGACATGATGGTTGATAAGATAATCCATGGTATTGACCAGTAAACCATGGGACCCAATCACTTTCTCAGATGATGATGAAGAGGCAGGAAGGCCCAGAATATGTTGCTAAAGGAGGTATGGATGTCCTAGTCCCCCTACTGCCTGGACTTCCCTACTGTTTTCCTCTGCTCCTCTCTGTTATGGTGTTTTTTCAGACTAGCTGTTTGTGTTATTCTTTGAGACCTTTACCCACCGCAGAGCTCAACTGTTTTTTCCCATTGGGCAGGCCAGTTTGATATACGATGTTGCATTCACAAAGCTAGCAAAATTTTGTCTCCAGGTCAGACTGTGATGCTTGCTTTTGCTGGCCAGCTCTGAATTTACTCTGTCCCATGGATCATTTCCCATGGGAGACTTGTACAGACATTTCTAATGCCTGCTGGGTGCTTAGCCAAGGAGTCAACAGGCACCCACACGTTAGTTACATTGAATATGTCTACTGATGACTGCGGCTGACACAAACCCACACACTGATCCAAGGCCTTTTCTTATGATTTCCTGAGCACCGTGCAGGCTCCTGCCAGTCAGTGCAGCCTTTTACGTGTGACTAAAACCAGGACCCCGGTTCTTAGCACAGATCTTGTGCTTGCAGCACTCACTGTCTAAGCTGCTCTGTAGACTCCATGGGGTACAGTTGTTGAAATACTGGCATTTAAGCCAGGACTATCAGGCAGGGAGGCTACCTGCATGTCCTTCCTTCATTTTTGGAGGTTCACAATCATTGGAAGGAAGCCCAGTGTGCTACTTGTTGATTTTTCTATAACCATTTTCATGTGGGTCCCTCACCCTGAGTGAATTTCATGCTAGTGAGAAGAGCTTGGCAGCAACCTGTGGCCCCAATTCTGAGACCCCTCTCCACCCACAGAGCTGGAGGAGCATGGAAAGTGGCAACCCATGCGGAGACAAGCTCCACCCGCTGCCTGCCTCAGTGTGCCCAGGAAGGCCTCAGGTAAAAGATAGGATGGCAGGTCTATCCCCTTCTCTCTCACTGAGGACAGTGCTGGTTGGGACACATGTGTGAAATGGAGATGGAGGTGGAGTTGAAAGGTTCCATGTTCCCCAGGGGTTAAAGTATAATTTGCTGGGCCCCAGAACCCTCCTAATCAGGCGGGCCCAATTCCTGCATGTCCAGGCCCCCCACCTGCTTATCCCCTACCTCTGCCCCCCAAATGTCTGCCTCCCACCCCAGCTACTGCCCTCAAAACACCTACCCCATCAGATCCCTTTCTCCATGGCCTTCTTAGCCCCAATCTCAATTCTCTAAGCTCCCTGCCCTCATTCCAGCCCTTCTAACCCCTGACCCTCTTCAGCCCCCCAAGCCCTCCCCAACCCACTGTCCTGACCCCTTCTCCCCATGCACCCTCCCTGCCCCCACGTTTTCCCCACTAGCTGCCCAACCACCCCAAACCCCCCAGCTCCCTTACCTGGCCAAAGAGCTGGTCAGAGGAGCAGGAGGCCATGGTATTGGCTAGCCTGCAAGGAGGAACTGGGGCTGGAGGCTGGAGCCTGGCCACATTCACAGCCAGGCCCTGGCTGGAAGATGTGGAGCTCCGCAGGCTCCAGGGAGGGAGGAGTGGCTGGACTGGCCCCTGCCCACAGCCCATCCCTTCCTCCAGCCCAGAGGGTACTGGTGTGCCCTTCTATTTTTAGAGGGTTCCAAAACTCAAAGTTCTGGCACATCCTATTTTTGGGGGGCCCCGGAACACAGGCTCCCTAAAAATAGGGGGCCCTGGAATGGCATTCTGGGGCATTCCCCCTTACTTTAACCCCTGGATCTGTTGTAGGCTATTCATTCCTACAGGAACTGATTACGTAGCCCGTGCAAACGTACAATGCTAATCAGGAATATTCCTGATTTGTCTAAGGAATAAAATGGAAGAGTGATGAAGAAACTTCTGATCCCAGTCTTTGTCTCTTTTTTTAGGCTTCTTTTGAGGAGTGGATCAGATCTCTCCAAACTGAACTCCAGAGTGGTAATTGTCTCTGCTCAAATTAATGCCTGCAAACCAAGTCACGCTTTTAGGTTTGCAATGATACCTTTGGCAAAGGCAAATATTGGACCTAGTCCAGTTTATTTTCTTGGCTTCTTCATATCCCAGCACGTGAGAAATCTAGGACCAGAAGCTCTCTGTGCCCACTCTTAGTACTTTGGGAGTTCCAGGGACGATTCAGGAGGGAATGAGTAAAAAGGAAGCAGGTACAAGCCATGCTACCCCTGGAAACCTGGCAGTGGCCAGCAACACAGGTGGTTTTGCTGCTAGAAGCTTTAGGGAATGGATCAGCAAAACAAACAAGGAATCTAGTAGCACTGTCGAAGACTAACAAATTTATTCATCACATGAGCTTTCCTGGGAGAAAAATCCATCTTTGTCAAATGCTTGAAGAACAAGCTTCTAACACAGGCCTAAGCCCAACATAGTTTGCAAAGCAGGGTATGATAGGCATTGCTCTGCCTGTCTTCCCCCATGGAGTTGTGCTTGAGGCTTGCTTAGTAGCTGCCCAGTGCCACACAAGGTGGGGTTCAGGCAGCCTTCTGCCCCATGTTTAACTTAGTGTCTGAGAAACAAACTCAGGAAACAATGTTCCCTCAAAGGTTTGGCGGCTTGTGTGCAAAATTTTCAACCCGTGTGCAAAACTTTTTCTGAATAAAATGTGTGCAAACTCATGCAACAAAAATTATTGAAAAATCTAGACCATGAAAAAATATAAACTATTTAAAGGTGTTTTTTATTACTAAAATCACCCAATTTATTTAAAATTTACCCAAATAGCTATACAATCAAAAGAAACTAATCTATGGCTTTCAACCAACCCAAGACCAAAGTTATATTCAATCCGGATCCTAGGTGTCACAATTCTGCCTAATACCCTCATCTCCTGTGTTCTACATGCAGAGTTACAGTTCACAGGGAAGCCGCCACCTAATTATCACTGACAGCATTTAAGATACACAAGGAGTCATGTGGCACTTAAAGACTAAGATTTATTTTTCGCATGAGCTTTCATGGGAGACTCCTTGTTTTGTTTTCTTGGAATAGACTAACATGGCTACCCCTTTGGAAATTGGCAGCATTTAAGAAGTCTTGATGGTCCCAGAGGGGTAAATTCTATTGAAATTTTAAAAATCCAAAAGATTCCAGGCATCTCTTTTCAGGAAAATGCTGCTACAAGAAGGGTGCTAAACACAGCTGAAGTCAAAACAATGGGCTTCTAGCTGCTTTAAGATAAGGCTACAGTATTTCTTAAAAGCCTATTTTCAGTCCCTTGTATCTTTACTTGCCCCATCGTTTTGGGGCTACATTTCAACTTAAGAGAAAATCTCTACCAAAATACCACATCACTTCAATGCATTATGGTTTCCTCTGATGGACAGATTAGGGTGCACAGTGAAGAGAATAATCTCATGGCTGCCTTTGATTCCCAGTCTTTTGGCTGTTACTATATTTAAAACAAGTATGTATCTGATATCTCCATTACATCTCTAAGATTTCTCTAAATTGCTCTTCAAAGCATCTGATGAAATGGGGTTGTCTCCCATGAAAGCTCATGCAATCAATATATTTGTTAGTCTTTAAGCACCACAGGACTCGTTTGTTTTGTAATGAATTGTTGTAATTTACATGATTCTGGAGAAAACATGTTCCAGGTTCTTTAAAGGCACAGGGTTAGCAAGCTCAAATACTCTCACTGTTCAGTCACTCCACTTAAGAAAGATCCACACTAGCTTTCAGGAAATATACAACTAATTTTTAGATTTTTCATCTCCACAGCTTTATGTAGTTATAGAAGTGACATTTTGGCACCATGCACTCCCTGTTTCCCACTTGAGGAGTTTCAAACTTCAAGGTATGAATGGCACTTACCCTTTGCCATACCTCGTTTAGAAAGCTTAAGAATTGCCCCAATTCCAACTCCCTTAGCTCCCTGCCCCCATTCCAGCCCTCCTAAACCCCACCCCCCCATCTTCATGCCACCTCTTTCAGTCCCCCCAAGACCTCCCCAGCCCACCTTCCTGACCCTTTCTCCCCCCTCCCCACACACCCTCCCTGCTCCCACGCTTTCCGTGCCAGCTGCCTGACCATACCAACCACCTCCCCCAGCCCTCTTCACTGGCCAAAGAGCTGGGTGGGGGGCAGGAGGCCACGGTGCTGGCCAGCAAAGAGGGACCTGGGCTGGCCATGCTAAGGGCTAGGTCCCGGCTGGAAGGGGCGGAGCCTCCACAGGCTCTGGGGAAGGGAGGGAAGAGTGGCAGGGCTGACCCCAAGCCCGCAGACCCTCCCTTCCGCCGGCCAAGGGGCTGGGCTGAGGCTCGCGCCCGGACACCGCACTCCGGCACGACTCCCCTCGGCCACGCTGCCACCCTGAACTGCCCCATACGCCTTAGAAGGAACAGTGCCCAGGAGGTAGGAGCACCTGGGTCAGGTTCTCTTCTCTGGTGTACTGGTGAGGGTATTTGCCTAGGCTGTGCAACACCCTGGTTTGATGCCCTGTCAGCATTGATGATGTGTTTGGACAGGGAGAAGCTGTTGCTTTGCTCTTGATGCTGTTCCACTTTAAGTAATTACAAATGGGCCAAAATAAGACACACACTCATCCTTGCCACAACTCTCTATAGGGCAGTGGGTAGAATAGTCTGCTAGGATGCTGGTTCAAGGCCTGACTTGGGTCTTGCATTTGACCAGGGAGCCCCTTGAGCGTTGGAGCTGTTACACTTTACAGAACTGAGCTCAGAGAGTAAAGTTGTTAGGATCACTTTCTAGTCCAGCGGTTGGGCTACTTGCTTTAACGATACAAGCTCCTTGGATTTCTTGGTTCTAGTTCTCCCTTGTCCCGTTAAAGGGCTTGGTGTATAGGTATCCAGTCTCCCAGGAGACCAAAGAGGTAGGTGATTAGCTTGTTTCCCTGCTCCTTAATAGCTACTCCTGAGACAGTGGCTACTCATGAATCCTGAGACTTGAGCCCCGGCCTCCAGGACTTAGACCCAGAGCCCCTGGTCCCAGGCCTCTTAGTTTACAGGGCAGCACTCAATCCATTGTGCTACAGGAGACTTCTCAAAGTCACTGTTGCTCCAGGCCCAATGACTCTTTAATTAGAAGTGGGGCCTCTTCAACAGCAGAGCCTGAAGGAAGGAGTAAACCAACTCTTCAGCTTATTAAGGGAGGACCCTAACCGCTAGAGCAGAGAAGGCTCCTTGCAAGGGCCCTCACTCAATGACTATGCAATGAAAAGGAACTGCTTCACCAGCAAGATAGCAGGTGCTCCTGCATCAGACACTTGCACTCCCCCCCAAAAGCAGGAGGGCTCCACCCCGCCTCGCACTGCTGAAGACTGCCCGCAAGGCCCTTTCATCAATTCAGAGTGGAACAGCTTCGAGCAGAAAGACCAAGGAATACCACAGAGACCCTCACTTAGACAGGAGCTCCCTCTTCAACCCCCTTCTCATTCAGCAAAAGGGAGCTCAGCCAGACTCTTTCACAGCCTAGGTGAGTGCTGCTCCCACCTCCCTACAGCATGACGCCCACAGCCTCTGTGCCACCCTTAGTGCTTAATTAAAGAGGAGCAGTTCCAAGGAGCCACCAGCAACATCCCACAGCAGACCACCCTTGGCTCAGCATGCCAGAGGCCTTTTCATCCCCACCTCACCTGGTGCAGGGGAGAGGGAACTAGAGTACAGCACCACCCTGTGGAGGCACTACACCACTGCACTGAAGGTACAGTTAGGGGGGAGCAGAGCCTCACTAGGCAGAGGGAGGAAGGGGCCCAGATGCTCGTGTCCTGCATAAAACAAGAGTTAGAGAAAAATCAGGCAGTAGGCCCATCAAGTAGTCTTTGAAGAGCTGAACAGAGGTGGCTTTTGCAGATTTATTTTTTGCATAAGTTTTCGTAGGAGAAAATCCCACTTCATCAGATGCTTTGAAGATGGGTGAACTGCGAAGCATCTGATGAAGTGGGATTTTCTCCCACGAAAGCTCGTGTGAAAAATAAATCTGTTAATCTTAAAGTGCCACACAACTCCTTGTTTGTTTGGGTTTTTTTTGTTTTTTTTCCCCCTGGACTAGACTAACCCAGCTATCCCTTTGAAAATTGCTTTTGCAGAGACAGCAGCCTCTGTCTTACTGGTACATGTTGGCTAAGAACCAAGAACTGTGAGGAACTAAAACCAGCCTTCTTCAGGCAGCAGCTGAAACGTGCAAATTATCAGCTCTCTGTCTCATAGTATCAGCAATGGAGGGGGAAGATGGCAGGGAGCATCTTGCTCTGAACAGGACAGTGCTGAACCCAAAGCACTTAAGTGCTGTGCAGCAGTGCTCTGAGTGTACCTGTGCAACAAGGAGATGCATAGATCACAGGGAAGATTTGGGGTGCTCCAATGCATGTAACCACAATGAAGGTAGCAACAGTGTGCTGAACATATCAGACCAGGTGGAGGATGTCAGTTCTCCAGGCTGTTATTCAGAGGCATTGGTAGTAGGAGGCTCTAGGGGCCTTAGCCCACCTGAAACTCAGGGCCAGCCCTGAGTAGCCCACCTCTAAACTGCACACTGGTGCACTGTCACTCCCCCCATGCAGGAATACTGCATGCAGCCAGCAGCCATGGCCTCTAACCGGCCGCAAGACAGAGTCTTCCAGCCAGCAGAGAACTGGCCCAGACTGAGCCTGAGAGTTTTTAAAACACGCCCCTCCCCCCCAATTTTTAACTCTAGCAGCGCCCCTATTGTTATCTCCTACTTCTTTCCAGAAAATGTCAGTGCCCCCTTTCTCTCCCCTCTGGCATCTCTCCCCCCATCAGCACCACTGACAGGTATCTTCCTGCCATAGATCTCTCTCGCTCTCCTCTAACTTTGCATCCTCCAGTCTCATTGCCTGCTCTCTCCTGTCCTGTCCCAGTTGATTAGGTTCCAGCTCTTAGTTTCCAGCAACATTCCCTGCGCCTCATTTCACTTAGTGAGGCAAGATCAGAGCTGTCATTTGCTTCCTTACTGTGGAGAAGTGATTTCCCATCTTGTAAACAGCTCTTTTTTTCTGACTCAAACTGTGGTCACCAGCCAGCAGCTGCTATTTATTCCCAATGATTGGAGGATGTTGGCCAAGAAACTCCACTGAAAGAACTCCCTAAATGTTTCCCCATCTCCCATCCTTCCCCATAAGCTTTGAATCCCCAGCCCCACATCCCCCTGTGGCTTCCATGCCTTCGTTTCCATTCACTACTCAGGGAGAGGAGGCTTCTAAACAAGCAGATGCCAGCACTAGCTGTTATTTCCTTTGTGGTCTACACATTACATCTTTGTGGGCCACTAAAATGTTACAATGGAAGTTGCAGGACACCCCTGGCTGCCTTTTCAAAGACAGAACTTTTCGAGGGACAGAATTGCAGGGCTGACCCAACGTGGTTAACCCTACCACCAATTAAAAGAGAAAACCTCCCTTCCTGCCCCTTGAGAGGAATCTGGAGGCTTTAAACAAGCCCATGAATGCTTCTTCCTTTCGCGGCAGTCTCTCAGATTAGGCTAAGCAGAATCCAGCCACAAACACAGATAAGGAGAGAGCGCCACTGGTAAAAGCAGCATGAGCCAGAGCCTGGACTATTCTGAGAGGAAGCCACACGAGAAGAGCCTGGGAAGTCAAGGTAATTTATACAAAAATGTGGCAATTTTCTGCATTGAGAAATACTCAGAAATACTCAGCTCTCACCATCTTAGCCTGGCCCGCACTGGAGATTTTCTCAACATCCAGCTGCTGTGGAGCAGACCGTTCGTGTTACACTAAGCTCCTGGCCCTACCCCCTTGTGGCCACTGACGCCCCTGGGAGCAGAAGCAGGCACAGTACAGCTATGGACACTCATTTCATGCCAGGGAGAATTGTACCAGTGCAAATAACAGACTGTCTGCTCCTAGAGTCCACTGGTGCCTCTGCAGTGACGACTGTGACTGGAGCTGACAGGGCTCTGACTGCAGCCCTCTAGCTAGGGGAACATCAGGGGTTAAAGTAAGGGAGAACACCCTTGAACACTGTTCCAGGGGCCCCTATTTGTAGGGAGCCAGCATTCTGGGCCCCTAAAAATAGGGAAATGCCCCAGAACACTGCATTCCAGGGCCCCCAAAAATAGTTGGATGTGCTGAAATGTTGAGTTCTGGGACCCCTAAAAACAGAAG
This sequence comes from Podocnemis expansa, assembly GCA_007922195.1. NCBI lineage: Eukaryota > Metazoa > Chordata > Testudines > Podocnemididae > Podocnemis > Podocnemis expansa. Next base: position 31,036,478 of record ML681971.1, read on the forward strand.
GGCACACCAGTCCCCTCTAGGGCTAACAAAGGGAGGGACTGTGGGTTGGGGTCAGTCCGGCCACTCCGTGTGGCTCTGCCCCTTCCAGCCAGGGCCTGGCTGTGTGCGGCCAGGACCTAGCCTCTGGCCACAGCTCCTCCTTGCTAGCCAGCTGCAGCCTCCTGCCCCCTGCCCAGCTCTTCAGCTAGGTAAGAGGATTGGGGGGGGCGGGGGGTGGTCAGGCAGCTGGTGGGGAAAGCATGGGGGCAGAGAGGGTGTGTGGGGAGGGAGAAGAGGGTGGGGGGGTTAGGAGGGCTGGAATGGGGGCAAGGAGCTTAGGGAATGGGGAAAGGGGTCTGATGGGGTAGGTGTTGGGGGGGGGGGCACCTGTGCAGGAAGGGGACCCGCCCGATTAGGAGGGTTCCAGGACCCGCCAAATTATACTTTAACCCCTGAATAGATCCCCAGTTTCTCCTCTAATTGAAGTAGTCTGTTATTGCTGGCTCACTCAGCCCCATTTCCCTACTTCCATGATGGTCTGTGGGAATTTCAGCATAAGCCAAAGCCCATGCATCATGGCAATACTTGCCTGCCATTGGTTATTTAAAGCCCCCATCAGACTGCATGCCAAATTCGATCCATCTCCTCAGACAGATGCAGTTAGTAACATTTCTTTATAGTGTGCCATTCATGAACATGTTGACTTGGTTCATAAAATTTACCAGGCTGCTTATGAAAAAGCTCCGGGCAATGATAATCCAAGCCCATACCTCCAGTCTTCTGGGGAGCACTGTAAGGCAGTGTGATTGGCCAATCTCCTTTTTTTCTATTTGGAAGTCATTTCTTGACATCAGAGTACATGACTTAACACCACGGAGTGGCCCCAGGGGAACTGAGTTGCCATATTCTTTTCCATTCACACAGCCAATCCTTTGAACAGTTAGCTAGGTCCCATCTACACTGTCTGTCACCAGATTAAATCCCTGGATGGGGAAGGCTGTAAAGCCCAGTGGTGGAGACACAGCTGGACCCTACCTACATTACCAGACTCCCCCCTGAGATAGAGGCATCAGAACAGGACTCCACAGTCTCTTAAGTGTGAGCCCCAGTCCCTGATACTGGTTGTAGTCTGAAGCAGGCTGGTCCTTGTAGCAGCCTGAGGCTGTGCTGCTTTGATTAAACAGTTGTGAGAGACAACAGGGCCTGAGAATCCCTCTGCAGTCCAAGGGCTTAGGTGTTTACCAAGCAGGGAGGAAATGTGGGTTCAACTCCTCAGTCAGCTTGCTGGCAGAGGACTTGAATGGTCATGTCCCTGTGTTCCAGTAAATATCCAGATGCTGGGCTGCAGGGTATTCTTGTGGGAGCCCCTGGGTGACCTTTTTGGTTGAAGCTGTGGCACTTTCATGACCTCACCATTGCGCCACAAGCTGATGATAGCCTAGTGGTTTGGGAGAAAGGCTCTTCTGGGGGCTCAAATCCCTTTGCTTCTGCTGGAGAGGCCTTGGAAGCTTGATTTCTTGAACAGCCTAAGTGCTGAGCCAGGAGTGGTGTTAGGATCCTGAAGCAGGGGCTCCCTTGCTCTTTTCTGTTGAAGCGGCTCCATTTGTGTTAGAGAGAGAGCGAGCCAAAGATGTCCAGAATGTGGCCTGGTGGTTTGGGTGATGGACCACTTGGTGAGTGGCAGCCAGTTCAAGCCCTCTTTATGCTTCCTGACAGAAGGGATTAGAACCATGGTCTCTTACCCATCAGGTGAATGGTGTAAATCCTGGGCTAGCCCTTATTCCAATGGGCTGGTTCCCTCAGAGTTTCCTTTTGAAGGTGGGCCAGTGGCATTCCATACCTAAATGGGAACTGGGTAGCAGGCCACCCCTGTGGTTTGGGTTCTGCCCTGTGGGCAGGGTTACTATTTCATGATTCCAAAGGCAAATGGAGACCTGAAACCCATCCTGGGCCTAAGGTGCCTAAACAAATTCCTAAGAAAAATACTTTTGAATAGTTTCTTTGGTTCACATTACCCCTTCCCTAGATCCAGGGGACTGGTACCTGGCCCTTGACCTGAAAGACATGTACTTTCAGATCACTATCAGACCCAAGCACAGAAAATTCCTCAGGCTCATGATATAGCAAAAAAACATTTCCAATTTGCAGACCCACCCTTTGGGCTCTCCCTAGCCCCAAGGGTCTTCATGAAGTGTGTGGTGGCCCCCCTAATGAAATAAGGGGTTCAAATCTTTCCTTACCTGGACAACTGGCTTGTCAGAGGCACATCCAAGGATCAGGTCCGCCAAAGCATCCTCACCACTCGATGGCTGTGCAACAGGTTAGGTCTTCTCCTGAAGATGGGGAAAAAAAAAAAAAAAAAAAAAATCACAACTGGACCCCACACAGGAAATAATTTATTGGGATCCCCCTGGACTTGAGGTGAGCCAGGACTTCCCTCCCGCTCTCCAGATTTCAGTCATTCTCCACCATCATTTTGGACCTACATTACTCCCTGATGACAACAGTGAGGCAGTGCCTCCAACTGTCGGGCCACATGATGGCCTTTACTTACGTAATAAGAATGGCCTGTCTCCAGGAGGCCACTACAGTCCTGGCTGTCAAGGGTATATCACCTGAAGAACCACACCCTGACCCGAGCGGTCACCATAAGGTCCTGAAAGCCCTCACAATCTGGCAGAGTCCAGACTTCCCCCTAAAAGGGGTCCCCTTTGAAATCTAAGACCCATCAGTGATGCTGATCATGGATGCCCCAGAGCTGGGGTGGGGGGCCCATATCAGCAACAGCCTTTCCACCCAAGGGAGATGGTCATTTGATGAGGCTCCCCTCCCCCTAAACGTAAAGGAGCTAAGAGCAATCAGCCTGGCCTGTGAGGTCTTTTGCGGTAGGAATGGAGGGTCACTTACCTGTAAGCATCCTTCAAAGAAGGGCTGCTCACATATATTCTAAACCCTCCCTCCACTCCCGCTTTTCAGAGTTAACAGAAAGGAGGAAGGGGGAGCAGGGTCAGCACCACCTATAAACTGCGACCAGAGGACAGGACTGAGGGGGCGTTGGCGATTGACCCCATGGGGACAGGGCTAGGGCAAAAAAGTTTCCAGATGACTGTGCACCACAGCATATACACTTCATTCAGAATGTATGTGAGCAGCCCATCTCAGAGGATGATCACAGGTAAGTAACCCTCTGTTCTTACCGCAGCTGGGTAGCAACTCCTGTACAGTCGGTAACACAGGGTGGGGAGCAGCAATAGTCATTGTTTGGATTGTGATCAACACTCAAGCCCTAGAACAGAAGAAAGGTAGTGCAAGTCGACCTTACCTTGCTGTTCTCGGGCACTCTGACATCAGGGGTGTGTGTACATGAGCAAACATCGGTGTCGTCTGTTAGCGCTTCCTTTCCTTAGGAATTAAACCTCCCATATCCACTTATAGCAAACCAGACAAGGAGTCCTGTGGCACCTTGGTAGCCACACACTAGGGCTCGAGATGTAACCTAATTAGTGGAGGGCTCCCAGAGAAAGTCACCTCCCCTTCCCCAGTTCCTCAGCCCTGGGCTCACCTGTGGGCAGAGCCTGAAGCCTTGCTTGAACTTGGCTCAGGTTTTGTTTCTGCTGCCAGTCAGGGAGGCTTCCCCTGCAGCACCATAGTTCAGGGGGCAGGTGTCATGCAGTGCCTCAGAGGCACCTGAAGGTGTTGCACCTCCCTCCCTCCCTGCACAAAAGTACCAGAGACAAGCAAGAGGCGCCAGACCCCCCTTTAGTACTCACCATGAGCCAAACCCATGCCCAAATGGTGTCATTCCCCATGGGGGGGGGGGCCTGGGCCTGAGGAGTAGCCGTGGCCCACCGGGAACTGGCCCCCTGTGCTCCACATGATCAAGCACTTAGCCTACCATCCAGGTCCAGCCAGGTCTATCACACAAAGGCCAAGCCAGCTGGTCCCACACAGTGAGAGTCAGTTCAGGACTAGCCAGACATCTGGCACAACAGCAAGCATGACACAGAGCTGGTGTTTAGTGCAGCCAGCAGCACAATCTGAGGAGGACAGATCAGACAAGGATTGGGGTTGGTTCATACGTGAGAGAAATAAACCTGCTAGGACTAAAATAAATAAATCCCCAGCACTCAGGTTATACAGGAGGCCTCCTTCCCCATGTGCTCTCAAGCCAGTTAGTGGGGCTTGAGGCCAGGAATCAATCTCCCCTGACAGGCTCTAGCCATGCACCAGACTCAGGGAGAAGCAGGTAAGATCAGTCAGTTCTACACAGGAAGACATCCTGATGCTGTCAGACCTTTGCTTTAGCCAAATGCAAAGTAGCATGGGAAACATGCATCAAATCCAGAATACTGTAGGACCATTTACATTCACAGGTGCAGTTAGACAGGTCCTGCCAGTTTGGCTCAATGTCACACTGTTTCTGCAAGTGCTGGCATTTTGGCAATGATGGGGCTTTGACAGAGTGGATGACCAAGAGTATTTAAACATTATGTGACAGGAAAACTTCCCAGCACTGCTCCCCCCAGCCCCCTTAAGACATGCCTAGCCAGCTGTAGCAATCATATCTGTCTAGCTGATTGCACACTGCTCCCCTGCCCCAGTCTTCTGCTGGGGAATACCCCACTTCACGCAAGGGCCCTATTGCTCCAGCAGGGGTGTGACCACCCTTGCCTATGGCAGGGAGCAACAGGTTTCTGGCACATCAAGCCCCTCCTACTGCCCAACCCGAGAGGAGCAAGCACACATATAAGAAGCTGTTTATTGAAAAAGTGTGAAGGCCACAGAGCCAGATAGCTCGCAGCCAGGACAATAAACAACAGATAAGGCATGGAAGACCCGTTCACAGGGAACCAGCAATAGGGGGGTTTTGGCTCTGGGCAGAGACGCCTCATACCCTCCTGGGGTTCCTGAGACAGCATCAGGAGACTTGCTGGGGGATGGTCAGACTCTGGCTGTTCTGCACCTCCTTTGGGGGGCTTGCCAGAGTACCAAGGGGGCTGGTAGCTGCAATGCCCCCACGGGCTCCCTTCTTAGGTCTTCACTGCAAAGCCCTCATGGTGGGGGTAGGGGTGGTCCCTTCCCCACTACATGGCTCCTGTGTTGCTCAAGCCTCTCTTGAACTCTGGGGGGATGCCCGGAGGTGCTCTAGCTGAGCTCTTACCTGCCAGAAGCCCCAGGCCTCACCCCCTCCTGGCACGCCTGTGGAGAGGAATGCAGGCACGCCAGCTAACTGAAGAGGGCTTGGCTCCCATGGCTAATGGCCCCAGCAAAGCCCCACTTTCTTCTAGTGCGTGGTGGCCTGGAAGCCCCAGGTCATGGGGACTGACCACACTGCCAGTATCTGAGCAGAATGGCTCCCCCAACCTCCAGCCAACACACGTCCCACCGTGGGCACCACTTCCAGAGCCCTCATGCATGCTAGAAGATTCAGAGACAAGTGGATGGAAGCTACTCCAAAGATGGAGACAACATCACTGTGTTTAGCTCCAGGGGACACGGCAATCAGCCTGCCTGAGCCCCACAGCTGCTCCTGGGTGGGAGATCCAGCCCATGGGAATAGAGAAAATTTCCTCAAAGGCAGCACCTACTCCTCATCTCCACAGCCACTCCAGACACAGCTCGGCCTCTCATTCATGGGATACCTGGCAGTTCCAGTCCACAGCCATGCTGATTCAGGACGAGCTGCCAGGCCTCTGGGACTGACACACAAAGGTGTCAAGGTCCTGGAGCTGTCAGGCTGCTATAGGCCGAGCAAGGCCACAAGTTGCTCCTAGCGCAGCTACAGCCAGGCTGATACCCAGGGCCCTGGATAATGTCTCTGTCCACACTGAACCATGAGTGACATCAAGCCATAATTCTCTGTGGGATCTCTACTGAGGCCTTGATGAAGATGGTGTTGTCCCGCACATAGTTGCGCTTCTTGATGTCCTCGTGTGAGATGAACTTGGGGTAGCCAAAGCCCAGGGTGCTCTCGTCCTGGGAGCTGCGGAAGGCCCCTGGCTTCTGGAAATTCTTCCAGTTAGGGTCTGGGGTGAAGGTCTCAGTGATGTGCTGGGGCTTGGAGAGCGAGGGGTCGCTCTGGTCCAGCAGCGAAAAGGCGACACGGTAGGAGAAGGGCCACTCCAGGAGGCTGTCATAGGTGCCTGGCAGCACACGGATATAGATGGACAGATGGCTGCCCTCTCCGCTGCCGTTGCCATTGAGGAACACTGACACCTGAAGCTTGTAGCCGTACCTGTGGGTGTAGAAGGGCGGGCTGAAGAACTCATAGTTGCTACGTGCTTTGGCCTCCTGCAGTTTACGGGCATAGTCTGCAATCTTCCAGATCAGGACTCCATCATTGCTGACCGACAGCTCCTCCATGTCCTGCCGCAGCTCGAAGATCTCCTGCCGTTGCCGGCTAACCAGGGAGCACATCATGCCCAGATGAGCCTTGATGTTCTCGTCCAGGTGCCGGCTAATGGCTAGCTTGGGGCACTGTGTAAAGGAAGCAGTGAGCAATCAGGGTGTTCAGCACAGATGATATAGAAAGGGCTGGTGCTGGGGGGTGGGCAGACCCAGAGAGCTCCTGAAGCAGCCTGGAGGGGCAGAACTCACCCGATGTTTGCAGCCAGCGTCCTTGAAGGGGCAGAGCACCACAGCTGTGTTGCAGTTCTCTTTCAGGTGCCGGGACAGGTCTTCTCTGGCGATGCTGGCCAACCCACACTGGTTGGGGCAGGACACAGGGTACCGGGGGCACTGGTACTGGTGGCTCTGGAAGCAGAGGGGGCGCTGTTAAGTGGAGTAATGCTATACCAGACACAGGCAGCACCACAGCCAGCTGGGACTTGTGCTGGGCTCCTAGAGATGTGCACTCCTCACATAGCTGGGCAGCACCCCCAGCACTCTTCCAGGCCCTGCCTTACCTGGATGGTGTCAAAAACAAACTCCTTGGTGCAGTAGGGGCAGGGCTGGGTGCGCTTGGGGCAATCAGTCAGAGTGTGCTGGGAAAGCAGACGCCGCATCATGCGTGCCCCACACTTGTTCTCACAGTACACACTCTCCTGGGGGCAGATGCCCTGGTGATTCTGGGGGGACAAAAACATGATGAGCTGGTGCCAGCCACCACGAGGGCCAGCATCTGCCAGGAGGGGGTTGGGGGAGTGTCCTGCCATCACTCACCTCGTACGCCTCACCGCAGAAATCACTGCCACAGAACTCACACTTGACACGGCGCTTGGGGCAGTCGTGCTGCAAGTGGTCGGGCAGGTCACGCCGGCTCAGTTTGGTGCTGCAGCGGTTGGGACACGGGATCACATTGAAACCACACGTGCCGAGGTGGCCCTGGGGAGATGGGGATCTGAGCAGGGGTGGCTGAAAGCAGAGCCCAGCGCCCTCACTCCCACCTACCATTGCAGCCCCTATGGCTGCTTCCTCCCCATCTCTGCCCTCACCTGGAGCTGCTTGATCTGCCCAGTCCAGCGACACCCCTCCTCACTGTGAATGCAGCGTATTGCCAGGCTCAGCACCTGTGATTCCAGCTCGGGGTCTGGGTAGATCTAAGGATAGAAAAAACATAGAGACCCTGTGGGCCCAGCTCAGGCTGCTGCTCCTTGGGCTGGCATTGGGTTCAGTACAGTCTACACGCAGGGCTCCTGTAGGTACAGAATTTGGTTCCCCCCACACTGGCTGGCCAGACTGCAGGAAAGCTGGCTCCATTGTAGAGGGGAAGGCAGGAATGTGACTGGCAGAACAGTGCTATTCCCAAGCCAAGCTTCCTGGTCAGGCCCTGCTGGCCATCAAGCCACCCTTCCCTTGCCACAGCTGTTCATGGGCACAGCTCTCACCTTGGCGTAGTCAAGGGGCAGCTGATCCTCTGGACACTTGAAAATGCCTTCACTGCAATAGAAACAAGTGATGGTCAGAGCTGAGGGAGAGCAGGGAATCCCTGTGATGTTGCACAAAGAGAGTACCTAGGATCTTTTCAAGGGTGACAAGGCAATATGCCACGTTTATTGTAAATAAAGATAGCAAAAAGCAGTCTCTCTCTCTCTCTCTCTCACACACACACACACACACACACACACACACACACACTTCTGCAAGATGGTGTGATATAATTACCAATCCTTTCATGCGTTGCTTGAACCAACCTAGTAGCCAACTAGGCTGGGCACAAGGAGGAAGCCAGGCCTCTGTTGGTCACAAATCCGATGATCCAAGATGACAGTTGCAGAATGAAACCTAAAGTTTTCATGTTCTTACCCATCTTTTACACTTACTGACTCTCATGTAAGTCTATAGGATTTCCTGTGTCATGTTGCCTCAAGGTCCTGTGAGATCACTGGTCACCAGTCACTTGCAGACTTGATTGTATTTTTTGTTCTTTTCATTTTTGGGATGGCTCCTTCTGTTTCCTTTAATCGAAAATGTCTGCATTCTTCAGCCAGTTAGATGGTGCTTGCGTTCATCAGGACAGGCTGACAGTTAAGACTGATCCCTTCACACACACACCCTTCATTCACACATTTAAATGAATTTACACAGCAGATGCCTAAACCAGGTTTCATCAAGTATACAAAATGGAGTACAATGTTTAAGCAGGAGTTCCAAACTGACAATGTGAAGTCTTGTTGGACATTATAACCAATGTCCATTACACAGGGTTACAGAATTATTTCACTTATGACGCTGAAGGACCTATACACAACATCAACTAACATATACTTTAAAGGTAAATGCAATTCATTATCTATCTGTGCCCCTACAGCAGTGGTTCCCAACATTTTCTTTGCTGTGGCACACCTTGCTACCTTTAAATTAATTTGAGGCACACCACCATATAGTTTTCAAATGAACTCATGAATATTCATGAGCCAATCCAGAGCACTTAGTAGTTTTTTCAAAAAAAATTGTGGCACACCTGCTCAGACATGACAGCACACCTGTGTGCCATGGCACACCAGTTGGGAAACACTGCCCTACAGTGACCCAGCGGGAATTTTTTTATGCCTCAGTTTCCCCTCTACACTGCATGTCCTTCCTGCACAGAGGAAAGGATCAGCTTTGATCTGAGGACAGGCTCACAGACAGATGCGTGAGGATCACCTTCCTGCCTAGTGGTACAAACGTCCTCATCCTGGCATGCCCAGCGCACACACTCTCCCTGACTTGCAAAGGGCACAAGTAAGCCAAATGCCCTGTTTTCAGCTCAGCCTTCCCCTGCAGCCTCTGGGGCACACAGCCACCCACACTGACCTAGCTTGTGCCACCACACAGGAGAGAAAAGAACCAACAGTGGCTGTGTCCGGCGTCAACAACATAGGGCAGAATGCAAGAAGCAGAGAGGGATAGGGTACACTTGAGAAAAAAAAAACAACAAGGAGTCGTGTGGCACTTTGAGACTAACAGATTTATTTTTCGCATGAGCTTTTGTGGGAGAAAATCCCACTTCCTCAGATGCTTCAAGCCAGGCATTTCTGTCAGGAGCCAGCAGGTGGCATTCCACTCCCAGGCCGCATTGTCTCAATAAGCTACTTTTTTGCTAGATCTCCAGATCTCTGCACCCAGATACTAAAGGCCCCCAGGCCACTTCTGTAAGTTCGCCATCCCCATCTTCAAGCATCTGACAAAAGTGGGATTTTTCTCCCACAAAAGCTCATGCAATAAATAAATGTGGTAGTCTTTACAAATGAGACAGGACTCCTTGATTGCTTTCCAGGAAAGTGCCAGCACTCAGTCCCATTCATCCTCCTGAGAACTGCCTTCAAGTGCCCTTCCCCTGGGGTGGCAGGTAAGCGGGAGGAGGAGTGTGATGCCCAGTGACCCAGGTGGGAGCTGGAGGCTCCAGACACCCAGAGGAAGAGGCAACAGAGCCCTCATGGAGTCTTCTCTGCCACCGTGTTCCACGTATCAGTACAACTGCAGGCTGTGCCCCAAGACTGAGGGTGGGGGGAGTTGGTTTGCTCTTGGTCAGTGCACAGAGCAAGCGGCAGCCCGTCAGGGAACACCTAGCAAACAGACTCCCATGTGCAACCAGCAGGAGATGGGCTGGTTAGTGCCTGTGCATGGGGCTCAGCAGCTGTACAGCCCCCTCATGTACAGGGGCCCAAACAAATCTGCACCCCACAGGTGGGGGCCACTGAATAACTGGCAGGACTGAGTCACCAGCACCAACAGGGCAGGGACAGAAACAGCCCAGAACCCCCTCTGAAGAAAGTCCTAGTGGGGTTAGGCTAAGCTGAAGGGTTGGTGACCCCCCCCCCCCCAAGAGGGTGCTCTGTCCTGCAGCCAGCCCCCACATGCCCTGTGGAGAGCTTTCTCCATGCCACTGCATGGTTCTCTCCAGGGGCCTGGACTTTCCCAGCCCATCCTTCAGGCTTTTCTCTGGCCAGGAAATGTTCCTTCTAATAAGCCCTCACATGCTCCTGACCTTGTGGGGCTGGGAAGAGGGTGCCCTTTCATTACAGCAGGGCTGGGCTTGCCCAGCAGTGGGCCCCCACTGGCCTGTGCTGACAGACCATGGTGCCCTAGGGTCCCCATGCAGCATCTGTGCAAGGCGTGCAGTGACCAGGATTGGCATGGCTCAGTCAGGAAGACTGGCTGCAATGACAGAGAGCAGAATTCACAGAGTGCTTAGCCCCCGCCCTGCCCCCCAGACCAAGCCCTGGCCTCAGGAAGGGCCTGGAGAACAGGCTGGATGCCAGGCCACAGGGACACCACCTGATTCAGCAGAATCAGGGAGCCCCTTTCCTGCAGCAGGCCGGGACGTGTCCAAAAGTTGGGGCAGGCACAGACTTACAGACCTAGCTACAGCTCCAAGCACCCCAGGCTGACTGTCCCAGCCCCAGGTTCTTTGCCCCAGGAGGCATAGCCAGGATAAACATCATCCCTGCAAGACAAAGGTCAGTTACGTGCCAGGCGTCATGCCCTCCCATAAGCAGCACCACCCAGGGTGGGAGCCAGGTATGCAAACCTTCCCTTCCCCCGCTAGGCCTGGCAATCTGTTCCAGGCCGGATCCACACATGGAGCCCTTAGCAGCCCAGGTCCGGGCCACTGAGCCCTACTGCAGGGCATTTCCCTGTCTCATACCCCTTCCCCCAAAGCAGCCAAGGCCCAGGTCAGTTGTCTGCTCCTCCCTTCCCCAATACCCATGGCTTCCTCTCCCCTCACCAACTGAAGGCAAGTTACATCAACCCCTGATGAAAACAAACAATGGCAGAACACATCATGGTCCCCTGGTCCTGTGCCTGGACCTCAGGAGCCCTGGGGAATGAAGGGGGCCCTTAGACGTCACTACCTACCCCTGAACAGAGTAAGGATTTTTTCACAGACCCCAAGCCTCCCCCGACTCAGAAGCCCACATCCCACGCAGCTGACAGTGTCTCATCGGCCTCCCTCCAGCCACAAGAGCCTCGATCTCCACCTGCCCCGAAACTCTGGGCCCCCAGGCCAGCAAGGTCACTGCTGCAGGGTGAGACTGCATCTTGCTCCTCTTCCAGGTCCTGAGCCAGCAAAGGCACAGAGCCAGGGTAGATGCTTAACAGAAACCAGACCAGCCCCCAAAAGGGGCAGAGCCAGAAAGCAGCACGGCCCAGCTGGCTATGGTGAGACTTGCAGCTCCCACAGCACAGCGCCCCAAATGCCAGGAGTTCTCACACTGCCCCCCAGTGGGAGGCTTGCTAGCACACACAGCAAGACAAGCGATGATCCCATCTCCAGCTTCTTTGACAGGAACCAGCCTAGTCTGGTTTGCCCTAGGCCCTTGCCCCATCCCTCCTGCCAAGTGTCTAGGACAGTGGTTCCCAACCTTTTCTCTGCCATGGCACACCTTGAGATCTTCAAATTTTCTGAGGTACACCACCATTAAAAAACTCGAGAATATTCAAATTAACTTAAATTACTTATGAATATTCATGAACCATGGCACAGTGTTTCAGAAATGCTGCTATGTGGGGTAGTAGCAGTAGCAGAGCAGGAGTGGCAAAATGGGAGGTCAGGAGCTGTGTGCAGTGGCAGGAATGAGTGTGGGGAGCACCACAGGGCAAGGGTGGCAAAAGAGGACAAGGGCAGCCATACGGGAAACAGCACAAGGGTGCCGAGAGAGAGGAAGGGAGAACAAGAGTGGCTTTGTGGGGGGGGTGGGGGGGGAACCTTGGGAGTGGGAAGGTAGGGCAGGGGAGCATGGTGCATCACCCACTTCCCCCTTTTCCACAGTGGCTCCCTGCCACCCAGGGCAAATCCTCACCCCACTGCTGCTCCCTCCCACGCCAGTGGGTCCCGTCCTCCCCCACATCCCACTGCTGCCTGTGATGGATTCTCCCATCCCTACAGGGGCCAGAACTAGGCCTCCAGCCCCCAGCTACACCGCCTCCCACACACAGCCACCCCACCCCCTGGCTACACATCCCTCCACCAAAACAGCCACCCCACAACCCCAGCTACACAGCCACTCTCACCCACCTCTGCTACCCCCAGCAGCCCTCCCCCCCAAAGCCCTTAATTGGGCTGTTTGCAGGCTGGCTGACAAGCTGCTCTGCCCTCCTGGGGGAGATTCACACTTTCCCAGCTCTCTGCTGGCTGGGCCTAGGGCGGAACTAGGTTTAAGGCAGAGCCACTGGAACTCTGCATTCTGGCTGCTCCTGATATTTTTAGGGGGACCCCTGGAACTCCCCGTTCTAGTGCCTTCCTCTATTTTTAGGGGGCCAGAATGCTGCCTGCCTAAAAATAGGGGGCCAGAACTGTGTTCCGGTGCCTTCCCCATTACTTTAACCCATGCCTTTTTCCAGCCCTGCACAGCCTAGGTGGCTGGGCTGAGCAGGGAGGGAACTTTAACCCCAGCTCTCGGGGATGCTCACGGTGCACTTTGGTTGTTGCCATGGCACACCAGTGTGCCCCAGCGCACTGGTTGGGAACCACTGGTCTAGGACACCTTGCAGTGACCCACTGGCCATGGGTGCATAGGAAGTCCTGCCCCCAGCTCTCCTAATGTAACCAGCTACATCTCCAGCAAGCAATTGCTAAATTGCTCCACTGGCGCTGTGCATCCTCAGGGGCCTGGCATGCAATGGGCATGGAAATCAGGAGTCATTTGGGCAGGGCAAACCTCCAGCCCTGAACAGCAGCTCTGCATGGCAGTGAAAACAGCCCAGAGATGCAGACTTTACAGCAGGGGTCTCAAACTCAAGTCACCATGAGGGCCACATGACGACTAGTACGCTATCCCAAGAGCCACACCACTGAAACCTTTTCATACAACGATACTGCAAATATTGGTAACAATAGCGCTGTTGTGGACTGCAGGAAATAGCTTTAGGGGCTGCATGTTTGAGACCCCTGCTTTACAGCCTCAAGGACCATCATGGTCCTTCAGTCCATGCACATTCAGGCCACAGAACCTAACAGACCCTAGTCTGAGGCTGCATTACTGGAGTCCTCGAATCAAGACTTCAACTGACAGAGAATCCCCCAGCAACACTAGTTTAAATCAGCAAGTAAGCAGTGCCCCTTGCTGCAAAGTAAGGCAAAAAAAACCCAGGGTCTCTGCCAATCTGACCCAAGGAAAATTCCATCCCAGCCTCAGATCTAATGATAGACCCTGGACAGAAGCACCTGGAAAGCATTGTCTGTAGTAACTCCAGTGCCCAGCTGGGGCCATGGGGGCTATTCGCTGTAAGCAGCTGCAGATGGGCACTCCCACTGTAGGCAACTCCTCAATAAATTCAGCAAGCTCAGTCTTGAAACCAGCTAGTGTATGTCTATACTGACAGCAGCAAAATTGCCGCTGTCAGCCCAGCATTCCAGGAGCACTTAGCAGCGAGTCTGAACTTGCTGCTGTGCTCCTGGAAGTTGGTTCCGTAAGTTCTGGGGGCCAGGAGGCATATGGAAGAGTCGACCACAAGGCATTTGGGGTCAGCTTTCCAGAGTCTAAGAAAGTCACTGGCATTTACGCAAGGCATTTTACATGCCTTGTGTAAATGCTGGTCAACTGCCACTGAAGACCAGCCCGAGTGTAGACTAGGGCCTAGGATTTTGCTCTCCTACTCCCCTGGCAGGCAGCTCTGTAATGTCCCTCCTCTGCTGGCTAGAAACTTTAGTCCAATGGTTCCCAACCAGTGTGCCATGGCAACACCCAAAGTGTTCCATGAGCATCCCCCAGAGTTGGGATTAAAGTTCCCTCCCTGCTCAGCCCAGCCACCTAGGCTGTGCAGGACTGGGAAAAGGCAGGGATTAAAGGGGGAAGGCAGCGGAACACAGTTCCAGGGCCCCCTATTTTTAGGCAGGGAGCATTCTGGCCCCCCTAAAAATAGAGGAAGGCACTGGAATGCAGAATTCCTGGGGTCCCCCTAAAAATAGCATGAGCAGCTGGAACGCAGAGTTCCCATGGCTCCACCTTAAACCCCACTCCACCTTAACCTCAGCCAGCAGAAAGCTGCCCCAGCCAGGGAGTGTGTGAATCTCCCCCAATAGGGTGGAGCAGCTTGTGTCAGCCAGCCTGCAAACAGCCCAGGTAAGGGCTTTGGGGGGGAAGGCTGCTGGGGGCTGGGGGGGGCAGGGGTGTGTGTGTGTGTGTGTGTGTAGCAGAGGTGGGTGGGAGTGGCTGTGTAACAGAGGGTGTGTAGATGAGCTTGTAGGGTGGCTGTTTGGTTGTGGATGTGTGGGGGTATAGTCAGGGCTGGAGGCTTAGTTCTGGCCCCTGCAGTGATGGGAGGGCCCATTACAGGCAGCAAGGGGCTGAGGGAGGGGAGGACAGGACCCACTGGGGTGGGAGGGAGCAGCAGTGGGGTGAGGATTTGCCCTGGGTGGCAGGGAGCCTGTGGAGCACAGACAGATGATGTAGGGGGACAGACAGATAATGAATTACATTTACCTTTAAAGTATAGGTTAATTAATGCTGTGTATGTGTCTTTCAGTGTCATAAGTAAAATAATTTTGTAACCATGTGTAATAGACATTATAACCAATGCCTAACAAAACTCCATATTGTCAGTCTGGAACTCCTGCTTAAACAATGTACTCCATTTTGGATACTTGATGAAATCTGGTTTAGGTGTGTGCTATGTATGTTCTTTTAAATGTGTGAACAAGGTGTGTGAATGAAGGGTGTGTGTGTGAGTGAGAGAGAGAAGAGGCCAGTCTCAACTGCCAGCTGTCCTGATGAAGCATAAGTACCATCTAACTGGCTGAACAATGCAGGCATCTCTGATTAAAGCAAAAAGAAAAGAACAAAATACAATCAAGTCTGAAGTGACTGATGACCAAAGATCTCACAGGAACCCTGAGGTAACATGACACAGCAAATCCCATAGACTTACCTGAGGGCCAGCAAGTATAAAAGATGGGTGAGAACATGAAAACTTTGGGGTCTCATTCTGTAACTCATCTTGGAGCATAGGATTGCAACCGCCAGAGGCCTGGCTCCCTCCTTGTGCCCAGCCTAGTTGGCCACTAGGCTGGCTCAAGCAACACATGAAAGGACTGGTAATTATATCATACTAGGCTGCAGAACTCTTGGGGGGGGGGAATAGCCTTTTGCTATTCTTACTTATTTACAATAAATGTGGCATTTTGCCTTATCCCCCTGAATAAGATCCTGCTAGTCTTTTCTTTTTATTGGGGGTGCTCTCCTGGGTGCCCTTTTTGGTATAACAAGCCACTGTGGAGAAGGGGGAAGTGGGTGCTGTGCCGTGCTCCCCTGCCCTACCTTCCCACTCCCCAGGTTCCCCCCTGCCCCCCCAAGCCACTCTTGTTCTCCCTTGCCCTCTCCGCTCTTGCCACCCTTATGCTGTTCCCCACATGCCTCCCCTTGTCCTCTTCTGCCACCCCTGCTGTGCTCTGCTCCCCACACTCATTCCTACCACTGCACACGATTCCTGACCTCCCGTTTTGCCATCCCTGCTCTGCTACACCTACTACCCCATATAGCAGGATTTCTGAAACAGTGTGTCATGGTTCATGAATATTCATAAGTAATTTAATTTGAATCAGTCAATCAAATCATAAGGTTGGAAGGGACCTCGTGAGATCATTGAGTCCAACCCCCTGGGGCTTGAACTCAGGACCTTCTGCATATTAAGCAGAGGTGCTAGCCACTACACTATTCGCAGGGCTTACATTCATGAGTTTTTTAATAGTGGTATGCCTCAAAAAATTTTAAGGTATCAAGGTGTGCCACGGCAGAGAAACATTTGGGAACCACTGCTTTAGTCCAGTTACAGGACTGCACTTGTTGCTGGGCCATTTAATGTTTGTCCTTGCGTCATCACTGGCACTCCACAGAAATAACCCTGCCTCTCCAACCCAGAGAACACTCTATCCTCCACCCCCACACACAGGGCACATGAACCCCAGCAGGAACCCAGGGAAGGTGAGCAGGAGGATTCAGAGCCATGCACAGAGAGGAGGGGGCAGCAAGGTTTACACAGACTAAGCAGGGCTGGGAGGAAACAAGCCGGGGCCAAGGGCAGCCGTGGTCATGAAAGCCAGAGAAGACCAAGGCACGGAGCAGGTTTTAGCAGCAGGAAGCCATCAGGGGAAGGAGACAGAGACTGAATTCCAGGCTGCCACCCATTGCAGTGTCTGGCCGGCATTCACCCACTCAACCTCTTCAGTGCCTCCCAAGATGCCTTGTGGGGCTGGGCAGGAAACTGCACCTCCTCCTTGCTCACAGCCCACCCTGGCACCCAGGAGACATTTCTTGACCCCCCAGGAAGGAGTGATACACGTGCGACACAGCCTGGCATCCAACTCCCCACCTTGCCCCTGTTAGTTCTACAGAAGGAAAACAAGTTTTCCAATAGTGTAACTAGAACTGGCCACGCTGGCACTCAGCCCAGGGAACTGCCTTCTGCACATCACTGCAACCAAAACACAAGAAGCCTGCGTGGCTGGTGTCCCCATGCAGACCACACCAAGAGGGGAATGACCAGCTTTCAGCCAATATGGCCAGGTGGTTTCCAGACCCTAGGCCGATCACACTTCCCTCTGCAGACCCCAGGCTGCCCAGCTCCCTGTTTGTTTCTGTGGGTACAGTTGCTGGGTAGCAAGGGAAATAAAGCACCACCCGGAGCAGTTGGCAACAACAGACTACAGGAGGGAAGCAGGTGCCGTGCAGGTGATTGGAAGCTCTCCAGGAAGCAGCCAATGACCTGCAAACACCTAGCTGTGCAAGGAGGAACCAAATGGGAAATGGAACCTCGCCTGCATGTGCAGATGGGCTGGGACAGCTGCCACGCAGGCATACACCCAGCCCTGGGGGTGGGCCATGGACAGAGCTGAGTTCTCCCATGGGCCTCCAGAGAACAGCTAACTGCCTGGCTCCAGCAGCAGTTTCCTCAGGGCTGGAGCTGGACAGCCCCTTAGCTCACTGCATTCCCAGCCAGGCCGCCCAATGGGACTTCCTGGAAAAGCCTGAACAGGTTTCAGCTGGTGAGTGGCACTGAGCATGACCTGCTTGTGCCTTGGACCAGCTGCACCATGCTAAGTAGTACGGGTGCCCAGCCAGCCTCAGTGCAGCAGCAGCAGCCCTCATCCAGGAGACGCTGAAGCTTGGAACGCAGACACAGCCGCAGAACTCTCAGGGGCAGGTGCCAGGCATCCCAGCAGCACCAGCGCCACTCACAGGGCAAGGGTTAAGCCGCACAGACTGGAGACAAGCAAGGCGGGTTGACACACATTCCCCAGCAAAGCCTGCTCCATCCCCCAGTCTAAGCAGAGAATGTGCTGAGGCTGCAGTCTGGGAGTTCAGCCTGTGACCAAACGCTGTGTGATCTGAAGGTTATGCTGCACAGGGGGAGCCAGGACCTGCTCTGCTCCAGGTGCCAGCCAAAGTTAGGCCAATGCCTGCAGTGGGAAGAATCAGCAGCTCCCAAGAGGGCTATCAATAGAGGTCCCAAGGAAGATGAGCCAGAGTCCTCCCAGAGCCAGGGACAGAAGCCAGGCATTCTTCCAGGCCTTGATGACAGTGTGGATTCTGCTGTAGGAGCCAGGCACCTCGCATGGGTCTGTGCCCCACGCCCCCTTGGACAATGGCAGGTTGGGAATCCTCCCTCAGCTCCTCCTAGTCCCAAAGCTGTGCAGCTGAGGACCCCAAGGAGCAGGGCCAAGGGATGGCATGCAAGGGTGGTGTCCTATAGGTCCATGCCAGTCCTGTCAGGCTGGTGGAGATGTGGGTCTGAGGTGGAAACCCCTGCCCAGGGACTGCCAAGAGCAGACCTCCTCTGGGGCAGTGCAGATGTAGAAGGTGCTTTCGGTCCACAGCCAGTACCAGTGCTAGCAGGTACCTGAACCCTGACACTAGGCCAGGTTCAGACAGAAGCTCAGCTTCCAGGGCTGGCAGCATCAGCAGAATTCAGGAGGTGGGGATGCATCGAGGTCTGATCCTTCTCTCTGGCCCCCCTTTCATGAAGGGCTGGGCAGGGCAGACGCTTAGTCCCTCCTTGAGCTTCCCCTCAGCTTCAGCCCCTAAGGTGTTGGTAGCAGATTTTGAGCTGGGCTGTGCTGACTCCTTCCTGTCTGCTCCATGAGGCACTACTAGAATGGTACAGGCCTGTCCAGGAGATCAGTCAGAGAAAGAAAGCATGGAACATCTGCTGAGAACATGGGATTCTCCATAGCCAAACAGACTGTGCCCTTACAGCAGAGACAGGCTGCCCCCATCATTACAGACAAGGGTCTGCACTGGCCCAACAGTCACCAGCAGCCCATGGTGGGCAGAGGTTTGAAGGCGCTTGGCTTAGCCAAAGCTAGAGACATGCAGACTGGACATCCGCCAAGCAGGGAATGACAACTGAAGTGAGTCGTGGCTACCCCTCCCTTTACATCCCCCAGGCACTGCCAGCCCCAGAAACTCAGGCTTGTGCTCTGCATTTGGATCCGTGCAGATGCATACTCAAGGCAGCAGCATGTATTCTATTCCTGCTCCGTGGGTTGTAGGATTTCTCACTACCAGGCTGGGAGATTGCCCCTCCCAGCAGTCAGCTATCAGGCAATGCTGCATCAGCAAGGAGCTGCAGAGACTCAGGCTGTTGGCCACTGGGATTCATGGACCCTAAGGTCAGAAGGGACCACTGTGACCATCCAGCCTGACCTCCTGCACAATGCAGACCACAGAACCTCACACACATCTTCTGGTAATAAACCTTGAACCTCAAACTGAGTTATTCAAGTCCTCAAATCGTGGTTTAAAGACTTTAAAGTACACAGGATCCACCAGCAGAAGAGCCCCAGGGGCTGAGTCACAGGAAGCACAGCATTGGCACTGGGTCACCAGTGGATCCTGGCACCAGCCTGTGTCACAGGGGGAGGAAGACACCTTTGGAGCTTAGTCAGTCAGCCCTCAAGTGGTGGTCCCACTTCTCATTTGGTTCTTGTGTATGCAGGCACAAAGCAGTTAAACACAAATCCTTCTAATCTAAGCCAACACAACTCGGTGGGGGTGGGAGAAAGCCCTCCAGAGCTGCCTCAGACAGGGAGCTAACAGCTGTTGAGTGTGTCTAACCAGAGAACATGAATGATTCACACCTCCTTAGGGGCTCTGCTGAACCCAGATTCCAGGCTGAGCACTGATAAACTGGGCTCCCTGTCACTTCTGGCCTCACCAAAGCAGAGCACGCCTGAGAAGCAGACGGCCAGGCTGCTGGAATCAACTACCTCTGGGAGCATCCAGAGGCTCCAGCCCCAGATCTGGCTACAGGAGAGCCCCAGGGTTTCCTGGCCAGCAACCTGTGAAGATACTACAGCTTAACTCCTCCTTCCAGTGGACCATGCCATGGCCGTGCCACCTGTGATGACCGCCTGAGTATACAGATCAAACTGGCAGCAGCAGTTTAATGTGCAGACCAGTTGCAGGCAGCAAGTACTGCAGCTGCAGTGAAGCCATGGGAAGCCACCACCCCAAGTGACCCCTCCCAAACTACACAAGACAACTGTCAGCCTACAAGCTGTGGTGTGGAAAGGGCTCAGATCCAGCCTCCAAGCAAGACCTTGTGGTATGGCATGGAGGGAACAGCTGTGCCTGGTGAATGAAGAGACAGGTGGCGTTAAAGGCAAGGAGACCCACTATTCAAACTAATGCTCCCTGAACCGGCCTACTGCACACATTTAATCCAGATTTGAAGACCCCGCTCTTTTGGTCAGTTCTGAGATAGCAGAGAGCTAAACCCTCAGCTGGGCTGGGGCTCTGAAAGGAACCATGACAACAGCTGACCCAGTTTCCACTTGCTCATAGACTCTAGGGAAGTGGTTCCCAACCTCTTTCATGCGGGGGACCCCTTTTTAACAAAAAAAATTCTTTGTGGCCCCCCTGGCTGATTATGTAATCTGGCCTGTGCCACTCTGGCAGCACCACTGGAACAGCCAGTGAGTTGTGCAGCTGCCACCATGGCCCATGCCGCTGGAGAACCAAGCTGTGGAGGCTATGGCCCCCTGCCCTTGCCCCTGCTAGGGAGCCACTGTGGCCCCATTCCCTTGCCAGGATTCAGCCACGGATGGGGAGAGGCAACCTTGACAGGGAACATCAGGGCTGCAGCTGAATTCTGGCCCTAGTAGGGAGAGGCTCCACGGCCCCCCTGTAACTTGTCCGCAGACCCCAGGTTGGGAACCACTGCTCTAGGGCCAGACGGGACCAGTGTGATCATCTAGTCTGACCTCCTGTACAATGCAGGCTTCAAAACCTCACCCACCCACTCCAGCAATAGTTCTCAGATCCTGACTTAAAAACTTTAAAATATAAAGAATCCACCAGGGAGCACTCCCAGCACACCCAGGGCATGTTCCTCACCAAAGGCCCAGGGTGGACCCAGAACCGTACTGCACTAGCTATGCTGTACAAAGGTTGTTCTCTGTCCACTGCCCCCCATGACCACAGGCCGCTCCTCTGGCTCCCAGCCCTGCTCCACACCTGCAGCGGCTGTTCAGAGCCCAGCCCCCCACCGTGCCAAACACTGTACGTACACGCGGCCCAGCTTCTCCAGTGGACCTGGTCACTGCAGCACAGCCTGACAGAACACAGGCCCAAAACGGCAAACTTTGCTTAGCTGGGCTCCTCAGGGAGTTCTGCCCTTCTCTGGTTCACTGTCAGAACCCACTTCTGCAAAAGGCTACACGGCCCGACCTGGCCCACCCCACACTCCGCCCACGTTTCCTGCCAACAGGCAAAGGACCAGTGAGATGGGGCACTGCAGCAGGCCTGGAGAAACAGCTGCAGACTTGGGCACCTAGCCAGCACATTTGCAGCATCGTCCCCCTTACCAAGCCCATGTGGGGCAGACAGAGAGGGATGCAGGGGACAACCGGCTTCGGGCTCTCAAGGACGGATGTTCAGACCAGGAGCAGAGAGAAGAGCGGACGTGCCAGTGCCAGTGCCAGTGCCAGCGCCAGCCCAGGCAAAGATGAGAAGATGGGTCCTATCAGGTGCCCCGGGTGCGACCTGCCAGGACCGAGGGGCGAAGCCCCCGCCGCCCAGACACTCCGCGAATTCGGAGCCAAGAGCAGGGCGAGCCCCAGTTTCGCCAGCGTGAATGAGACGCCAGCGGCTCACCCCCAAGTAGACAGCCACTGGCTTCCCGCGCCCCAACCACGGGGCCTGGCTCCTGCTACAGCACGGAGCAGGGTCGGAACCGCTCCCCCCAGCACGTCTGGGGAACGGGATCCGGGCGCGGCTGCCAAGGCAGCTTGGGCCCCCGGAGCGACACCCCGCATAGCACGGCTCCGCGAGTAGCCGGGCCCTCGGATCCCGGGGCTCCCCCCGCCCCCGGCCGGGCGGCCTGTGCCTACACGGGCGGCGATGCGGCCGCCAGCCCAGCCCAGCGCGTCCCAAAAGCGGCGAGTTTCGCCCACACCTGAGGAACTCCTGCAGGCAGGTATCACAGAAACGGTGGCCGCACGTGGAGACCTGCACCGGCTCCCGCATGGCCTTGGCGCACAGCGCGCACAGTAGCCGCCGCTTCGGCTTCTCCAGGAACTTGTAGTCGAAGCCGGGCATGGTCGGGCCCCGAGCCACCTCCACCTGTGCCACCCGCACGCCGAGACCCCGATCGGGACTAGGGCTGCCCAGCCCCCTGCGACTGCTCTTGGTCAGGGCGGCTGCGGCTCCACCCCGGGCGACGCCGGCTGGTTGAGCGCGGTCCTAGCGCCGGCCTTTCCCGCGCGCCCCGCAGCCCCAGGCCGGCGCTGGGCCAGTTCCAGGCTCGGCCGCTGTTAGCCAGGTGTCGTGGGGCCGAGGCACCACGCAGACTCGTGGCTCAGCAGCCGGGTGCGGTGCGGTGCGGTGCGGGCCAGGGGCGATCACTTCCTTCCCTCCCTCCCTCTGTTGTTTGTGGTTCACAGGCGACTCGCTCCGGTTTCCTCGCCGCCCTGCACGGCCCCACGCACACTCGGGGGAGGGACACCTTCCAGAGCTTGCCCAGCTGGCGCTAGGTAAGGTCACGTCTCTTCCAGCAGGCACGGCTGGGCTCAAACCTGGGCCTAGAGACTAGAGCACAAAGATCGGCAGTGACAAGTGGCTTGGCACTCTCCTGGGAGGCCGACACGCCCATCCCTACGAGAAAATCCCGATCTCTTACTCAGAACAGAGCGTCCTAGTTCTCTCCAGGCAAACCCTGGAGATTCAGCTTAGCTCCTCTTCCCCTCCTTCAGGCACGGATGGGCAACACCCACCCCGGCGGGGCTGTTCTTGCAGGGGCCCCACCACTCAAACAGCAGAGCCAGCTCTGGCCAGCAGGCAGCACAGCCTTCCTGCTGGTGTCTTACTTTAGCTTCAGCATTGGAAGGAAGAGACAAGACACAGGGAGCAAAGCCACCCCTTCTGCTTTCCCTCGCTGCTTTCAGAAGCCAAACCTGCAAGTGGGACTATTGGTCCTTTTCCCCTGGGGCTGGCAGAAGAGCCCCATGAGCCAGTTGGTGCTCAGCAGCTGACAGGGTGTAGGGCAGGTGTTTGGAATCCTTGTCCCGTTGATGGCAGCAGTTGCTATAGTAACTTTGGGGTTTGGTTTTCAAATAGCAAATGGCAGACCGGAGAGACTCTTGAGGAAACACTAAGTGAGTAAATCACCACCGCTCATGGCCCCAGCAAAGAGGATCTGCCCAGAGTAGCCTGTTGGGAGCAAAGCCCAGCCCTGTTTCCCTGCCACACTGGACAGAACATGGGATACAGGCCCCCTGAAACAGCTCTGGAGTGGGTGGGAAATGATAGCACAATGGTTTTGCCCAACATGCAGCCTGGAAACTGAGCAGATGACAAGCAGCGTGAAATGGGGCCTCCAAATGTAAAATGGTCATTACCAGTGCATGCCAGTAGTGCACAGAATTGTGGGGATTCCTCTGCAACAGATTGGGTACCATCATTTGAACTTCAGGCTCCTATGCCTCTGGCTGACAGTTAATCAGTCCTCTCCTAAGAAGAGGCAGGGACTGTTAACAAACAGGCTTTGTAAGGGAAGGGAGCCCCCGGCAGTGTAGGCTAAATTTTAACCAGCCAGAATTCCTTATGTCACTTCCCAGAGCTCCTGGCCATGCTACATGCCAGAGACTAACCTGGCTCACCTTTCAAGAGCAGGCTGGGAAATGCCCTTCGAATACTGGATACAGCTGGAGCTCACTGACTGGCCCCCATGATGTCCAACTCCAGGCTGGCACAAGGATAACTATTCTTCCCCTTCAGTTTCCTAGTAGCTATAAAATGCTTCAGTGAGGAAACTCTGCATTCCCTTTTGGTTCTACTCCTGAATCACAGTGCAACTGTGTGCACATCGGTGCCTCTGACACTACAGGTAAACCAGCATCAGGGAGACCAGATATATTGCTGTTATCCCCTAACCCAGGGGTCTCAAACATGCAGCCTCTAAAGCTATTTCCCACATCCCACAATGACACTATTGTTCCCTATATTTGCAATAGCATTGTATGAAAAGTTTTCAGTGGTGTGGCCCTCAGGCTAATGTACAAATCCTCATGCGGCCCTTGTGGTGATTAGAGTTTAAGACCCCTGCCCTAATCCTTCGTATAGTAAATGGCTCTCCACTGTTCTCTGCAAGCAACAGGGTTAAGGCCTTAGACATATCCAAGCTTTAGCTCATGTTGGGTGGGATCAGGGTCCTGTACACCCCAAAGTGGTTGGGATTGGGCCCACTGTTAAGTTGGCACTAGAACGGTGGGCTAGCCTAGGATGGAACATGACACTGAAAGATGCTCTAAAATGATCTGGTCCCATCCCACCAGGCTGGCCAGGACAGGTTGACATGGCCCAATGATTACTCCCATTTAGCCACCTCTGCACACAGCATTTACATTTGCATGTAAGGCCAGCATAGAGGGGGCTCGAATCAGGCTGTTAGCATCACAGGAAAACAGGGGGGGTGGAATGTCTCTACCTCACAGAGGCAAGTGCAGCTCTGTTATGCAGGCCTGCCAGCCCTGTGGGCCTGTCAGATGAGATGTGTCAGCAGGCTGGAAAGTCATTATTTCTGTTTATTGCTCTTTGACATTTAAAACTACCATTGCAGACATCTCTGACTCATCAGCTAGTGAGAACATGAAGTCATTAGAAGGAGCTGGCTGGAGAAACAGGACAACCTGGGGTGAGGAGTCCCTGCCCTGCCATAGGGCTTACAAAAAGGAAAGGGGAAACCATTGCTGGGGGTTTGCACCCATGAGAAAGGCACTAGCTAAAAAAAGGAACAGAGTAGATAGATGAGTGGTTTGTAGTCATGCTCTCCCCACAGCCTCCAGGGAACAGTGCCCTTGTAACAGGCATTTCAGAACAAATCTGGGATTAGTGGATAGTTTCAAAGAGGATCTTTCCTGCCCTCACAGATGGCCCATGACTGTGGGGCACAACAAGAGCTCCATTAGGATACAGAGGAGCAACAGGCATTAGACAGCTGATTAATTAGACCACACTCTTATCTCCCAGCCAGCCACTATAATCATATTTCAGTTGGCAGAAAACTGCATCTGAGTCCTACACCAGGCGAGGGGTTTTCAGGAATGCAGGCACTGCACAAGATCAACATCAAGCAGTTGGCTGGAGAACAGGAAGAAAATAGAGTGCCTTGCCACACCATTTCCTGAATGTGTTCTTTTTTGCCCATCCTCTGACCAGTAAGATAGTTAAGACCTCCCCAGCAGACTGAACAGGGCCTGTCTCTCTTCTTCCTCTCCACCAGTGGCTCCCAATCTTTTCTCTCCTGTGGCACACCTTGCTACCTTGAATTAATTTGAGGCATACCACCATATAGCTTCCAAATGAACTCATGCATATTCATGAGCCAATCCTGAGCTCTTTGAGTAGTTTTACAGAAATATTTGTGGCACAGCTGCTCAGGCCTGACGGCACACCTGTGTGCCATGGCACACTTGTTGGGAAACACTGCTCTACACCATCACTGCCCCTTTCCTGGCTGTGGCCCTATGGAAAGTGCTCTGGCTTCGAAGGCAAACCTGGGAGTAAGCAAGCACAAGCACGCTTCACTGCCACTACATTTAGGGCATTGTCCTTGTGGCTGAAATATGCTAAGAACATGTTTTCCATGTCATGCATCTGATGAAGTGGGACTGTGCCCACAAAAAGCTCATGCAATAAATATATTTATTAGTCTTTAAAAGTGCCACAGGACTCCTTGTTGGTTTTGCTGAACTGGACTGACATGGCTACCCTTTTGGAACTTCTCTGACCTCAGGGTCTCTACACAGAGGTTGAGGCACAAGGAAAACAAGCTGCTGGCAGGCTATGCAGTAGCTCTCACTGGGGCAGCAGGAGCTCTTGCAGGGAAACAAAGTGCAGACTTGCCTGGGGACTGGCAGGAGGGACAAGCCTCAGCATGTAGTTTCAAGAATGACTGTTGCACTGAGCTAGGTCATAGTCTAGTATTAAGTTATTCAAATAACCTGGCAGAACTCCTAGCTTCAAAGATTAGCTCCAGTGCTCAGCAAATAAGAACAGTGGCTGTGAATTCCTGCTGGCTCTAGCCTTGCTTTGCCTGGTGGTGGCAAAACCACAGCACTGAAATGAGTAAGAATGGAGGAAGGTGAGTGGGTGCCTTCGCCTCTGGAAGCAATTTTCCTCCCTGGACCAATGAGCTTGCCCCTCACTTTATTACTGTCTGCAATGCTTCCATTCCCCACCGCTCCACTGAGAAATGGCCTCTCATTGGATCATAAAACATGTCTCATTCAGTAAAAGCCACAGAAAGTCAGAGACTTAGGAAACCAGGCTACTCTGTTTATGACCTTCCCAGGGATTACTTTAAAGTGGATTTCTATTTAACCCAATGATACTTCATTGGCATGCGAGGCCAGAGTGAAGGACAAAGACCTCTTCTCTGTCAGAGGCAGACACAGCTGTCCCATTTTGGAAGTATCTCCCTGATCTAGAGTAGGCTTGGGGGACGACTGTCACTCACAGCCCAGGGAGATGGTCTTCACCTGGAGCTATGCAGAACAGAGGTGGAACAGTAAATGGTCTGAGAAGATGCTGGCAGGAAGATGCCCTAAAACAGGCCTGAAGGAAGACCACTGAAATGATTAGCCCAGGAAGATTGCTGTGGTTAGCCCTACAATTTCTGCCTATCCTCTTGGTATAAGAGTTGCCCCTGACTTGCAGTCCTGGGTCAGACTGGGGACAGAGAACATCTTCACCTAAATAAGGGCCACTGACAGCCTGAGGGAGAAGGGCAGCACACCCACAGACAGGTTCACCTGGCACAGCTGGTGTGCAGCTCCACTTTCCTGACTCAGCACAGGCTTGTAATGACTCAAGACATCCATTCACACCAGCAAGCCCTGGATGCTGACTCCACTGATGAGCCAAACCATTCTGGGGGCATGAGAGATCAGATGAGCACATAGAGCCCCTTAGCATGAATAAAGCTTCCCAAGCCAGCAGAGGGGAGTGGTGAGAAAATTCTAAAGCACAGAGCGAGGGCCAAGGAAACAGAGTAGCTTTGAACAAACCGGATTTTCTGGTAGTAACACAGTGCAGCTTCTTCCCAAGAGACCACCTGTGCTGGAGACAGCCAAGGAGGAGGGCTGTCCAGCATTCCTGCCTGAACACAAGCAAAAGAATGTCCCCAGTCAGGCTAAAGAGGATTCTGCTTACCAACCCCTCTAGGGCCCCAGTGAGCAGTGTGGATAGGAACAGTGATCCCTTTACTAATTAGGTAAGTCTCATACCACAGCCAGAGCTGCCTGCTGCCAAAGGAGCCTGTCAGACACTAACTTTGCCTCAACTAAAAGAAAGCTCCACAATAAAACAACTAAGGCTGTGAACCCACCAGCCAGTGAAAGCCCTGCCGTTATACACAACTGAGTGGCAAGAGTCAATAGTGGATATGAAAGGGCCGGCTGCAAAGACCGGTCAGAGACAAAAGCTTTCCAGAAAATGGCCACAGGTCTGATACAAGTGAAAGAGGGAATGATCCTTCTGGGGACATAGAAGCCTGACTCCAGTGTCTGGCAGGAAGGGGCAGCCTCCTTCCTCATGGTCAGACCTGCCTAGACCTCAGTCACTCACAGCTGGAGCGTGACTTGGTCACTGGCACAGGAGTGTGAAAACAAAGTGACCGGGGGATCCAGGGCTGTGGGCTGAGGACCCCAGTAAAGATGTGATCAGAAAGTTAACAGTAGGCACTTGGGAAGAACAGCCCAGGGCCAAGTTCCCTACACACAAGATCACAGTTTTCACTGGTTCTGGCAGCTGGCAAAGAGCCAAATGGGTCAAGGCCCCAGAACTTTGACAACACAATGAACTCAAGTTGGCAACTGGGCAAAATGTTTCTCAGAGGAAAACAAGAAACTAAAAAAGTTTTTCACTTGGTCACCATCATAGAGCATGGGGCCATAACAAGATGCTGCAGTGCTGATGCTGACTGTCAGCCCACACTCTGTAACCAGAATGAGGAAAAATCTTGCAGGTGGTAAGAGTTCCCCCTCCACAGCCTGATGTGGGTGTCCAGGCCGCAGGAGGCCATCCAAGATGGGGTGAAATAGTGTGAGCGTAGCCCGCTGAACACCAGACAGGTCAGGGTCATCCTTGATGAAGGGATGTGCCATGTCCCAGCAGGCACTGTTCCATGGGATCTGTGGGGTAGTGGGCAGCACAGCAGTGGGCCCGTTGAGCCACGTGGCTTAACATCTCTGTACAAACAGTTGAGGTGTCATTGTCTCAAGTCCCTGGCAAGTTCCAGTGCAGACGGTGGTGTCAGTCTGGATTCCCTGGCATTGCAAAGCCCCATCCCTTGTCAGACACACACTGACAGAGGCAGCACCAGCCCGGGGGAAAGAATACATGCCACACAGGTCAGGAGATCAGAAGGAAACTGCCCATGTCCATTGGAAGGTGGTGCAGCTCACTCCTCACTGGGGGCCCGACTCTTCCACCACAGCTAAAACACAGAGGACAGAAAGCAGAGCTAAACACAAGCAGTTTCTGCCAGAGCACTCTAACAGTAGGCTACAAATAGTAACATTCAGTGGCTACTGAGCCAAGAATCAGGCTGGCCAGCTCCATGGTTCAGCGGCCAAACGTTCCTGCTGCCCTAAGAAGCCATTGTGAGGCCTTCATTAGTACACAGAGCAGAGGGAGCAGGGGTGGCATGAGAACAGCCATTTGCATTGATGCTGAAGGATTAACAGAGCTCCTTTGTCTTTGTGTTGGTTCTACAACACGCTGTCAAATGTGACTCCTGGAGACCTGCACCCACTTTTTCCCTCCCTCTCGGCTAACCCCGAAGGGGAAAACAGACCCCTGTGCCCCAAACAGGCTCCCACATCTCACTGTTAGTTCAGGAGTGGTCACCACAGACTGGGGTTGTTTCAGCATGGAGGGCTCAATGCTGAAGTTGAACTAGAATTAACAGCAGGGTGCACTGATGAGCTCACAGCCAAGCGGGTCACAGTTCCTGGGCCAGTCCTAGGCAGTTGCAGCCAGTGAACAGACACCGAGAGCTGCAAAGAAATTGTACTAAATAGCGATGGAGAGATGACGACACAATGGACAACAAGGAAACGCTGCCCCCTTAGCAGGCAGCGATTGTTAGCACCGGTCTGGTGATGGGCATTCTGAACATGGGCCCTCTCTATCCAGTCATCTGGAGGCAAGAGAGCTCAGCCATGTTATCATCTCCGAACCAAGACCTGGGTGAAAGCCCAATGGCAGAACCAGCTTCCAGTGCTGCCTTCACTCTAGTATTCAAAGCAGGACAGGGGAGGACATTCTGGTGACTGAATTCATGTTACGCATTTGGGTTTAACAATAAATAAATGAAAACTTGTGAGGTGCTCACATGCAAGTGGGAGGGGACAGAGAATGACCTAGGATGGACACTTACAAGAGTGTTTTCTGTGGCTTAATCAAGGTGTTCAGTGGACCATAAGGGAACTAAGAGCCATTGTCCTCCAGAACGAGCTCCTCCCTGCTGAGGACAATTAGCCAACTAGCAGAGGGATGGGGAAAAAGGAAAGAGGTGCTGTGGGCAGAGCCACCAATGTGCTGACCCAGGCTCCCTTAAATGGACCCTAGCACAGGAAGGGTAGGTCAGTCTGCAAGCCTATTTTAACCACATAATGATGCTTCCTTTAGACCAAGGGAAGAGAAACCACAGGCCGCTGCTATATTTATCAAACCACAGTGAAAATCCAGGAACAAAAATGATGCCTCAAATCTCAGTTTCTATCTAGGCACCTTCAATTACTCTGTTCACCCTTCTGAGAGCTGCTTCTTTTGGGGGACCGCTTTGGCTCCATCAACACGGCAACCAGCACGTTAGCTCCCCAATGCTTCACCCCACCTTTAGCCACAGCAAAAGTACATTTTAGCCACAGTACAAAAGCACATGAAATCCGAGGGGTCCCCTTCCCGCTGGATTGGCACAGTATCACTGGTAACGAAGGAGTGCCATGCTGATGCACACAAAGTGGTAGATGGATTCTGTGCTGTTCTGACTTCAGTGGAATACCAAGTCCCATGAACTCCAGAAACCAGGGCAGCTGACAGTGAGCAAACCCTGGGCAGGGGAGCAGGGTACTGAGGAATGGGGCAAAGGCCATTCTCCACTCCAGGGTTCAGAATAGAGGGGATAGTTCAGATCACACATGTGCTGGACTCCATGTTACTAGCATGTGACTTAAGGAAGAGCAATGGAACATCCCAGCTTGAAAGGGGCCACCCACTTTCCCCCAAGGAAACTCCAGAATGGCAAAGTCTGGAGGAAGCCAAAGCAATGCCAAGGCAGACAGAAGTACCCAGGGGTCTTGGCCCAGGAGACATGGAACAAGCAAGAGTGCATTAGTGCCCCCACCCCACATCACACAGCATGACCAGCACCAGGAGGGCTGCAAGGCTTTGAGACAGCAAGCCATGCAGGACTTCTGTTTAGGTCCCCTGAGCTTGCAGTGAGAACAGTCATGGCCAAGCCCCGTACTCACGTTTTACTGCCAGCAGAGTGTTCCCATGGCAGCAAGCGACAGAGGTCACCACGTAGGGGTGGGCCTCCTCCAGCTGCACGGGCCTTGGGGTCCTGGTCTCTTCATCCTTTCTTCCCAAGCGCCCACGTGCTCCTTTGCCCCATGTGCACACCTCCCCTTCTGGAAAGGAGACATGTGGCTGCAGATGCCTTTCTCAAAAGATCATAGTACAGATCTGAGTGCCCTGCCAGAACACGACCATGTGTGCCCCCAACCCCCAGAGCTAACCTACGATAGGGGTTGGTCTGCAGTCTGGAGCAGAACAACGCTGAACCTGTCAGCAGCATTGACTCCTTGGCTGCAGGCTCCAGAGACCCAGGAACTGCTGTGGCACAGGACACCACGGATTCCCTCTCACCTGCTCCAATGGCCACTGTGAAAGCATCGCCACAAGCCACCATAGTGACCTTTATTGTATGGAGTCCCACAACCAAGTATGGCACCCGGCTGTTAAGGCAGGTGCTGGTGCCAAGCTGCCCGTGCTGGTTGCTGCCAAAGGTGTAACACTGGCCAGACGCTGAGGATGGGGAAGACAGAAGCAGGAAGTTAGCTGAGGTTTGCCAGGGAAGAAAGCAGTGAGATGTCCCTATCAGAGGCCTCCCTGCCCCTCTTCAGAGTCAAAAAGGGTTCCAAGATGAAGTCGTTGCCCGGAACCCAAACCACAAGGAGGGGAGGTGTAGCGTCACCCTGCATGGCCCCTCGCAGCACAGGTCTGCAGCCCTGTTACACTGGTACCTAAGGACCACCTCCTCACCTGTAACTGCAGCTGAATGGGCTGTTCCGATATCTGCACACACAACTGGCTCTTGATTTAAAGGCACAGACTGGACACACATGAACATGGAAGCCTCTTCCACCTGATCCACTGGGGGCGGCTCCTCCTCCGTAGCAATCCTATCCAGGCCCAGCTTGTTAAACCTGCATGAGACAAGCAGGCCAGTAGCTGAGCACACAACACGTATTCCAGCTGGGACTTCTTTAGGGTGCCTTGGGCCAAAGCCACCCAGCACCCTGCCAAGGAGTGCTGAGAACTGCATCACAGTGATATATTGGGCATATTCTTACTCTCCACCACAGCTGTCTACAAGGGCTTGCAGCTCCAGAGAGATGCCCCTTACCATTTTCTGCACCTTCCAAGACAGGATACTGGATTAGATGGACCTGGACTGATCTGCTATGGTGATGCTTATAGCCTTCAAGACGGGGGTGGGAAAATCCCTTTTCTCTTACCTGTTGCTCCCACAAGCAAGAATCTGGTTCTCCACTGTCAGGATCATTGAGGAGTCAATACCACAAAGGACTTTCTGAGCCTCGTATTCAGGCGGAACAGCTACCTGCTGGGGAGAATTATGGGATTCCAGAGTTCCCAGCCCAAGTCGACCTGGACAAAAGAAATCATTTAAAAAACTTCTTGTCTCATAATACAAACCAAATGCATTGCCCTGAGTATCATCATCTAGGCTGCGTTCACACAGCACTTTTGTTTCGAAACAACCTCGTTGTTTCGAAACAAAAAAAACCATGTTCACACGACGCACAGTTGTTTCGAAACAACTTAAACCTAGTTTCTGGGCGAAACAAGGTTGTTTCGGAACCGTTGTTTCGAAACAACAAGTGTGAACATGTTGTTTCGGAACCAAGTGTTCCGAAACAACA
>ML681971.1:31068951-31131813 GCA_007922195.1 Podocnemis expansa
GGGGTCGGGGGGGCAGCTCTGGCGGGGGGCTGAGCCACCCTGCAGCAGCTCACCCCCCACCAGTGCCTGCAGCCCCCTTTCTGGGGCTGCAGGGTGAGCCAGCAGCGGCTCACCCCCAGGTGGCTGCAGCCCCCTGCAGCACCTAATGAAATAGCATGTTCGCACTGTGAACATGCTATTTCGTTTCCCGTTTTTTAGCCTATTTCGAAATGACTTTTTGCTAATTCAAATTAAGTCATTTTGAAATAAGGCGTTATTTTGAAACAAGTTGTTTTGACACAACTTGCTTCGAAATAACCATCTGTGTGTGAATACAGCCCTAGAGAGGTGACTGCAGGTGCCCTGGATGTGGGCCACTGTGTGCAAGGAGCCAGTGCCTCAGCTACAGGACACACTGAGCAGGCGACTGGCATCTGGCTGTGGGGGACTGCCAGCTGCTCCAGCCTCAGTTTCATGCAACAATCACCTCTCAGGAAGAGCACTTGAGATCAGTGGGGCAGAAGAGTTAAAAGAGAAGGAATAATGACCCCTGATCATGCTAGTCAGGGGCAGCTAAAATCCTCTTACCATTGTCCCCTCTGCCCCAGGCAAACACTTCCCGTTCATTGGAAATGGCCAGCACGTGAGATGCACCACACGCCACCTGCACAATCTCATAGCCCAGCAGCGCCTCCACGATCTTAGGCTGGTAGAGAACAGAACAGCCCCTTTCACACTGTCCAATCACCGACTGACACTTTGCTACAGCAGATCTGCCTAGCCAGCTGGTGGTGCAGAAGTGTCTGGCTTTACAAGGCAAGAAAGCAGTGGTCCATGGATTTTCTAGTTAGTATCACTATGGGAATGTTTCTACTTCTGTAGCGTCTTTCATCCCCAAGAATCTTAAAAGTGTTTTACAAACTACAGCATCAATGAAAATGTTCCCATCTCTGGGATGGAGAACAACTGCCAGGCAACTGACTAGTACAACAGACTGGGGAGAAGTGTTATGCCAAAGAAAGCAGAGTAAATCCCTATCTTATGACAGAGGCCCATGCAAAGCAGACCAAACTTGGTTATAATGTCTCACCTGAAAGCGACTGCATGCAAATTACCAGCTAAATCTCCCAGGAGGCTGAGGGGTGGAGATTACCCATTAATCACCTCACTTGGGTTCTTTTCCCTGCTGTGACCCAGAGTCAGATCTGACCTGTTCCTCCAATGGGCCTCATCCTCCACAGGGAAATGCACCATTTGCTTTCCACAGCAGCAAATGGGAAGCAGATGCCACAGCATAACACCAACTGAGTGCAAGTGAGCAAGTCAGAATACCACAGAGCCAAGGAGGAGGAAACTGTCAGCCTTAGCTAGATTTCACATGCTCTCACCACCACCCAAGCTCAGCACTTTGTACCAATCAGAACGCACGGCTCTTCTTTCAACACTGGCTCTTTTGAAAAACACCTTTCATGGTGAACCGCAGCAGCTGCAGGACTGACACTAAGTGAGCCAGGTGTGAGATTCGAGGCAGCCCCAGAGCCTGGGCCCCAGCCAACAGCAACCACAGGCAGTTCCCCACATCCCTCTGCATGTCTGCAACCCCACATTCAAAGAAATCTTTGTGGAAATGGGGAGAGAAAAGCAGGATGGATCTTCCAAAAGCAGCAGAAGAGAGATGGGGGAGGAAGGGAAAGGATCCAATTCCAGAGACCATCAGTGTCATTTAGATGCATCTGGCAGGACTGCTACTCATCAGCTCAGGGCTAGGGAGAAGCTGAGCCATATGACACAGGCAGAATGTATGTTCGTTCCCAGTGCCCTATGCCACAAACCTGTGTTACATCCGTGAAGTTTCCATGCCCCAAACAACCATTGCTGCCGCTGCCAAATGTCATGATTATCCCCCTGTCTGGGAAAGCAAAATTAAGCCATGTTACAGCCACTAACAATACGTTGTGGTTGCCACTGTCCTGGGCACTAGCTAGGACACTGCATCAAGCTGTACCCACTCCCCTTGGGAGTGCTCTGACCCATCACCTGCTGGATGGCAGCACTGCAAATCCTGGACTGATGCTTTTGGTTAGCTTCTTGGGGCTACACAGGATCAGGCTCCTGGGCCCCATCAAGAACTAACACAAACAGGGCAGAGCACCAAGATAGCATTACTTCAACTATGTAGGCAAACAGTACATGTTAAACATACAGCCACCCAGCCTGGGGCAGCAGGAAGCATGGTCAAACCTAAGACAAACACACATCTGCAGTTTAACATTGCAAATCCCTCACTTATTCCCCTAATCTCCAGCACAATGTCAGGCACTGCCAGCTGCACAAGGAACCTCAGGGTGCAAAAGGTGCGTATTCCAAATTGAGGGTCCTCTGACCAAACGCAGCTTCTAAGATGCTTTAAGGAAGTTTTCAGCCACTGGCTCCCCAGCCACTGCTGAGGACACCCAGCTTTGTTGGGGACTCACACAGACTCATTTAACTGCAGTACTCATTACACATTCAACCTGGTGGGGAGGACTTTGGGGCTAGAGCCCCAGCTGGGCATCCCCAGCCAGCAATGCTGAAGCTGCTTGGCAAGCCACTCCATACCTGTCAGGCAGGCTGTGAAGAGGTCACCGCAGGACACATGTCTGATAGTCACTCCAGACTGACCTTCCAGGAAGCGGGACAGAAACTGAGGCTGGAGCTGTTCTGTGGCGCCTGGAAGGGAGGGCCCTCCATAAGCATCCCCTGAGGAAGCCTGATATGAAGACACCACAGGGTTTTGAAATGCACTTCACTTGCGGGGGGGGGGGGGGGGGAAGGCCTGGGGGAATTAGCCCATCCCACCTCCTGTGGTCTCCGTGCTCACCAGGAGCGCCTGGGACTTGTGAGGAAGTGTGGCTGTGGCATGTCAGGAAGCAGGTTTTACCAACTCCTCTGAGATCTCCTGCCCCAAACCCCTTTGCTGACACTGACTTATTTCCCTGCAGGGCTGTAACTAGGCTGGGGCAGATGGGGCAATGCCCCAGGTGCGGAATTTTAGAGGGCGCAGGGAATTGATCTCACTCCCAGAAGTGGCTGGTGATGGATCCAGATCCGTCCCCTGCACTCTCTCAAATTCTGCACCTGGGACATCCGGCGCTGCTGGGGCTTGCCACCGGAAGCCACCACCACGGCAGACTGGGGGGATCCATATCCATCCCCAGCCACCACTGCCTGGCTGGGGATAGATCTGGATCTCCCTGGCCTGCTGGTGGTGATGAAAGCTTCCCGCCACTTCTGGCGGCGACTGGAAAGCTTTTGCCACGGCTGGCAGGCTGGGGGATCCAGATCCATCCACAACCAATGGCCAGCTGGGGGGATCCAGATCCTTCCTGGATTGGGGCTGGGGGGTGGGGGCAGTCTGGAGCTGCTTGCCCTAGGCACCAAAAATTCTAGTTACGGCCCTGTTTCCCTGTGCTCCTACCTGCTTGCCATTGCTCACCTCCCACATGATGAGCCTCCCTGATTTCGTGACACCAGCCTTCTGGGTTCTCCCTGCAGAAACTTGCACTACTTCTGTGTTGAGCATGGGCAGGCGGAGGGGGGTAGTGATCCCACTCCCCCAGGTGTAGATGGAAGACAGGGGAGGTGGGATTCCAGTCCTGGCTGAACCAACTCGAACACCTAGGAGTCAAACAAGACACTATCACCCCACTTTGCCACTCTTCTCCGGCAAGCTAGAACAGGCAAGAAACTGACTCTAGTCATTCTATCCAGACCCCCATCCAGCAGTGGAGGTCAACCTTCTGCTAGACAGATGTTCTGAGTTATTACAGAGAATTCTTTCTTGGGTGACTGGCTGGTGAGACTGGCCCACATGCTCAGGGTTTAACTGATCGCCACATTTGGGGTAGGAAGGAATTTTCCCCCAGGGATAAATGGTTAGGGCTTTGGGGGCTTTTTGCCTCCTCTATAGCATGGGGCACAGCTCACCTGCTGGTGAATTCTCTGTATCTTAGTCCTTCAATCATGATTTGACGACTTAAGTAACTCAGTCATAAGTTAGAGGCTTATTGCTGGAGAGGATGGGTGAGGTTTTGAGGCCTACATTGTGCAGGTCAGACTAGATGATCATACTGGTCCCTTTTGACCTTAGAGTCTATACAGTGGTTCCCAACCTCTTCAGTAACATGACACACTTCAGTAAGACAAACAATTCTACGGCACACCCACTTGCCTCAGCTAAATTGATTGCTCATAAACATCACATTTACTTATTGTAGTTATGGTCTTACTGGAGAAGTTTGCAATATAGTGCATACAACAAGCTAAAGAAGGGTCAAATGCATTTCAAATCCCCCCCCAAAAAAAATATACATCTCAATTTTGCGCTGTGGCTACCTGCATTTAGAATGTTCACTTTTTAGAATCAGAAGACCAATACCTTGGTTTTCATTCAATGATTAATTTTCACGAGTTTTATAAGTTGTAATTTTTTGTTGGATAGAATACAGTTTAAGATGAAACAATGTTACACTGATTTTCACTACCTTTGTACAAAATTTCACGGCACACAAGTGTGTCATAGCACGCTGGTTGAAAGCCACTGGTCTATAAGTTAGTGAGAACAGGGGCTGGAACCTCTCTCTCGGGCTCACTGGAGGCAGCATGGAAGGCTGCTCTCATCACGTCTCCAGGGTGATGCCAGCAGGAAGAGAAACTGGCATTTTCAGGAGGACAGATGGCTTGCTATGGGTCTAGCTATTCAACCACCAGGGACCTTCAATTCCCAGCTCTCTTCTTGTCAGTCCCAGCTTGAGTGTGCTGGAGCATGGAGGAACTCAGGTGCAAGCAGACAAGGCAGGAGAACCCCTGAAAGCACTGACCTAGAAACAGCAGTGGCTAGCTCTAGAATCCCAGAGAGGGTCTCATGGGAAGAGGATTTATAGAGGATGTGACGTGCTCAAGTGTCATCTGGTGGGAGGTGGGGGTGACTGGATGCCACTGCTGTTCAGTACAAAGGATTCTCCTTTGAAATAAGTTCTGCTGAATGCACTGTGGCTGGCCTTACCCCTGGGTCTGGTACTGGTCGCTCTTCCTCCCCCTCTGTTGTGGGCCACTGGTGGCACTGTGGCCAATGGCTTCTCAGGCCTGTCAGACCAAAAGGCAAAGCTTATTGTTAACTCAGACAGCTGGCCAGCCTCAGCACCAGGTCTCAGAAGGAAAGGGGCAGAGCAAATTCCTGAAGCATGGGCAGAGTCAGGGCGGGACACGCAGATTAGATTCCTAGGGACGGTTCTGTCAGACCAGCCAACTCTCTGAATGTCCAACAAGCACAGCTGCTCTAGCTGGCCAGTGCCTCTTACCAGCTCTAACAAAGTAGAGTATTGATCCTCCCAGAACCCTCCTGGGCACTATTGCAGCCTCTCCATCCCAAGGCCCTCCCAGTGCCAGCCCTCTCTAGGTGAGCACAGCAGTACCACTTGCCTTCTCATTTTGACACTGCCCACGTCAGTGTAAAGGTTCAGAAGTGGCCTGATGCAGATGGCCTGGGCCATGATCTCATTCAGTGGTGGCCGTTTGGAAGGGTCCAGGTTGAGCATACTAAGGATGAGCTGTCGTAGGTCTGGGCTGTATCGGTCTGAGATTGGAGCAAACGTCCCGCTCATGATCTTTAGTACCAAGGCAGGCAGGTTCTGCAGAGAGTTGAAGGGACACAGGCACATGCAGTTAGAAGCTTGGCTGCTGGGTAGGCAGAGAGGCAGAAGCCATCAGGAGCAATGCCAGGTCTCGGAGAACAGCACTGCTGGTGCTATCTTCCTCAATGCTGCAGGATGAGTGGGAAGGCAGCAAGCATGGCCCAGAGCAAACACGTTTCTGCCATTGTAAAGGAATAACCAACCCTGCTCCGAGTAGCCCCAGCCCTATTCTCACCGCAGCTTCAAAGGCCCTCTTGAGACTGGCGAGTTCATAGAGCACACAGCCCAGTGCCCAGATGTCACTCTTCTGATTGTAGGGTTTCCCTTCGCACAGCTCAGGGGAGATGTAGCATGGAGTCCCCACAACCTAAGAGAAATAGACACACATGCAGCGAGGCAGAGAGGGTAAAGATCAATGTCCTTTACACAGCATGATTATAGCACAGTAGAATCTGAGTTCTAGGTGAACTGGGACGGCCAATAGTTTTCCTGCCACGATAAATGGTTAGAGGGTTTACCTTCTCTGACATTAGGACAGGACTTGGTGCCAAATCTGACTTCTAGCCAACTGGGGACCTCAGATCCCTGCAAAGGTTGTCAGCTGCATTTCTTGAGATGGGGAAAGATACTGAAGTATCAGGCAGAGAAAAGAGATGAAAAAAGGAAGAACGGGACATTAAGAAGCCACCCAGTCAGCCCAAAGCACGTGTGTCAGATGAGACAGCTCCCAGAAGAGGCTCCCTGGTGCTGACAGCTCTCATAGCAGCATGCGTGAGTGAAACTTGGGACTCCATCCTGCCCTGGTGAACAATGACCTGATGTGGCTCTCCAAGCCTCTGTCACCTCCCATCTGGACTACAGTAATGCAATACAGCCTGGGCACAAAACCAGCACGCCATCAAAAACTCCAGCTAGTTCATGATGCCACAGCGAATCTCCTGGATAGACCTGGACTCAGCTCTATCCACCACCCTCTACCCTGGCTTCCTCTAGACTAGGCAAGGCTCTTGCAACACATTTTTCCCAGTCTCAGTTCATCAGACACCTGCAGAGTCCCTGGCTTCCCATGACCTGGGAAGCACCCTGGTGACTGTGCTGCAGCCACCTCTGCTAACAAGAGCCTCCTACAGCACCATGCACACCAGCCCCACGTCTCCAAAGATGTGGCCCAGAGCCCCCAAGGACACTGCATGGTGCAGGGCACTGATCCCTGCTGTGGCTCCAGCTCAAAAACTTAAGCGGCACATCTTGCTGCCTTTGGTAACTACAATTCAGGAGCAATAGCTGCGTGCTGAAGGGAGAGGCCACTGTTTTGCGTCCCCAATCTCCACCCAAGGTTTGGAGGCTGTCATGGCCAAAAAAATCACCACCCCTACTGGTGGGCACATGCAGCCAAGATGGCCACATTTGAGAAACAATGAACTAGAGAGTCAAGTACAAAGACTCAGTCCTTATTTTCAAGGTGGTCAGTGGGCTGGGGCCCCAGAAGTCCTCTGGACCTCAGAACTATGGGAACGCTCAGCAGATACACACCGTATAGGCTTTGCTCTTGCTGCTCAGGATTTTGGAGATGCCAAAGTCTCCAATCTTGACAATCATGCGGTGCTTGTCCAACAGAATGTTCTGAGTCTTTAAGTCACGGTGCAGGATCTGTTTAGTGTGAACATGATGAAGAGCCAGTAGGATCTGCACAAAAAAATGCAGGATGGTATCTTCATCCAACAAGGAGTTGCAGCGTTTATGGATAAACTCAGCCAACGTGCCACCTGGGGTGGATGGCAAAGGGCAGAAAGATCAGCAGCAATGGAAGTTTATTGGGGTTTACATAATCTTGAACAAAAGCAATGGAATTATGCCACAGTATCTTAACCACACAACTGCTGCTCAGTGAGTCAAGTAGACCTCAAGTACAATGCATCAGAGGAACATACCACCTATTCTTTACATTACAATTAACAGAACAGCAGCAGCAGGGCAAATGAGCGGGAGGAAGAACCAGAAGCAGAGGAGTTAATGTTAACACACTGTGGAGGGCAGTGCTGCCTCCAGGACTCCGCAGGAGAAAGGAATACTAAAGCCATACATATCAGAGTACTGTGAGAAAACACACATTAATGGGAGAACAAGCTAAGCCTGTTCTGCATAGGGAAATTCCACCCCCTCCTTAAGTACACACACCACACCGCTTTTAAAAGAGTTCCATCAGGAAATGCAGATTCAGAATTCTCATTTTCTGTTAAGCAGTTTTATAAACCCTAACAATTTCTTGATTGCAAAAGCAAGGTAAATCTCATGTTTGTCTGAATGTACATCTCCCATACTGCTCTGCCCTCCCACCCCCCACTGGGAAATTGACAAAGCCTAAGAGAAAAGCGGACAGGAACACACAACCAGTGATGAAAAAGATTTTTAAATCTCTTTCCACTGGGAAAAGTGATGGCAATGCTAATAATACTCATGCACTTAAAATATTTTCAGAAAATAGGATTTCCAACTTGGCCAGCTCCCTTTGAACAACAGCCTGCTTAAATTGTTCTGGGGGTTTCCACAACAGTGGTCACATGGGGTATGCTTCCAGATAAGGAAATAGGAGGTCAAAAGGACAGGAGTGAGCACCTATTCAGAAGACAAAAAAGGAGTCCTGTGGCACTTTTAAAGACTAACAAATTTATTTATCACTTGACCTTTCATAGGAGAAAAGCCCACTTAGTCAGACACTTGAAGATAGAAAAGTACAACAGATGCCCTGAAAATCAACTCTCTCAGTTCTGATATGTAAGTCAGACAGTCCCTAAAGAGGCTTATTGACCCAGCTATGGTTCCTTGGCCAGATCACAAACACTGGGGAATTCAACGAGCTCTCTCCAGCCTATGTGATGCTGTCCTGGATGGTGCCCCACCTGGTGCATATTCCATGGCAATCATAAGAGCCTTGTCTTCCAGGAAGTTCTCATAATATTCAATGATGTTGGGGTGATTCAACAGCTTCAGCACCTGGCATTCGTTTTGTGCTGCGAGCCGCTCATCCTTCGTCATCTGTTCCACAGGAATCTGCTTAATAATCAGTAGCTTCTGGTCAGCTTTGCGCAGACACAGGTGCACTATTCTGCAGTAGCACAAAGCAAAGACAGCCCATTAGAGGGGAGACCAGGGATGTGGTGGAAGGTATCCGGGACAGGACAGGATGGGGTGACCACACCCACAGCCAGAATGAGTGGTGTGAAGTGAAAAACAGCAGCAGAGCTATAGCAGATTCATGTTTCAAAAAGTGAGGGCACAAGCTACAGAGGTCCCATTTCAGGGGATCTTACCCCTAATTCCACTCCTCCCCATGCTGTGATTAGAGACCAGAACCACGAACCTGACTGAGGATTTCAAGGCTCCATCCTCAACCTTGACAGACTTCCTGTGTGTGTCTAGGCAAGTCATACCAGTGCCTCAGTTTCCTCAGATGCAAAATGAGAAGAACAGTGGGTCTCCACCCCTCAATAGGAAGCAGTACTGTCCTGTTCTGAAGCTACAGGAGAACTAGCAGACAGCAGCAATCCCACTTCCTGTGGGCAAAGATGCTCCACACTAGAAATAGAAGCTTGGACCTAGGTGCTTCATCAGTAATATCGGCTTCCTATTAAAGCTAGCACGTTATGGTCCACAGTCCTGGTCTGCGCCCTTCCACACATTCCCCCTCGTCTGCTACCTACCCACCCCCACCCTCTGCTACCTGCCCCCAGCCCCTTCCCCGGCCCATTCCTCTGGCCTGTCTCGCCCAAGGTGCCCTCTTCCCTCGCTGCCCCTGACTAGCTGGGGGAGGTTCCAGCCCTGCGGCTCGTGTGCTCCAGGGCAGTGCCCGAAGACGCCACGTGGCAGCGCTGCAGGTCCCGGGCACGCGGAAGACGGAACGGGGCATCTCACCCGAAAGCCCCTCTGCCCACCACTCGGATCCGCTCGTACTTCTCCATCACCCCCGCCCGACTGCGGCCGGCCCGCCTCACCCTGTCTCCGTGGAGACACTTCCGGGATTCGCTACGGCGCGCGGGGAGGGACCCTCCAACGCGTTCCTCGCACAGGGGCGCCTGAGGGAGGGGTGAGGCCTAGGCCCCTAGCCCAGGATCCCTACGGGGACGGAGCGAAGCGGGGAGGGATGGCGGGCAGCAGATCCCTGGCCCATAGGAAAAGGTGGTCAGCCCATGGGCCGGCTGGAACTGCTGTGTGCTGAGGGCTTGCATAGTAGAGATGCCCAGGGTGGCTCTCACGCCCAGGAGCTCAGGTGGCATTGCCCATGGTGGCCATGCTGCTGTCCCCACCAGGCACAAGGCAGGTGTAGCCCTGGGACAAGAGATCCTCTGCTGTAAAATCCCAGACTACTGCATCCCAGCTAGTTTCTGGGCACTACACTCAGCTCCTGCAGAGGTGGCCTTTGGCTATTGGGGGCCCTACGCAAAGGTTCATTGTGGGGGGCTGCCTATAGGCTCATGCCCCACCCCCCGCTGTCCTGGCCCCACCACCATGGACCCAGGTCCTCTGCCACTGGCTCCAGCCCTGCCACGCCCCCCCCCCCCCTTCAGCTCCCCACTGCTGGCCAGCCTCAACCTCAGGAGCCAGGACCTCCTGCTGCTGACTGAGGCAGACGCAGCTTTTGGTGTAAGAGAAGCAGGCGACGGGGTCCCTTTCTGCTTGGTGCCCTAGGTGTGCACCTGCTTCACCTACCTCAAAAGCTGCCTCTGAGCTCCTGTCACTTGGCCCATCAGCATTGCCAGCTCCAGAGGCTGGGCCATGAGGCTTGGGGTGTTAGAGCCCTGAGCCTGGAGTGAGGCAATCAGTGATACATTCCTAGCTGTCAGGGTTCCAGAGAAGAGTGTGGATGCCTGTCCTGAGCCCAGTGCTTCATTAGTGCCAGGGCTGCGCCCCAGCACCTCTGGGCTTGGCAGTTCAGGGCCTTAGCACCTCAGTTATGAAAGTAAAAACACTGCCAGAGTCCAAGCAACTCTTCCTTCTCCTTCAAGTGCTGCTCACATCATTCAGTTACAGGTATCTACATGCCGCAGCGAACGGTAGCTTGGAAAGTCTTCAGCCTTAGCCTGTCAGGTCAGGGCATGCAGCCAACGCCCCCTCCACACTGCAACTGTGGCTATATAGGTGACCGTGACCCTGACCCTGCCAATTCTTTTTTCCACCCTCAGCAACGGTTTCGGATCAGCCAAGAAACTTGCATAAGCAAGTGCCTGTCTTCTACCACGAAATTCAAGATGCTGGTTTCAAGCCATGCCTCAGATGCTGCAAAGGTTTCCCGCTCGATGATCCCCAGAATAAATGTCTTGCATGCCTCGTTGGGTCCCATCTTGCCAAGAGCTGCTCCCTCTGCCAGTCCTTCAAAAGGAAGACTCGCAAAGACAGAGAGCTGCGTCTCCAATCCCTTGCTGGGAGCAGTGCAAAAGCCTCTGATGTCAGCCGAGCCCTGAGTGCTCCACTGGCTCACTCATCGGCCCGCGCGCCAAAACCCCGGGACTGATCTCTGGTGCCGAGCCTTAAACAAACACATAAGGAGAATAAAGTTCTGCATGGTTTCCCTATCACAAATCCTTCCGTCTCTCCCAGGTATTGGTTCGCGGCCCTCTATCTGAAAGATGCTTACTTTCACATAGCCATAAGGCCCTGCCACAGGCAGTTCCT
This sequence comes from Podocnemis expansa, assembly GCA_007922195.1. Lineage (NCBI taxonomy): Eukaryota > Metazoa > Chordata > Testudines > Podocnemididae > Podocnemis > Podocnemis expansa. The sequence continues at coordinate 31,080,273 of ML681971.1, forward strand.
AAGATTCATGGTGGCCAACGACCAATTTCAGGTCACTTCTCTCCCTTTCAGGCTCTCCCTGGCCCCCAGGGTGTTCATGAAGTTCATGGCGCCAGTCGCGGCACACTTGGGCAGGTGGGGCATAAGAATTTATCCCTATCTAGACAACTGGTTAATAGTAGGGAAATCAAGCTGCCAGTTAGAGCTCCACGTCAAAGCAGTAGTGAGGGTCTGCAACTATCTGGGTCTCCATATAAACCAAGAGAAGTCAAAGCTCTGCCCATCCCAAAACAGAGTTAATAGGGATTCGTCTAGATGCTCGCAAGGGGTCAGCATTCCTACCCTGCTCCAGATTTCGGTCCATTTGTACCATCATTTCGGAGCTGCAACCATCCCCTGTGACCACGGCCCAATGGTTCCTGCAGCTGCTTGGTCACATGGCAGCCTCTACCTCAGTGATCCAGACGGCACGCCTGAGGATGAGGCCTTTCCAAATCTGGCTTTCCACGGTGTTCCACATATGGAGGTACTCCCTGAAAAAGGTACTGTCTGTCCCCCAGGATACTCTGGGGACACTTCAGGGTTGGAGGGATCCTCGCTTTGCCATGGGGGGCATTCCCTTCAGAGACCTCAGGCCCTCAGTGACCTTAATAATGGACACCTCAAACACAGGGTGGAGGGGCCACATCTCTGGGGGGCTCTCCACTCAGGGGCTCTGGTCCCACGCTGACGGCTCTCTCCACATCAACGTGAAGGAGCTAAGGGCCATCAGGCTAGCCTGCTTGACCTTCCTAGACAACATATGGGGCAGGTTGGTCTGGATCCTCACGGACAATACCACAGCCGTGTTCTACACGAATAGGGAAAGGGGGTCCATTCTACACCACTTTGCGAGGAGGCGCGCAAACTCTGGGAATTGGCCATACAACATGAGTTCTTCCCAGTGTCCTCCTACCTACCCAGGGTGGACAACGGGCTGGTGGACTCTCTAAGCAGAAAACCACTAGCGAATCACGAATGGTCCCTTCACAACAAGGTGTTCTGCCTCCTGCTAGACAAATGGGGTCTCCGCAGATAGACTTCTTTGTGACACAACAGAATTGCAAATGTCCCCAGTTCTGCTCCCTCAGGGGCTGGGAGGAGGGGTCCCTCACCAATGCCTTCCTCATCAACTGGTCGGGGCCCCTTATGTATGCCTGTCCGCCGGTTCCCCTGATACAGAGGGTGCTCCTGAAAATTGACAGGGATGGAGCGAACATAATACTAATAGTTCCAGACTGGCCCAGACACCACTGGTTCCTACTCCTGCAGGACATGTCCATAGAGATCCCACTCCACCTCCCACCATGGGCGGATCTACTGACGCTGGACTCGGGGCGCCTTTGGCGCCCAGACCTAGGCCGCCTACCCCTGATGGCCTGGATGCTCTCTGGCTCAGTGGGCAGGAGAGGCTCCACTCAGACAGGGTTAAGAAGGTCGTAGTTGGTAGCAGAAGACCATCCACCAGGTCCACGTACACAGCCAAATGGAAACGATTCTCCATTTGGTCCCAGGACAAGGGTGTAGACCCTATATCAGCCCTGATTCACCTGATCCTCGACTATCTGCTATCTCGACTATCCTCGACTATCTGCTATCGACTAGCTTCCTCATGGAGAGTCCCATTTAGCGGCAATCTCCGCTCTCCATGAGAGTGTGGATGAGCAATCAGTTTTCTCCCATCCCACTTTCGTCAGATTCCTAAAAGGGGTGGAGAGACTTTTTCCTCAGCCTCGTAAGCCCACCCTGCCTTGGGACCTGAATATTGTCCTCTGGGCAATGACAGAGCTGCCCTACGAACCCTTTGACTCTGCCACCCTCCTGATCTTGTCCTGGAAGGTGGCCTTCTTAGTAGCAATCACCTCTGCCAGAAGGGTTTCAGAGTTAAAAGCCCTGTCCTTGGAACCCCCATATATGAGGTTCTACCTGGATAAGTTGGTTTTGCGTCACCACCCATTCTTCTTCCCTAAGGTGGCCACCCCTTTCCACCTTAACCAAGAAATTTGCTTGCCATTTTTTTACCCAGACCCCCAAGTTATGCAGAACCAGAGGAAGTGGCAAATTCTGGATGTGAGGAGGGCGCTCTTAACTTACATTGAGCGCACCTGGCCGTTTTGCAAGACACCCCCCCCCAACTGTTTGTGGCAGTCACTGAACGTAAAAGAGGTTTACCAGTATCTCAGTGTATCTCTAAATGGCTTGCGAACTGTATCAAGGACTGCTACAGAAGGCCGAAAATGCCCCTTCCTGGAACTGTTAGAGCCCACTCTACCAGGGCCCAAGCATCCTGTACGGCCTTCCTTGCCAAGGTCCCGATCCAAGAGATCTGCAGGGCTGCTATGTGGTCATTGATTCATGCCTTCACAATGTACTACGCCATCGCCCAGCAGGCTAGAGATGATGCCACTCTGGGCAGAGCCATACTCAATGTGGGTAGACTGTAACTCCTCCCACCATCCATGGGTACAGCTAGCAGTCACCTGTAACTGAATGATGTGAGCAGCACTCGAAGGAGAATGGTGGGTTACTTACCAGTAACCGTCCTTCTTTGAGATGGGCTGCTCACATACATTCAGGCCCCTCCCACTGCCCCCACTAACGGAGTTGGTGAAGGTATATGGGACTGGGAGGGTCAGGGTCACGGTCACCTATATAGCTGTGATTGTCCCCTGACCTGACAGGCTAAGGCTGAAGACTTTCCAAGCTACCATGCGCTGTGGCACATAGACACCTGTAACTGAATGTATGTGAGCAGCCCATCTCGAAGAAGGATGGTTACTGGTAAGTAACCCACTAATCACAAACCAGCACAGGCTGAGCCTGACCTAAAGCTCTGCAAACACAACATGAACACAAAGAACCACACAGCCAATGTTCGAAGCATCACTTTTAAGAGATTCTCAGGAGGTGGGCGTGGGGTTGCTGAGATTGACAGCACCACCACCACTGGGGTCTTCAGCAATTTAAGATTCCTGAAGCAGAAAGGTGACAGCCATGACTGGTGCAACCCCTCAGCCCAACAAAGCTGTGGTCTGCCCATCCATTTTCCATGGGAGGGCTGACTCATCAGACAGAAACCTGAACTAACCTCAGCCCCACCCTGATCCAGGAGTGTCCTCTCAGTCCGACACTGGAAATCACTGACAAAAATGCTGAATCAGGAGGTTGAGGACTGGGAACTGTCTATGTGCTGTCCTGGAGTACACTGAGCCCAGAACAGTTGGTGCACTGAACACCAGTCTCCCTCAGCACTCATCCTCCTCAGCTCCACAGCAGTCAAGTAGGGCTAGTGTACTTCACCATTAAAGCTGGCATGCAGAATGGCGCTGACTGTCTTCATAGCCAGGTTCAAACCTGGGCAGTGCTGCCTCAGGCCATCAGTGCAGATACAGAAGCTCTGTCATGCTGTATACAAGAGCATGGGAACAGCCAGCAGTGCTCAATGCACGACGTTACCAGCCCCAAGGGGTCATAAATCATGGATCAGGCTCAACTAAATCACAAAATTGGCATTAAAATCATCGGATTCTGTGAAAATAAAAGCACTGGGATTCTTTGACCTGCCTTCTGCTAGTGAGTCTGGAGTGTGCTCTGGTTCACACTTTAACTTGCTCTGTAGCCACAAGGGCTAGCAATGTATTTTTTCTTTGCAAATGAACGCTGGAATCATCACAGGCCCACTGGACTACAGGAGCCTGGGCTTGAAAGAAAGCAGTAATCACCAAGAGACTCAGGACAAGATCATGCAAGCTGGTGGCGCTGGTACCCAGGGCTGGAACTAGATAAGTTGGCACCCGGGGCAAGCAGCCCCAGACCAGCCCCGACCATTGGCAGAGAGCCAGATCTGGGCCTGGTTGCTGCTGAGAGGCAGCGTGGAGCTGGATCCTGTCCCTGCTGCTGCCAGTAGTTCTCTGGCTGGCCAAGTCCAGAGGCAGGGAACCTTCCTCACTGGCCAGTCTGCTTCCCCAGAGGGCGCCTTTCCTGCCAGCCAGCTTCCCCATTGGCCTAGTCCCCTGTTGGGTGCTTTCCCTGCCAGCCCGCCAGCCGGCTTCCCTGCACGCTGAGTCCCCTCAGTGGGGGACCTTCCCCATAGGCTGTGTCCCCCCAGCGGAATGTTTTCCCTGTTGGCTAGGTCCCCCAGTGAAGCACTTTTCCCACCTCCCGGCAGGGTCCCCTGGTGGGGTGTCTTCCCCACTGTCCAGCTTCCCCATCATCTGAGTCCTGTGGTGGAGTGTCTTTCCTGCTGGCAGTGCCCCCCAGCAGGGTGCTCTTTGCAGTGCCCTCTAAAATTTGGTGCCTGGGACTTTGCCCCAGGTGCCCCAGACTAGTTTACAGCCCTACCAGTACCACAGGCCCAAGCACATATCTCCTGGGCCTTGGTACCATTGTGGGCAATGTCTAACCATTCCCAGCCCCCTCACCCTGCCTGGATTACTGAGGCCTGGCGCTGGGCTTCCCCCTCATGTTATCTGGGTCTTGGGTGCAGATGGGGGTCTGGAACCAGGGCTGTCCCTAGGGTAGGGAAAGTGGGGCAATCACCCAGTGCCCCGTGCTTCTGCAGGCTCTGTGCTGCCCCCCCCCCCATGACTGGCTGTTCCCTATCCTGGAGACCAGGCAAGCTGGCAAAAAGCGGTAGCCAGCTTCAGTGCTCCCCTCCCCATCACACACACTGCCTTCAGGTATGTGCTGGAGGCAGCTGTGTGTGGTGGGCGAGGTGACTGTGAGCACTAAACCTGGCTGCCACTTTTCACCGGCTTGCTGGGTCCCCCTGATGGGAAAGAGCTGGCGCAGGTTTGAAGGGGCCTGCCCCTCCCCTGAGCTGGCCAGCCCCGAACCCCAGTGCCAAGGGTGGGGGGTCTGAATGGGGCCCCACAGATGGCAATTTGCCTGGGGCCCCACACTGCCCCAGGGACGGCTCTGCCTGGAACTGCCCCCTGTGCCTAGCAACGCACAGCCTGCAGCACCAGATCTAGTGAGCAACCTGGACACAGTGCTGATCCCCATCTGCCAGCCCCTGAGAGAGACCTCTGGGTGGGAGCTGGTATGGGAGTAGGGTGACCAGATGTTTGATTTTATTGGGACAGTCCAGATATTGGGGGCCTTGTCTTGTATAGGTGTCTATTACTCCCACCTGCCTAGCCTTTTCACCCTTGCTAGCTGGTCCCTCTGCCTGGGAGTGACTGTGCCAGGATCTGTAATTCAGTGTGAATTTCTGTCTGCTTCAGGGCATGCCTCCTCAGCACAGGGTGACAGCTCTAATTCTTCAGCTATCACACCTTCCAGACTAATTAAATAGCTTTTTATTGGGCCCATTCACCCTCTGAATGCAGCCAGAGGTGTAAATTGCCAGGTCCCTTTAATCTCAGTTAATTGACATGTGCCTCTGGCATGATTAGTTGTTGTGGACAGAAGGAGTGGCTGATGGCTGGATGATGGAGTCTTTGTTCCAGAGACAAAGACAGCAGTGTAAATGCCAGCCTGCTGTCTTGTCCCAATGGCACAGCCTGGGCTCTACCTTCTTCTTTGAGCGCTGCTTGCATCATTCAGTTTTAGGTGTCTATGTGCTGCACAGCACACGATTGGCCGGAAACTTTTAGCCCTAGCCTGTCAGAGCAGGGTCAGTGGCCAGTGCCCCCTCTGGCCACTCCCTTGGCTATATATAGATGGCACTGACCCTGATCCCCTTCAGTTTCTTTTTCTGCCCTCAGTGATGGTTGTGGAACAACCCACTCCTTGCGACTCTTGCAAGTGCCTGTGAAGGGGCATGAGTCAGCAAACTCCATTTTGGGTCCTGAGACACCATTTCAGGGACCCAGGGTAGTCACATCTCACCTGTCCTCACCATCTCCAGGTCAGTCACATGGGCCCAGAAGCACCATATTAGGAAATAACCCTTCCCTGACCTGGTGAGGTGACCAGACATATAAGGTATATAGCCCCCGACCCTGAATTATGATTGGCTCTGTGTCTGCCTTGCCCCTTTTCTGTAAACTGTACTATAAAACCCGCGGTACTGTACCCCTCTGAGAGCTAGCTCCACGAGATCTCTGTAAGGTAATAAAGCATATATGCATTTGTGACCTCCTCTGTCTTTGTGTGTCTTGGGACCACTTGGACCGACTCGGGGACTACCAGAGCTTTGTGCTCTAACAATTGGGGGCTCGTCCAGGATTCCAAGGCGAGAGCTGCGAGAAGCCAAACACCCACAGCCGGCAAAACAGTCCTGTTTTGGGACCACCGGGTCTTTTGCTTCTCCTGGCCGGTAGCTAAGGGTCCCAGCTGGAAAAACTGATTTCCCGAGCAGAGAATGTCACTGGGGAACAGGTAAGACAGGGTGAGCCTGACTGGCAAATAGCCCTTGAACCTGAGAAGGGGGATTTTTTGTTGTTGTTGGGGTTCTGAGCAAGAGGGGGTGAGCTGACGAGCGAGAGCCCCTGAGCCGAACCTGGGGGATTTTTATTGAGGTTCCATGCAAGAGAGGGTGAGCTGACGAGCGAGAGCCCTTGAGCCCGAACCTGGGGATTTTTGAGGTATCAGCAAGAGAGGGTGAGTCGACGGACAAGAGCCCTTGAGCCTGAACCTGGGGGGTGGGGAAGGTCGTTTTTGAACTTCGAGTAAGAGGGGGTGAGCTGACGGGCGAGAGCCCCTGAACTTGGAAGTCTGTATCACAATCTCATTATGGGTCAGGGGGAAACTAAGGTAATTCCAGACAGTCCGCTGGACTGGACTTTGAAACATTGGAAGGAATTGGGAGGAAAGGGACTAAACAAGAAAAAGGCTGCTAAGCTGTGTATTCTTGAGTGGCCAAGCTGTACTCGTAGAAATTCTGCTTTGCAATGGCCCCCTATGGGCACTTTTGATATGAACAAGGTGCTTTATCTTGGGGAAATATTGTCAAATTCGTTCCCGGGGCATATGGACTATTATTATGTCTGGTATGAGGCTGTGTGTAAGCATTTGCCCCCTAAGAGGGCCACCTCGACCGTTTGTGCCTTGACCGCTTCTGCGCCTCTGGCGTATGATGATGATGAGCTTTGGGTGGCAGGACAATCTGACCGAGCACGGGGAAGGGGGGTTCCCCCAGTCCACGATCAGGCGGAGGGGGGGGCTGTTGGTTCGGACCCCAACCCAATCCAGGGAAGGGAGTCCCTGACTTCCCAGGCTGGCTCGGCAGAGACCGTAGAAACAGTAGGGACTGGGTGTGTTACTCGCAGCAAAGCCCAGAAGGCTGCCCTACCTGCCTCTGAGAACTTTGCGCAAACACCTGACCCCAATAACATGATGGCACCTCTCAGAGTCTACCCAGTCGTACGGCAGGATGACTCTATTACTATGACCAGGGTTCACCAACCCTGGGCTGCCCCTGACTTACTTCAGTGGCAAAACCAGATACCGCGCTTGCGTGATAATGCCGAAAAAGCGCGGCGCATGGTTGAAGGAATTTTTGCGGCTTATAATCCTACATGGGCGGACTGTAATCAGCTCCTTGAGGTCCTCTTTACGGAGGCTGAAAGGAGCAAAATAAAGGAGCTGGCAGCCCAGATTGGCACTGAAAATGGGCATGCTCAGTGGCCTCTCACTGATAAGGGATGGGACCCACAAAAAGATGACGATCTTAAAAAATTAGCAGCCGCCAGGGACACTTTAATAGAGGCCCTCCGTAGGAGCGGCCAGCAAACTCTAAATTGGAATAAGGTGGAAGCCACAGTGCAAAAACCTGATGAACACCCTGAGGATTACCTACAGCGGTTAAAGGAGGCCCTCCAGAGGTGGGCTGGGGTAGATACTGACCAGCCACAACAGGCTTCTCTTTTGGTAAGTTATTTTGTCAGGGGTAGCAGTAAAGATATTCGAGAATAATTTGAGCGGAGCGTTCCAGGCTGGTCCGGAGAAACCATCACCAAAGTGCTGGCCATAGCTGTTCACCTCTACAACGGGCGCTTGGAAAAGAAGGAGAAATCGGAGGACAGGACCACGCGCGCTCTGCTAGCCCTAGCGGCGGTGGGTAAGCAAGGGACACCCGCCCCTACACGCAACCCACACACGTGTTACCACCCCACTCCGCCATCTCCAGACCCTGTTCTTGCTTATGGCCCCCCTAGGACCGCCAGCCGTCCACGACTCACATGTTTTGGCTGCGGTGGGCATGGTCATTTCAAACGTGACTGCCCTAACTCGTGGGCTGACCGTTATGCTGGCCGGGAACGCCGGCTAAACTCCAGACCCAGAGACAGAGACACGTACTCGGACCTAGCCCAGCGAGGTTATGGGTGGCAGCCAGACCCTGTTCCATCCTGGGACCGCTAGGAATACGCGGGGGACCCCGCCGAACTTTTAGCTCTCCTGCAGACCCTGTCTCCCACTGACCCTAAAGTCACCCTGATGGTGGGTGGCCGGCCTATTGATTTCCTCCTTGACACCGGAGCGGCCGTTTCCACCATCTGCACGCCTGTGGCCCCAATCTCCGCTGAGGAACTTTCCTTCCAGGGAGTGGAGGGGCAACAGCGTTCAGCCCCTTTCTTACACCCCACCCAGGTCCAGTGTGGGCCGCTGGGGGATGAACATGCGTTCCTCCTCTTACCTAGCGCACCCATGCCTCTCCTGGGCAGGGATCTCCTCTGTAAGTGGAGGGCCACCATCCACTTGTCCCCTGAGGGTATTACTCTCAAGATCCCCGAAGACAGGGTCCCTGATCTAATAGCCACCTTGCAGGAAGCCCCGGAAGGGTCCCCCACCATCCCGCAGGAGCTCAAGGAAGCCCCTCTCACAGTTTGGGCAGAATATCAGGAGGGAGTTGGGCGCCTCCGTTCTTGCGCCCCGCTCAGGATAGCCCTACGCAGTTCCAGAACTCCATGCGTGAGGCAATACTCCATCCCTCGTGACCGAGTGGAAGGTGCCACACCGCAAATACTGAACCTCATGCGTGAGGGCATCCTGGTAGAATGCCACTCCCCCTACAACACTCCACTACTGCCCATTCCCAAGCCTGCTAAGCCTGGCCAGCCTGTACAGTATCGCTTGGTACAGGATCTCCGAGCCATTAACGAAATCGTGGTTCCTCTTACCCCCATTGTTCCCGATCCTGTCACTATCTGGACTCTGATTCCTCCCTCTGCTACACACTTCTCTGTCCTTGATCTGGTCTCTGCTTTCTTTACTATTCCTTTACACCCAGACTCACAACTGCTCTTTGCTTTCACGTGGACGTTCCCTGATGGCCGTACCACTCAACTTCAATGGACTCGGTTGCCACAAGGGCTAACCTCCTCCCCAGCCATTTTTGCCTCAGCTCTAGCTGAAGCACTGTTGGACTGGCACCCCAAGGAGGGTAGTGCCCTTCTCCAGTACGCTGATGACCTCTTACTGGCCTCCCCATCTCAGGCAGCCTGCCGCTGTGACACTCTTTCACTTCTCACTTTCCTTGCTGATTTGGGTTTCCGGGTATCCCTCAAGAAACTCCAGTTCGCCCTTCCTGAGGTCTTATACCTTGGGCGATTGCTCTCCTTTCAGACAGTTCGCTTGTCTCCTAATCGTATTGCAGCCATTGACAGGTTTCCTAGCCCTGCCTCTGAACGAGACCTACGTATATTTCTGGGTCTCCTTACTTTTTGCCGCCCTTGGATACCTGATGTCTCCACTCTTTTGCGTCCACTACACTTGCTTCTCCGAAAGGAAAACCTTCCATTCCAATGGTCACCTGCTGCTGAAAACACCTTCAACTTGCTCAAGCAAGCTCTCGGTTCTGCGCCTGCTCTTGGTCTGCCTGACTACGGTAAGCCTTTTCTTTTGTATGCAGATGCAGGCCCTTCCTCCATTAAGGCTGTTCTCGCACAACCGTATGGTGACCGGCCCAGGCCCATCGGCTATTACTCTAGCCCCTTTGACCCAGTTATTTTGGGTTTAGCTCCGTGCTTTCGGGCACTGGCCGGCTTACCTGCTGTTCTCCCTGGAATCCGCTCTCTTACACTTGGGCGCCCCATTGTGGTGCAATTGCCACACCACATTTATTCCTTAGTTACGACACAAGTCCTTGCCCATCTCTCTGCAACCAGACTCACTCGCATGGAGCTGGAAGTGCTCCATGCTCCCGACATCATCCTCAAGTCCTGTTCAGCTCTCAACCCTGCAACCCTGCTGCCCGACTCCCTGGAACCCCCTGGCTCCCCCACCCATTCCTGCTCTGAATACTTACAAAACCATTTTTCTCTTCCTCATGCAGCCTCCGATGTCCCTCTTGCTGAACCTGACCTCACCCTATTCACTGATGGCTCTGCCTCCGTTGTCAACGGACGCCGATGCGCTGGATTCGCGGTCTGTACACTACAATCTTGCCTTCTTTCTGGGCCCCTTCCACGCAACTGGTCAGCCCAGAAAGCTGAGCTCCACGCCCTTGCACGCGCTTGTGAGCTTGCTATAGGAAAGACCGCTAATATCTATACTGACTCCAACTATGCCCATGGCATTGCCGACGACACCGGTGCCTTATGGGCCACTCGTGGTTTCCTCACCAGCTCTGGTCGCCCTATTGCTAACTCGGCCCAAGTACAGGACCTTCTACAGGCCCTCGCTTTACCCTCACAGGTTGCCGTCCTACACTGTCGCGCCCATACTCATGGAACTGATGCCTCTCCACGGTCCCCATTGCTCCCCTTGCTCCGGACCCGCCTAGTACAGATTTCTTTACATCACTATACTCTGAGGTCCCTAACACAGAACTCCACCTTTGGCAATCTATGGGAGCCTACTGCTCCCCAGAAGGCATCTGGCACTCAAAAGATGGCCGCCCAATGGCTCCCAGGGCCTTTCTTCCAGCACTCGCCCGAATGACCCATCAGTTGGGCCATCCGGGCTCGAGGGGGGTGGTTGAGAGAATCAACAAGCATTGGTGTGCGCCAGGCATCACGGCCATTGCAGCCAGCATTACGCAACAGTGCGCCACCTGCGCCCAGCATAACCCAGGACGCGCTGCGATACGGGAAGAGGGGAGGGAGAAAGGGGGACGCCCTTGGGCAGTGGCTCCTTTCCAGTTCTTACAGATTGATTTCGCCGACATGCCCCCTGCACAAGGGAAGAAACATCTACTGGTAGTGGTTGACCAACTCTCAGGGTGGGTAGAAGCTGAAGCGACAGGGCGAGCTGACTCAGCTGCTGTTGTAAAACTCCTACTGAAAGACCTTATCCCTCGGTTGGGGGTCCCTTTGGGAATTGACAGTGATCAGGGCCCCCACTTTACCAGCAAAATAATTCAGGAATTGGGGAAAACCCTGGGTTTCCAATGGAAAATGCACACCCCCTATCACCCTGCGTCAGCGGGACGGGTTGAACGTATGAATAGAACTCTGAAAACTTTGTTAGCCAAGATCTGTGCTGAAACTGGCCGTAAATGGACTGAGGTTTTACCGTTGGCCCTTATGTACATCCGCACCCAGCCTCGGGCCACCACCAAACTTTCTCCTTACGAAATAGTTTTCGGATTTCCTTTTCCCAGCCCTCATCTGCAGCCGGCACACGCTTCCCTCTTGGGAGAAGATGAAGATCTGGTGCAGTACGTCTTACAGGCGCAGAAATTGATTCGCCGGGCACGGGAGAAAGCGATCTACCACCAGACACCGCCACTAGATGTCCCCCTCCACAAAATACAGCCTGGAGATTGGGTCCTGATCCGGTCGCATCGCAGAAAGCACTGCCTGCAGCCCCGCTGGGAAGGCCCTTTCCAGACTCTACTTGCTACCCACTCTGCTGTAAAGGTAGCCGGGAGGCCCCACTGGATCCACGCCAACCACCTGAAACTTGTTCCTGCGATTCCAGGACGAGAAGCAGACGACAGGCACCCCTCCGCTGAGGGAGGGGCTAACCAACGCTCCCCCAATACCGGAGCGAAGCAGGACCTGTAGCACCTGGCAGGTTAACCAACGCGATGGCACCCCTGAAATTTATTGGACTCCTTCTGATGTTTGGAGCTGTACAAAGGGGGGTGCACACCGAATGGACTGCACCGTTGCCTAGCTGGGGGGAAAACACCTTTGTAAACCTAATGGAAGCTGCTGTTAACTCTACTTCCTTCTGTGTGGCTGACCGACTCACGCTAGCGAGCCAGATCCAAACCTGTTTCATCGGTGTTCCTGTTTTATTCAATGATGTTGTTAATACCACTAAACTTCATGTTTTCCGGTTTACTGGAAAAGTCACTCAAGTTGATGCAATTGTTATGGATGCATCGACCCACCCTTCTCCTTGGACTAATCAAAAACGGTACAAGCTTAAGCTTTTAGGAAGCTTGTCTGCCATGGAATGTGTTAACTGGGTTGGTTGCTTGGTGAGTCAATGTTCCCCTCTTCCTTCTGGCCTTAACTGTTCCCTTATAGTAGAATACTCTTTTGTATATGCTCCCCTTTTATTACCCCGGGGGTGGTTCATGATTTGTGGTAATTTTTCATATTCTTATATCCCGGCCAATTCCACTGGAGGGCCTTGCTCCTTTGGCAGGCTTACATCCCTCTATGCCCTCCCACAATTGGAGCACCAATTTCTTCCGCAAAGACACAGGCGGTCGCTCCCCACTGATTGTGATAGCCGGGTTGATCTCCTCTCCCGTTCTGAAGTTATTGCTTTAGCTATTTCCCTAGTAGGAACCCCTGCCCTGGCTGAAGCCGCTTATTTAGACCTACGAAAGATTGCATGTGCCTTAGATAAATCTGTTAATCTAACCTCACACATGATTGCTGCCCTTAACGATGAACAAGCCCAGCTCCGCCAGGCGGTACTACAGAACCGTCTCACTCTGGACTATTTACTCCTTAAAACTGGACATGGATGCCATGAATTTCAGGGGCTGTGTTGTTTCAATCTCTCTGATAATTCCCAGGCTATTAAAGCAAGCCTGAAGGACCTCCGCAGAGTGGAGCAAGGTCTAACTGAGCACATCGAACAACACTGGTGGGACTGGCTTGCTTCCTGGCTGCCGTCCGCCGCTTGGCTCCACACCTTGCTCTTTTCTCTCCTTGGCATTGTATTTTTCCTGGTGGGTGGCTTATGCCTCCTCCAGTGCTGCTGTGGTCTCTTTCGGGAGATGGTCAGCACCTTGCGGAGGGGCACGAGCCCTCACCACTCTCACCACCGCAGACTTAGGTACCTCACCCGTGCCAATGGACAACAGGGCACCCCCTTCCTCGAACTGACCTCCCTAGGTCACGGGACCTCCTATGTGGAGGCCCCGTGAAAGGGGGGATTGAAGGGGCATGAGTCAGCAAACTCCATTTTGGGTCCTGAGACACCATTTCAGGGACCCAGGGTAGTCACATCTCACCTGTCCTCACCATCTCCAGGTCAGTCACACGGGCCCAGAAGCACCATATTAGGAAATAACCCTTCCCTGACCTGGTGAGGTGACCAGACATATAAGGTATATAGCCCCCGACCCTGAATTATGATTGGCTCTGTGTCTGCCTTACCCCTTTTCTGTAGACTGTACTATAAAACCCGCGGTACTGTACCCCTCTGAGAGCTAGCTCCACGAGATCTCTGTAAGGTAATAAAGCATATATGCATTTGTGACCTCCTCTGTCTTTGTGTGTCTTGGGACCACTTGGACTGACTCAGGGACTACCAGAGCTTTGTGCTCTAACACCTGTCTATTCCTATTGTTTATGAGTCATCTGTTTACCTTAGAAGATCTATTTGTGGACATCGTTCTGCCACGACCTGGTACCTATAGTGAGTCTTCCTGACTATTGTCCACCATGCCAGGGTTTAAACCCTGTGCAAGTTGTCACAAGGCCTTCCTGAGGGACAACCTCCCTGAGAAGTGTCTAAAATGCCTGGGTGAGTCCCACCAGGCAAACCAATGCTCTATCTGTTGGTCCTTTAAACCTAAAGGACAGAGACCAGAGGCCTTGGAGCAAGTACGGCAGCCTACCCCTGGAATATCAGGGATGTCCGATGAGCCACCGGCACCACATGCCAAATCGGTACTGGAGCTCTCTTGGCACCGCTCCCCACAGGAGCACAAGATGACGCGCTTGGCGTCTATCTCGGCACCAAAGCTCCAGCACTGCTCTGGCTCTCCCCTGCTGACTGCCTTGTAGGATCAAGGCCTGGAGCCCATTCAAGTGCCCACGACACCAGAGGCCTTCAAGGTGGTGAAAACCCTCTTACTCTTACCTACTCCCACGCCACCTAAACTGTCAAAGCCGAGAGGAAAGCCAGCCTTCCTCTTGGGGGCCTGGGCAGCCCCGACACAGCACCGGTCTTCAACCGCACTGGCACTGCAGGCTTCCCCTCATTTGGCACCAGAGCAAGAGACTTCTTCCCCAGAAGCCTCCACTCTCCCTGGCAACAAACTGGGTCCCAAGCAGAAGCGCTCTTGTAAGCACTCTCCATCACTGCCCTGGCATTGTAGTACTTCACCGGTGCCAACCACTCCGGCACTGGTGACTCCGAGGTCTGCAGGCATGGCACTGACCTCCCCTGCCTGGTGCTGAGAAAAAACTTGGGACCGCTTGACACACTAGGGATTGCCAGCACTGGGCCTGCAGCAGTACCGACCTCCAAGGCAGTCCTCTACCTGGGCCTCCGAGGAAGAGATCCCATGCGGCACCGAATCTCCAGAGGGTAGCCTAAACTCACAAGTACCTTCGTCCCCAGACAAGGCCGTGAACCCCCGACCGTAGTCATACAGAGAGGACCCTAGTGCCCTCTATGTCCTACTCCATTGAGTTATGGCACACATCAGCTTAGAAGTTGAGCCCATTGAAGGGGACAAAGACCCACTCTTTGATCTGGGGTTTGTGGCCTCTCCCACTGCAATTTCTGTGTCCTTGCACCAGGGTGTTCATGATCTCGCCAGGGCCCGCTGGCAGACCCCAGCCTCCTCTCCGCTGGTTTCTGAGGTGGCCGGCCACAAATACCCACCCCCCCCCCGGAGCTTCCCATTCCTAGTAAATCACCCAGGACCAATCTCCCAGGTGGTAGAGACTGTTTATGGACAGGAGGGACAAAACTGACCAGACCCCTCTCCAAGGTGGCTAGCAGGCTTGACCTCATGGTGCAGAAGGCATATTCAACCTCCACCTTCCAGCTCCATATAGCAAACAACCAGGCATTGGTAGGTAGATACTCCCTGGACCTCTAGGAGTCTATGATGCAGTTCCGTGACCTCCTTGGAGGGCATGCTGACCTCCTGTGATGCCCTCATGGTGGCCTGGGATGCCTCGGACATGCTGAGTTGTGGGATCGTCTCTGTGGTGGTTATGTGATGTGCAGCATGGCTACATGACACAGGCCTGCCCCAAGACTGGCAGCAGGCTATCTAGGACCTTCCTTTTGAGTGCTGGGCACTTTTTCATGGGGCCACCAATCATAGAATTGGAAGGGACCTTATAGGTCATCTAGTCCAACCCCCTGCCAGAGGCAGGACCACTCCCACTTAAACCATCCCAGTCAGGGTTTTGTCCAGCCGGGCCTTAAACACCTCCAAAGATGGAGACTCCACCACCTCCCTTGGCAGCTCATTCCAAGACTTCACCACTCTCCTGGTAAAAAAGTTTTTTCTAATATCCAGCCTAGACCTCCCTAACCGCAACTTGAGACCATTGCTCCTCGTTCTGTCCTCCGTTACTACCGAGAACAGTCGAGCTCCATCTTCCTTGGAGCATCCCTTCAAGTAGTTGAAGGTTGCTATCAAATCCCCCCTCAATCTTCTCTTCTGCAGACTAAATAAGCCTAATGCTTCCAGTCTTTCCTCATAGGGCTTGTGCTCTAGCCCTTTAATCATTTTGGTTGCCCTCCTCTGAACTCTCTCTAGCATGTCCCTGTCCTTTTTGTAGTGGGGAGCCCAAAACTGAACACAGTATTCTAGATGTGGCCTCACCAGTGCAGAATAGAGGGGAATGATCACATCCCTTGATCTGCTGGTAATAC
Source organism: Podocnemis expansa (assembly GCA_007922195.1). Classification (NCBI taxonomy): domain Eukaryota; kingdom Metazoa; phylum Chordata; order Testudines; family Podocnemididae; genus Podocnemis; species Podocnemis expansa. The sequence continues at coordinate 31,096,209 of ML681971.1, forward strand.
TTCTTTTGATGCAGCCCAGTGTGCCACTGGCCTTTTTGGCAGCAAGAGCACACTGCTTTGCTGCACAGCACAAGGGACCCTAGAACCACCCTCAGGTCCCTGGGCATGCATACACCACAGCTACCCAGTCGATTCCCCTCAGCCCTCAGCAGGGTGATACTGGGGAGCACCCCACAAAGGGTTTTAGAACCCCTACTCTTTCTGGGGCCCCTCTCTAAGGCAGAGAGATGCCTTCCTTCCTCCCGCCCCCACCTCCTTACTTATACACTGGTACTTATACCCACGCGTTCAGGTCCTTTTGCTTCTTCAATTCTGCCAACTCAGGACTGGTTCCCAGGGACCGGGTCACCTCAAACCACCCCCTTGCACTCAGCCTTGGGACTTCCCTATTCCTTAGATAGTCAATCTCCTCACCCTTTTTGGGGTACCATCCTAACAGGTTTTTTCAACGCTTAACTCAGTGCTCATTCTATATTCACACAGACTTACTCCAGGGCCCTAGTGAGACCTAGGGATGGAGTGAAGGAGGAGACCCACCATTACCTTCCCAAAACCTTGTATGACAGGCCCAGGGATCCCTCCCAGACAACAGGCCAACTGGGATATACAAGGCAGGAGGAATGGCAGATCGGTCCCAATTCCCTCTTTTTCTCCAACCACATAATCGCCTCAGTCCCAGTGGTAAGGTTAGATGTGCTACCCATGCACCGACCCGAAGTGAGTATGTGCCCATGAAAACCCCACTTTATTGGGATGGTGGGAGAACAGCCCCATCCCCTCATCCATGAGGCTGCTACTCCTCAAGCAACTTTGGAGGGGGTAGGAACAGGGAGCAGTCATGCTACCTCCTCAGTCTGCTACACACCTACAGCCTCCTCTAGCCCTTGAGGGCTTTGTGGGCTCCCTCTGAGGCCCAGGAAAGGGGAGTGATTTCCCCTTCTTCCCCTGCTTTTCCCCAGGACTGTCCATCTTCCCACCAGGAGCCGTACAACCTACAGATGGCTTGCCTGTCCGTACGTCAATAGCCACTTCCTACAAGATGTGTCACCCTTGCTGTGCTGGCTATCAGACAGGAAAGTGTGTCCCCCATCCCCCCCCACCTTTGCTTCCCTGCAACCTGGCTGCTTATTACTTTAACCCACCAGGACTCTGGCCCCCCAGCAGGAGATCTGTCAGGTACCACGGCCCTATGAAGGAAGTTCTCCACAGACACCCCCCCCCCCGCCAGATATAATTCTTGCTGTTGTCTCACATGGGCCAAATTGCCCTTCCCCAGGGGTCCCTAAATCCAGCAGATTTACCTCCGGGTGGTCCATTACTCACTCCCATGGAGTTTTTCTGCTCATGCTGTGGTTGAGCAGGACAGGATGGATTACTTGTGAGCCATCTTAAGGGCACCACCCTTTCCCTCTCCCTCCTTGTCCCCTTTCCTGGCAGGGTCTTCCCAGCCTTTGGGAAGTGGTCTGAGGCCCTTAGCTAGCCACAGGCCTATTTGTCTGGAAATAGCACCCTGTGGGGTTCCCCTAACCCTCCATGCCTACAGGGAAAGGTACCCCCCCCAAAACTCTTGGGAGGGGCTTCTATATCTCTGCCTTCTCTCCTGCTATTCATAATCCTACCATGAGATTACAAGATTCTCCATCTACCGAGTATGGCAAGTTTACCCTTCCTGGGGTCTGACCAAACAGTTACAACATCTCTCATGGTGGTAGCGGCCTGAGGCCAATCTGTCCCAGCCCAGGTAGATCTTCCAGGTGTCCTCCCTGGGCATCCCTTCACACTCTCAGGGCCTGCAGGGTGGGTCTTGGTTTTGGGCCCATGAGGCACCCTCCTCCCATTCCTGCTGGCTAACTCAGGATCCCAGCTAATACCTTCCAGTCCCTTCAGGTCTGCATAGATGCAAACACTAACCCAAAGGTATTAGAGCTCTGTCAGATCCCCTTCTACTAAGCTAGGATCTGGTCTCCTACCTCTCTCTGAGGCAGGAGAGAAACTGCTCCCTCCTCAGCCTGGGGCAGTTTCCAGCCTAGTGGCACTTTCAGTCCTTCCACCTTTCCTTCTGGCAGAAGCAGCCTTTGTAGGCCTGGGGCAGCCCTTAATTGGGTTCAGGTGCCTCTAATTGTCCTGTAGTAACCTTTTTTCTGCAGACAGGGAAATGGTGGGTTACTTATGAGTAACTGTCCTTCGAGATGGGCTGCTTGGATTCACTCAGTAATAAGTGTACTGTGCCACAGCGCACAATTGGTCAGAACCTTTATGCCCTAGCCTTTCAGACAAGGGCTGGCGGCCACTGCCCCCCGTGCAGCCCTGTGGCTACATATGTGGCCACCGCTCGACCCCTCCCCAGTTCCTAAAAGTTGCCAACTTCAAGTGTGCGGATGGTGGAAGGGATGTGAATGAATCAGAGCAGCCCATCTCGAAGGAGGACAGTTACTGGTAAGGAACCCACTGTTCTTCTTCAAGTGCTGCTCGGATACATTCAGTAATAGGTGACTGCTAGCCATGCTGACAGATGGTGGGCAGAGCTGGTTTTCCATCTTCAGCACAGCCTCTCCCCACCATGGGTAGCTGCCCAACGAGTAAGGTCCTTGGGTGGTCTAAAGTATTGACCTAAGGACTGTGGCTCAGGCAAGAGCAACCTGAGAGAGCAGGATCTAACCCAGTGGAGGACAGAAGGCCCGGTTTGCCTGAGCGCTAGCTGATGTGCGAGAGGCAGAGCGGCCTAAGGTCACCCTACTATAAGGTGTCAGACAAGACGCATTACAGACTATGTCTGAGGAATGTGTTGCCGAGCAAGGATCTGAGCAGCTGTTAATACACTTATGCCGAGACCAGAGAGCTGGGTATTCTGGCGCTAACAAATGTTGGGTGCGATAGTTGCAAAAGAAATTAAAGTGAACCTGGAGCATTCAGTGTACCCACAGTAGGAGGGACGTCGCAAGGAGAGAGGAAGGGAAAGGTGGAGGAGAAACTGCCCCTTTCCTAGTCTAGTGGAGTAAAGCACAGGAAATGCGAGGTAAGAGATGACTACCTCTTACGATGCAGGGTGTGAGCAGGTACTCAAACCTACATCAGAAACGAATGCAAAGCCACCGCTATAGCAATGATGTGAACTGGCCATGGCAGAGGCCTCCTATGGCCCTGTAGGGATCGCTTGAGGCAAATGTGCTCTTCTTGAAGGCGTTGTGATGCTCCCATATTGTGGGGGGGGAGCTGTCAACACCTGCAACATTGCACTGAAAATATAAATTATTATTATTATTATTATTACTACTACTATTATTATAATTACCCCGGCCTGATGGATGGCAATTCGCCACAGGAACAGGGCTGAGGGAACTCAAGTACAAAACACTGACGTAACCAAAGATGGAGTCTGAGAGATAGGCTCATGTCCTCTGAAAGGGGACCGGAAACCAGTCCCCACAGCCTACAGTGCCAATCTTGCTTTTGGAATCTGTGACCTTGCAGCATGTAGGTGCCACAATAGTGCGGGCTTGACAACAGCGCGCCCTCCCTAAGATGGATGGAGTCTGGGAACACGAGTACTGGAATTGAGGTCCACTGGAGTGTGGGAACAACAAGGAAGATCTTGAGGATCTAGGAGATAAGAAAGGGGAAAAATTCCCTCTGGCGAGAATGAGGTGAGGTTGTGTCACCCTGATTAGGTGCAGCCTTGGCCATACCCATTGAGTCACTTTTCGGTCTATCTCTTTATCCTCTCTTCTTCTTCTTCTTTTTTTTTTTTTTTAACCAAAAAGGAAGGAGGATGACCTTTAGCAAGGGTCAGCTGGTTTCTCAAGGACCCAGGTCACTACTTGGAATTTCCGGGACGGGGCTGTTAGCAGGTTCCGTTAAGTGTTGAAGGGATTTCGAAACCATTTAGTATAGGAGCTTCAATATGCCAAAGAATGGCTACTAAGGCTCAAGAGGATCTTTGTATAGGGAAAAAGGAGAGGGGCTGTACTCAATGGAACCCCTGAGAGAAAAGACCCCCCAGAGCTGCCATAAGGAGCGAACGCGGCGCTATGGTCACCTTTGGAGAAGCTATCTACTGGGAAGACACCCACTAGGTAGGAAACCCCAGGGAGACGCGTTTAGGTCCATACTTGTACTGAGTATACACAACTGATCTCTGGGCCAGTATCTGAGAGACCGTTAACCAACAATGGACGGGAATATGGTTGCGGGAGGAGTTACCCCCTTAATGAGAATCACAAGCAACTGACCTGAAATGTCTGCATCTGATGAGAAGGTGCCGACATCCCCACCTGGCACTGGGTGGGAAAATATCCAGTTGGCCCACCCCATGGCCCGAAAGGGGTGTGAGACATCCCACTGAGCAAGGAAAGTCTACCTTAGCATCCCTACTCAGGATCGTCTGAGCAAAAGCTTGTCTGTGCTTGGTGGTGTGAAAGCGAGCGACACAAAAAGGGGTGAGTAGAGACTGAAGGCTCCACCCAACCCAGCGGAGAGGAGCACAGATGCCCTCCAGTGAAGAGGGAGCGAGGAGTCACAACCCCTCTGGGAAGAGGGCCTCTTGGACGTCTGACTCAAGAGATGCAAGGGGCCAGAGTTAAGGTCTTATGGAAAATGAGCGAGTGTCTCTTCCCTGTAGGGGAAAGAGTATTTAGGGGAAAATCCCTCAGTCTACCTCAGGAAGTGCTGAGGGGAAAGCGCTATACCCTCCAATATTTGCAGAATACCCTTGTTTTCAGCCTGTGAGCTCTCAACGGGAAATGAAAGAGGTGCCACGCAGACAAGCCGGAGGGGTGCCTTCCCCACTGAAAGAAGAGTCAGTAAGGTATACGGGTGTTATACCATAAAGGGGCACCCAGGAGAGTACCCCCCAATAAAAAGAAAAGACCTGCAGGATCTTATTCAGGGGGACAAGGCAAGATGCCACATTTATTGTAAATAAGTAAGGATAGCAACCTGGTATGATACAATTACCAGTCCTTTCATGTGTTGCTTGAGCCAACCTAATGGCCAACTAAGCTGGGCACAAGGAGGGAACCAGGCCTCTGTTGGTCACAGTCCGAAGCTCCAAGATAACAGATGCAGAATGGGACCCAAAGTTTTTATGTCCTAACCCATCTTTTATACTGGCTGGCCCTCATGTAAGTCTATGGGATTTGCTGTGTCATGTTGCCTCAGGGTTCCTGTGAGATCATTGGTCACCAGCCACTTGCAGACTTGATTGTATTTTGTTCTTTTCTTTCTGGGGTGGCTCCCTCTGTTTGCTTTAATCAGAGATGTCTGCATTGTTCAGCCAGTTAGATGGTACTTGTGCTTCATCAGGACAGGCTGGCAGTTGAGACTGGCCCCTTCGTGCACACACCCTTCATTCACACACCTTGTTCACACATTTAAAAGAACACATATAGCATACACCTAAACCAGGTTTCATCAAGTATACAAAATGGAGTACACTGTTTAAGCAGGAATTCCAAACTGACAGTATGGAGTCTTGTTGGACATTGGTTATAATGTCTATTACACAGGGTTACAGAATTATTTTACTTATGACACTGAAGGACAGATACACATTAACTATCATATACTTTAAAGGTAAATGTAATGCATTATCTGTCTGTCCCCCTACATTATCTGTCTGTGCTCCACACGGGGTGGCACAGAGGGAGGAAGTAAGCTTCCTCTAACTATTGAGAGTGGTAAATGAGAATCTAACAAGGCCAGGGGTAGACAGCGGACCTTGCCTGAAATTAGAGTGGTCCATCAGCCTGAGAGAAGGTTCCTGAGTCAGTGGGCACCCCATAGGGAAGGGGTTCTCAGGAGATGTACTTTGTAACACCAACCCGGGTTGGCTATGAGTAGCTACCCCTGGATGAGAGGCCAGGAGTCCTCCCGCAGGTGGAGAGGTGGTGGACCTGGGACGCGAGGAATTCCCCAAACTGGGATTCAAACCCATGCTGTAGTGGTGGGAGCGTCAACTCCAATCCAGTGGCCCAAGGGAAGGATGAGTCAGGGCTTGGTGTTACACCCTATGGGGGTGGAGGGCAGGCACGGGGCCCAGAGGGGATGAGACCCAAATACTTAACCTCCCCCCGAGGATCACAGGCAGTACCCAGGACGGCATCTGTCTCTGGCGGGAAGAGAGCTTCACCGTCAAAGGGGAGGTCAAAGACTACCTGTTAGGAGACTGGGGGCACCCTTGCCTCTCGCAGCCAAGCCACGCACCGCAGCACCGCAGGATCACGGCTGAGGCCATTGTGCGAGAGGCCATATCTACAGCGTCCCAAGCTGATAGGAGGAGGTCCTGGGATGTTACCCTGCCTTCCTCAAGGAAGGCATCATAGTCCTCTCTCACCTCTTGTGGGAGTAGGTGTCTGAACTTGTTCATTGACTCCCAGACATCCAATATATATCGGCGTACCAGGGCTTGGTTGTTAGCAATGTGTAACTGGAAGGTGGAGGAGGAATACACCTTCCAATCCAGAAGGTCTAATTCCCTGGCATCCCTTGATGCCGGGAGAGGGTCACAGGGAACTTGTCCCGGGCCCAGCACTGCTTCCACCACCACTCGAGATGGAACTGGGTGGTGGGTGAAAGAAGGAAATTCCGACCCTGGGACTTGATATTTGAGGCCTGCCATATTTGACACCAGGGAAATAGGACCCGGGCTTTGCCAGCGTGACGAGGCAAGGTCCCAGATGCCAGCGTGCAGGGGAACAGTGAGGGGATCCAGTGATGTAACACTGGCCCAAACAAATTATCAGAGGGCCCTTCAAAGGACTGGACCTACATCCCCACGTGGGCTGAAGCATGGCACAGGAAGTCAAAGTGCACTGAGAGATCTCCCATATAGGAACAAGGCACCAGATTTAAAGCTCTAGCCAGTGCTGTAGGACAGTTTTTCCCAACCAGTGTGCCATGGCACACAGGTGTGCCGTCAGGACTGAGCAGGTGTGCCAGAAAGATTTTTGAAAAACTATTCAAAGAGTTTTGGATTGGCTCATTGGCTCATGAATATTCATGAGTTCATTTGGAAACTCTGTGGTGGTGTGCCTCAAATTAATTAAAGCCAGCAAGGTGTGCCACGGCAGAGAAAATGTTGGGAACCACTGCCATAGGAATTAGTGCTGAGGTGGATGATTCTGTCTCTTGGGGGGACCATTCATGAGGTCGGTACCAAAATGTTGATGGTGCCGGAGGTTGGCGACAAGGCCGTTTATTCCTCTGGAGCACCCTCCCCTGGACTGGAAGGGGGGAACCCCTCGGGACCATGAAGATGGTGCAGGGGACGGCAGGATGATGTAATGCCAGGGAGAAGGCTCGACAGTACCAGGACTCTGAGGGGTGATAGATTCTGGTGCTGGGGAACTCGGCACCGATACCAGAGATGGCTTCGGTGCTGCTTTTGGTGCACCCAGACCTTCAAAATGAAGGCTGGCTTACCACTCCTTCTAGTGGGTACTGGGAGGGCAGAGTAGGCAATAAGAAGAGTGACTTTGCAGCCTCAAATGGCTCCGGAGTCATTGGAAGTGGCACCGACTCCTTCTGGTCCTGTGGGGAGCCCCATGTAGGGGACCCAGAGCGGTGCCAATGCTGCAGTACCGACACTGGTACTGAGCTGGTCTTACATCCTCCGGGGGAGCAGTGCTGGGAAGGCTCCGGTGCTGAACTAGCATGCGGTACCACACAGGACCCCGAAGCCACGTGGATAGGCTGCTGCACTTGCCCTGAGGTCAACGCATGGCACCTTTTCTCCCTGTCCTTGATTGTCCTAGTGAAGGGGCATGAGTCAGCAGACTCCATTTTGGGTCCTGGGACACCATTTCAGGGACCCAGGGTAGTCACATCTCACCTGTCCTCACCATCTCCAGGTTAGTCACATGGGCCCAGAAGCACCATATTAGGAAATAACCCTTCCCTGACCCAGGTGAGGTGACCAGCCATATAAGGTATACAGCCCCCGACCCTGAACTATGATTGGCTCTGTGCCTGCCTTACCCCTTTTCTGTAGACTGTACTATAAAACCCACGGTATTGTACTCCTCTGGGAGCTGGCTCCACAAGATTTCTGTAAGGTAATAAAGCATATATGCATTTGTGACCTCCTCTGTCTTTGTGTGTCTTGGGACCACTTGGACCGACTCGGGGACTACCAGAGCTTTGTGCTCTAACAATTGGGGGCTCGTCCGGGATTCCAAGGCGAGAGCTGCGAGAAGCCAAACACCCACAGCCGGCAAACAGTCCTGTTTTGGGACCACTGGGTCTTTTGCTTCTCCTGGCCGGTAGCTAAGGGTCCCAGCTGGAAAAACTGATTTCCCGAGCAGAGGACGTCACTGGGGAACAGGTAAGACAGGGTGAGCCTGACTGGCAAATAGCCCTTGAACCTGAGAAGGGGGATTTTTTGTTGTTGTTGGGGTTCTGAGCAAGAGGGGGTGAGCTGACGAGCGAGAGCCCCTGAGCCGAACCTGGGGGATTTTTATTGAGGTTCCATGCAAGAGAGGGTGAGCTGACGAGCGAGAGCCCTTGAGCCCGAACCTGGGGGACTTTTAAGGTATCAGCAAGAGAGGGTGAGTCAACGGACAAGAGCCCTTGAGCCTGAACCTGGGGGGTGGGGAAGGTCGTTTTTGAACTTCGAGTAAGAGGGGGTGAGCTGACGGGCAAGAACCCCTGAACTTGAAAGTCTGTATCACGATCTCATTATGGGTCAGAGGGAAACTAAGGTAATTCCAGACAGTCTGCTGGACTGGACTTTGAAACATTGGAAGGAATTGGGAGGAAAGGGACTGAACAAGAAAAAGGCTGCTAAGCTGTGTATTCTTAAGTGGCCAAGCTGTACTCGTAGAAATTCTGCTTTGCAATGGCCCCCTATGGGCACTTTTGATATGAACAAGGTGCTTTATCTTGGGGAAATATTGTCAAATTCGTTCCCAGAACATTTGAATTATTTTTATGTCTGGTATGAGGCTCTGTCTAAACATTTGCCACCTGCTATCAGGGAGGACAATAGTAGTTTGTCTGTGGAGGGACAGTCCACCTCCAGTACATTGTTTCAGAAGCAAACAAAAGGTGTCTCTCATGATCTGGCTGTGGAGGGGGTTGTTGGTCCCGACCCTAACCCAGCTCCGGGAGGGGGATTCCTGATCTCTGGTACAGGAGCATCAGAGACAGCAGAAACTGGGTGTGTTACTCTTAGCAAAACCCAGAAGGCAACCCCACCTGCCAGCGAGAACTCTGTGAAGGGAGAATCTGCCTCAAATACATTGTCTCAGTCTCTCCTGGCTGAGGGAAAAAGCTTTCCAGCAGGAGCTCAGGCTTCTGATGCCTATTGTGATCAAATTCCTGTAGTAGAAAGATGTGAAAGTAGCCTGAGGGAATCATCTCAGCAAGGATCCCTGTCTGTAGCCCCATCTACCAGTCTGTGTGTTGAGGAAGGTGAAAACAATTCTGATTGCCAAAGTGTTTTACATGAAAATGAATTTACTGACTTGGTTTTTCAAACATCTAGTGCTGCAAATACCTTGGAAAAGTTTCCTGCATTTAATCTGTGTTTTGAAAAAACAGTGGTAACAACATCCGATTGCATTCATGAAGCTAAACCTGTAAGTGAACAGATAGTGTCTCAGGCTGCAGATAATGTCTCAAACATGCAAAGGGGAACAGAGCAGCTTTTACTCCTAAATGCTTTGAAAGTTTCATGCAGTCTCCTTGTCACTTCAGGTACAACTGGGAATATGGGGAATGCAACTTTGGGAACTGAATATCAGCATCCTATTTGTAAGATGCTAACTGAAGTGTTTGGTGTAACTCTCAGACAGAGTCCAGACTTGAAATTGTCCATAAGTAAAAATCTGAAAATTCCTATGCAAGCTAGTGTCTGGTTTCTTGCAATTTACCTGACTGATTGGGGTGGGAAAATTTACCCACCAGACTTACAGCTGCTGGCAAGGCAGACACACAGACACAGAGAATGGATTATGTTACCAGAGAGTCCAGGCTTTCTGGTCAAGGCAAAGGGTTAAATCAACCTTGGAAACAGATTGCCAGAACAAAGGGTGTAATATAAACACATAAGCACCCATCTATCAAGACAATTTATTACTGATATCCGCTTAAGTGGTAACAATTAAATGTAACAACTATACAATCTTTGTACTTAACAGTAATGGCTGTAAAACTCTTGGTAAAGTTTTGTGAATGTATTAAAATAGTAATTGGGTAAACTAAGGCAGGCAGCCTCATGCTTTTCATGGTATAATTTTACAAGTTTTTGCAGGTTTTGCCTCTGCATTACATAGTTCCTAAACCTCCAACAGTTTTTCTTTTATTATTATTTTTTACTTTGGTGTTTGGTTTTTAATAACACACTTTATGTAACAGCATGTATGGCTTCCCAATTAACAGCCTGCCAGCAATATATTTTCTTTACATTTGTGTTGGCCTATAATCCAATCCTTTAGTATTTTGCAAATTTGTAGTACCCCCATATTTGTTAGCTTGTTATTTTATCCTATTGTAATTGTGTTGTGGTATTTCTTTTTGTTTCTTATTCTTTTTGCTTTATTTCAAGATTTAAGTTCCTCCATTGCCCAGGGGTGGAGTGCAGGACAAACGGAAGACTTTGTCACGGTATAGTAATAGTGGGCAATGGAGGCCTTAAGTAAACTAAGCTTCTGTACACCTAGGCTCAGCCCAGGTTTTCCATTGGACTTTTTCCAGCCTCCATTTACAGCTGGTGCATGCAGTATGTTTTGCAGGTAAAAAAACATGATCCCTGAACAATAAACAGTGATCTGTCAGCAAACCCCACCACTGGATGTTCCACTCCACAAGGATGAGAAGCAGATGACAGGCACCCCTCTGCTGAGGGAGGGGCTAACCCACACTCCCCCAATACCGGAGTAGAAGAAGGACCTGTAGCACCTGGCAGGTTAACCAACACAATGGAACCCCTGATATTTACTGGAACTCTTTTGATGTTTGCAGCTGTACAAAGGGGGGTGCAGGGGGGATGGACCACACCACTGCCATCTCCCCCTCCCTTTTGGCCTTAACTGTTCCCTTTATAGACGAAAGATTGCATGTGCCTTAGATAAATCTGTTAATCTAACCTGCCACATGATTGCTGCCCTTAACAATGAACAAGCCCAGCTCCGCCAGGCGGTACTACAGAACCGTCTCGCTCTGGACTATTTACTCCTTAAAACTGGACATGGATGCCATGAATTTGAGGGGCTGTGTTGTTTCAATCTCTCTGATAATTCCCAGGCTATTAAAGCAAGCCTGAAGGACCTCCGCAGAGTGGAGCAAGGTCTAACTGAGCACATCGAACAACACTGGTGGGACTGGCTCACTTCCTGGCTGCCGTCCACCGCTTGGCTCTGCACCTTGCTCTTTTCTTTCCTTGGCATTGTATTTTTCCTGGTGGGTGGCTTATGCCTCCTCCAGTGCTGCTGTGGTCTCTTTCGGGAGATGGTCAGCACTTTGCGGAGGGGCACGAGCCCTCAACACTCTCACCACCATAGACTTAGGCACCTCACCCATGCCAACGGACAACAAGGCACCCCCTTCCTCGAACTGCCCTCCCTAGGTCATGGGACCTCCTATGTGGAGGCCCCGTGAAAGGGGGGATTGAAGGGGCATGAGTCAGCAGACTGCATTTTGGGTCCTGGGACACCATTTCAGGGACCCAGGGTAGTCACATCTCACCTGTCCTCACCATCTCCAGGTTAGTCACATGGGCCCAGAAGCACCATATTAGGAAATAACCCTTCCCTGACCCAGGTGAGGTGACCAGCCATATAAGGTATACAGCCCCCGACCCTGAATTATGATTGGCTCTGTGCCTGCCTTACCCCTTTTCTGTAGACTGTACTATAAAACCCACGGTATTGTACTCCTCTGGGAGCTGGCTCCACAAGATTTCTGTAAGGTAATAAAGCATATATGCATTTGTGACCTCCTCTGTCTTTGTGTGTCTTGGGACCACTTGGACCGACTCGGGGACTACCAGAGCTTTGTGCTCTAACACTAGGCTTAAAGGAGCAGACAGATGGAGCAGGAGGTGACCAAATGGGCTTCACACAGGCACCGGAGGCACTTCTCATGGGGATCATCCTGCAGGAAGGCCTTGCCACATGCAGCACAAGGTTTAAACCCTGGCATGATGGGCAGCGGAGGAGAGTGGTGTCGTTGCTCCGAAGCTGGGTGCTCGTGGGAGGAAATGCTCTTCGGTGGAACCAGGTCCACAAAAAGGTGTTCCCAATTGTGCGGAAGGCTCATAAGCGAAAGAGAGAGACAGGCTGCTTGCTAATGCAAGGAGCAGCCTGTTCCATGAACTGTCAATGAGGCAGAAAACATGAAACTGGGGAGGGGTTGGGTGGCAGCCTCATATGTAGCCATGGGGTGGTGCAGTGGGTGGGGTGTGTGATGAAGCAAGAAAACCTCTTGGGTTATTGTGGTTCTTCTTTTCTGTTCCTGTTCTTTGGTGATGGTATTCTGGTGATGGGACACAGGGGTGTGATAACTATAGGTACCACTAGGGGGGAAGAGGCTTTAGTGCGACCGTACCTGGACCCCCTGGGGGTGACAGGTTGTGGCCGGTTTAGACCAGGGGCAGGGCAGCTGGAGAGAGAGGAGAACAAAGGGGAGAGAGGGGAAGAAGGAAGATGGAGGTCGGAGGGGCAGGACCTCCGGGGCTTGTCCTGGGGGTTTACTATCTGCCCTCCTAGGTGATCTGAGAGCCAACTGTCCTAGCTGCTGTGCTAAGTGGATTGCTAATAAACCCTCTGACTGCTACACTGGCTGAGTGTCACTGCTGATTGGGACGGCTGGGACCCTCGTAGGGGGAGGAACCCCCCCCCCCCAAGGGAGACCAGACAGAGCAAGGATCGGACTCTCTGGGCCTGGATTTGGGAAGCTGGCTACAGGTAGCGTGGAGACCCTGGTGAATGGGAGAAAGCTCCACCGTAGCAGAATCTCTGGTGGGCTGTGAACAGAGGGGATCCAAGAGGCTTTTCTGGGTTCTCTGTGACAGGGTGGCCGTCAGGCCTCTTCTGACAGGCTAGGGCAAAAAGATTCTGACCACTTGTGCACTGTGGCACGGATACAGCTATTACTGAATGAATCCGCACAGCGCTTGAAGAAGAAAGAGCCTTTACCAGTCTGGCTCACACAGGGCTGGCTCTACTGTGAGGCAAGAAACAGACATGACTTCAGTTGACAGTTCTTAGGGGTGCCTAGCCTAGCATCCCCCCTCTCCCCCCGAAGATCAGGTTGGCTCCTGCGTCTTCAACTCTTTCCCAACGGCTCAGGCACTGTTAGTCAACCTGCAGCTTAAGTCATGTAGGCAGAGTGCACTTGAAATCCCTCTGCAGGCAGATGCTGGAGATTTATGCACTTTGGAAAACTCTTTTCAGCCTCCATGAATGAGATTGGGGGGTGCCAAATCAAAATTTGGCTTGGGGCACCACAACCCCTTGAGCCAGCCCTGGGCTCACATATCTGTCCTCGCATCCCCTCCTGCAGGGCTACTGCCCTGAATATCTCCCCCCACACCCCAAAACACTTTCTCTCTTGAGAAGAGGAAGGTGCTCCTGCTGTTCGTCCTGGTGTTCCTGTTGGTCCCATTGTTCCTGCTGTTCATGCCACCACCCCTGCTGTCCTGAGAGTTCCTTCTACCACTGCTCCTGCTACCACCACCACTACAGCTGCTGGCTTGTCTCCCTCCCACCCCCCTGCCCTGTGGGGAGTGCAGGGAGATAGAGGAGGAGAGACCACCACCACCATTAACATCACCAGAAAAGGATCCTCCTGCCAGCTGGTCCCTGCTGCTCCTGCTGTGCCACTGCTGCTGTACTTAGCATCTAGAGCCTACTGCCTTTAACGAAGACACCACCACCAGCAAGGGGAGGCACTAAAGGACTGAGCTGTTCCTGCTTCCAGCTAGGGGTGAGCCTTTCATGAACTGAGACTCTGCAACAATCACCTTGGCCACCCCCCGCTGCTGCTGCCTGGTCTCTCCTTCCATCAACAAGGCAGTAGACTCCCAAACCTTCCAGGACTGTTTGAGCAACAGGGACCCCAGAGCCCCTCAGAAACAGCTCCCTTCTGCCATAGCCTAGCCCCTCCCTCCCCTTTTGTTTCCCCCGCCCCCAGTGCCTGGAGAGCTCCCCCCCTCCAGCCGGGCCAGTGTCCCTATCCCTCACAGACCTCCCTGCTAGACTGCCCCCCCCAGCTCTTAGGTGTGGTTAGTTCCCATGCCCCTCCTAAATCCCTGCAAATTTGTTTGTCTCCCCCACCCTTCAGCCTCCACTGTCTCCCTGCCCTGCCTGCGGGTCCCTTAGCCCCACCCCCAGCCAGGAGAAGCTAGCCCTTGCATGCCCCAAATCACTTGTTTCTCCCCTCCCCCGTTCACTGCACCCCCCCAAGACTCCACTGAGCCCATTTCCCCAAGTGCAGCCGGAGGAGTCGGTCCCCTCTTGCCCCAGGCAAGCCCCTACCCCTTTCTCCCAGGTGCCCTCCTCCCCAGCCTGCAGCTTAACGGGGAGGAGTAGTGTGCCAGCCCTCCCTCTCACCCCCTACCACAGTTCCCTGCCCTACCCATTGCTTGTCTCCCCTCCCCTGCCCCTACCCCCATCCCTGCCTATACCCTCCTCCCTAGCCTGAAGTTTAGCGGGGAGGAGAGGTTCTCCCTACCTACCCAGCCCCCTCCATCCCACTACTCCTTGTCCATGCCCGCCTGCCCAGTCCCTGCCACACCCACCACTGGTCGCCCTTCCTACCTGGCGACATGGAGACCTCCCCCGCCTGCTCCTCCCCCAGTGACTGCCCCTTCAACCGCCACTGCTGCTCTTAACCAATGCTGACACCCCTAGCAAAGGGATGCCAGCAGCCGCAGGCATGGGAAGGGCCTCCACCACTGCTCCTCCTGCAACCACCTCAGCTGGCTGTAAAAGCTGGTAGAAGAAGGCAGGCAAGGGCCCTGCTGTCACTGCAGCCACATCATCGGCTGTGGCCCCCCTCTTCTCATTGTCCCCTCCACCAGCTCTGGGGGCATCCCTGTCCCCAGGGGATATGCCAAGGTGTCTTCTACCCCTCCACCCACTGCTGTACCAGCTGCCTCCTTGCCTTCCACCTTGGGTCGCTGGAGCTCCTTCTCCACTTTAACCAGGAGGCATGGGGTCTGTTAGCTCCTGGTGGCCACCTCCCTGCATGTGGAGACCTATGTGCAGGCAATGGTGAGGGTAGTGGGATGTTCCCTCTAAGCTGCGCTAGTAGGCAGGGGCACAGTAGCCCCCCCTCACCAGCACAGTGAGCATGTGGGACAGCGCAGGCAGCCCTGCCTTTCCCCAGCCCGGAGGAGCCCTGTGTGTCTCTTGTCTCAGCTCTGGCAGGCAGCAAGCTGCCTGCTGGAGCAGTGAGAGGTGACGGCCCCTCCCCCCTGCTGTATATAGCCAGGAAAGGAACAGAGGGGGAGGGAAATTTAAATCTCTCCCTCTCCTCTGCACCAGGCTGCTTCTGCAGAGATGGTGGCATCTTTGGGGCCTGTGTGGGCCCCAGCAGGTGAGCAGCCCTGAGCCTGGGCAAGAGGGGGGACCCTGAGAGATGGCAGGGCTAAATCGTGGGGCTCTCAGAGGCAGCCATGTAGTGGCCACAGGGATGCATGGCTCTCTGTGGGGGCAGGGGATGGGAGCTGGGCTGCAGGCAAAGGGGCCAGGCTGGAGCTGGAGGAGGACTTGGGACTTGAAAGACCCAAGCAAAATTGTATTGAGCCATTTAGCATCTTTATCAAGGGTGAATGCTTTGCTTTTCACTTGCTAAAAGGCTTCTGAAAGAAAAGCGATCCTTTAAAATAAGCAAAAACAAGTTGGGTTAATTTCAGATTTATTTTCTTTTCTGTGAGAGATTCTAATGCAATCAGTTTGTCAAGGTGGGGCTTTACAATGTAACTTTGTATAGACTCCTGTGATGGAAGGAAACAAATCCTAATGATTAGGAAAATGAAATGAAAAACTGAAAGGATAAAAAGTCATTTAAGGCAGAAGGAAAAAAATATTGCCAGTAGTGCAATAATTTTTAAAAAAGAGACTTTGTATTTCTATTTCCCCAAAAATGTGTTAGAAAAATAATCATTTTCTTTTGCAAATCCATTTATGCTCTTGCTTCTTGCAGCTTTGATAAGGTTTGCTTTAACTGTCAAAAATTAAAAATTATTAAACAACCTTTATTATATTCCACTACCAGACACACAAATCTCAATTGTACCTCATTTTGCTTATTTTAGTTCTGAGAGTATTTACACTCCAGGCATACTAATTATAGCCTCCCTTTTATTGCTGAAAATGATTTGGATAATAAAACCCCATAAACTCCAAAACTGAGATGTTAGCGACACTTTATATTTAAAGGAAGATACTGTGGGGGAAATCCCCAAAGATGAAGGCCCGTTCCCAGCTGGGACTCAAATAAGCAGAGAACGAGGTGTGGTTCAGAGTTTATTATTCAGCTGAATAATAAAAGGAACTGCAACAGAGGGAAGCAAAGAGAAGCTTGCCTCTCTGAGCAAGAACTCCCACTATAGGGGCTACAGGTGATACATACTTTCTAACATGCAAAATACGATATACATAATGCAACGAGCTCATGCATAATACAACAAGTTACATCATGCCTAAAATCCATACATGGTATTACTACTTTTAATATGCAGGTTACATAATTAGATTATACTTAATAGGCAGCATATAGTTAGCCCACCTCTGTTGTTGTTTACAGCTTATTTGGGTAACAGTTACTGTCCTTGACCAATGAGAGTGGCCAGACTCCTGTGACCCTCGGCTACCTAGCCCCTGCCAACCTGTTTACCAGACTAGGGTGATAGCTTCCCATCAGGGTCCAGACAGGAGGTATTGTCTTTGTGGATTACCTCTTGTATCTATAGAAACAGTCTACCTTCTTATCAATCTAAACCCCTAGCTCTCCTGACTTATGCCTTAATAAACTTGTCTAAGCAAACACAGAGCCTTGGACACAGAACTTCCAGACCAAACTTACTCCATCTTTTTTACTTCCTTTACAATACTCATAGTGTTTAAAGTTTCCTGTATGCCTAATCAATTTTTTGCCATTCACTTAGGGGATTGTTGTCCCATATTTAGCTTTTGAGAGGTATGATTGGGCATGATAATGTAACAGACTCTAACCTAGCTCTATTTGATGCAAATTCTTTAGGCACAAAAGATGGCCCTGGTTACAGAGATGTGATGCCATGAGAAACTGTCTTGAAACATGTTTTCTGCCCTTGCCACCTTTAAAAGTTTTGAATTTCTCAGATAACTTTACTTAAGGTGTTGCCCCGAGGGAATCTGGGAAGCGGTTGCTACCTAGTGATTGTGATTTGCAAAGCATGGTAATTTAATATGTTTACTGAGGGCAGAATAGGTGTATTTTCAAGGTTGATAGCTAGATGTTAAATACAATCCCTTTAACATGTCGGTCTCATGATCAAATCTGAAGCTACCTACTTAATTTCAATCTATGTTTTGGACATTTAGGGCCTGATCCACTTTGAATCCCTTTTACCCAGTTGGGCAGCATAACCGGGACTTAAATTCCAAAGGGGCAGCCATGTTAGTCTAGTAAAGCAAAAAAACCAAGGAGTCTTGTGGCACTTAAAGACTAACAGATTTATTTTTTGTATGAGCTTTTGTGGGAGAAAATCCCACTTTGTCTATATATGTATTCTGGAAATCTGACAAAGACAGGAAACAAAAACTGAGTGGTGTAGATGATGGTAGAGGCTAGACAGGCAGCAAGTTTCATTGTCTGACATTTGTTTAGTAAATTAATAAAACTACAGTACATCAATTTAACATTTTTATTGACGTTTGAATGAAAAGACATCTATGAATTACTTTTGAATTAAGATACTTAGGTATGCTGATACTTTCAGCACCAAAAAAACTGTTGCCCAGGCCTCATAAATTGTTGCTCAGTAAATACTATATCTTGCTCAGCTGCATCATCAGCTTAGAAGGAACATTGGGTGGGGACCTCAGCTATTGTCGCGGCCTCCAAAAGTATGGAAAGATTGTATTCTTCCTGGCATCAGAGGCCGCTGCACTGGAGCTGTGGTCAAAAGCCTGGCGGTGGGGGGCTTCTAGGTCCCCATGGAGCCCCTGGAGGACCTGGGCATACGTGTGGTCCTTACCTCCGTCCCGCCCTTCCTCCCCAACTCTGCCTTGCTTCCCCTGCTCTCCACCCTTGGGAAGCCGATCTTGACCATCAGCCCTCTCCTGTTGGGCTGTAAGAACCCCACCCTTTGTCACGTCCTGTCCTACTGCCGTCAGGTGAGGATCCAACTGACACCGGCGGAGCCATGTGATGGAGTGGCTCTTGAGGGGTCCTTCTTTGTGCCCCATCAAGGGGCCCTGTATAGAATTCATTATTCCTCAGGGGGAAGCTCTGTGCGTCCTCTGTAGGGCCACAAGGGACGTCCGGAGGGACTGCCCTGGCCCACCATGGATAGGAGGCAACCAGGCCCTCCGAGGCAGCAAAGGGCACTGGCCAAAACACCACCGGCAACCCTTGCCCTCCAACCATTGGAGTGACCCTCCTTCTCCTCACCCCGCAGCCATCTGGGCCCCTGGAGGACAGAGGGGAAATGGTGGCTGGAGCCCAGCAGGGAGATGGCTCACCCCAGGGGTACAGTTCCCATCCCCTTGTTGTTCTGTCCCCATCCCTTTCTCCCCCAGCACCTTTGCCTTTGCCGCCTGGCTCTGTGCCCCCTGCTGGCCAGCCTTCCATTGCCACCTCAGAGGGCTGGGTCCTCGTCATGGGGAAGCGCAGCAAGCGCTGGAAGGTCCAGCCCCTCCCCGCCACATCGGACGGGGAGGAGGCCCCCTGAAAGTCATCGCAGGGGGCTGATGGTGCCAGGAAAGCTACCGATGGGCCTTCTGCCATGCTCCCCGATGAGGTCCAGTGGGAGGCCCCAGCCAAGGAGATGGAGACAGCAGCGCAGGGGGGGCAGCTCTGCCCCCTTGCTGGAGGCCCTCCTACACACCCTTCCCGTGGAGGCCACTGACGGATCCACCCCCTCCACAACCCCTGAGCCACCCATGCCCACCTCTGGTGCCAAGGTGCTCACCTCCCAGACATCCGTTGCGGTGGTGCCCGTTGTGGCAGGGGGAGGGTTAGGCTCCATCTTTGTGGAGATCGAGGCCCTGGATGTGACCCCGGTCATACTGGGGGAGGATGATCCCCTCCCATGGGGCCTCAATCTGGGCAATGCCCTGCTCTTGCCACCCCACCACAGGCCGAGCCCCTGCCCGCTGTTCCTGTCCTTACACCAGGGACACCCCTGGACTGCTCCACCTGCCCGGCAGTGCCTAGCATCCTGCCTCCAGCTGCCAAGCCCCCATGGGCAGCAGCTAGCACTGAGCAGCTGGGCCCCAGGGGACCGTCCCCAGTGGGACGCCCACCCTCTCCACCCCTGAGAGTCCTGCCCAGTGCCCCCCCCAGCCAGCATCAGCTGGGATTCCCTCCTGACCTGCCACCTAGTTACCCCATGCCTGGTCAAGGGGAGCCACACCCTGGTGGTCTGACCAGCGGGGACCCCGTCCTTATCCCCATCCTCACCCCTGTCATTGCCCTGCCCATGCCACTGCCCCACCTGCTGTTGCCCTGCCTCCTACCCCAGACCCCTCCCCTGTTGCTGCCCTGCTGCCCCCCCCCGGGACCGGGACCTTCCCTTTCACTGCCACCAATTCCCGGGAGATGGCATTCGTGGCCCCTACCTTGCCTGGGGCTGCAGCGCTCCCTCTACTGCCTCTCCCCCTTGTGCTGGGGGCTGGGCTGGACAATGCGGTGCCGCAGTTGTTGGCGCCGCAATGGGGAACCATGCCCTGTCTGACTCACAACAGGCAGCAGGGCTGACATGGGGACCCAAGTGGGAAACAGCCCGGGTCCTTCCACCATGGACCTCCTGGCACTGCGGGACGAGCTCTGCGCCTCCCTGGCTGACACTTGCGAGGCTAGGAATTGGGTGCGGCTTGCCCTGCAGCGTTGGGGGAGTTTCCACCTTGTCCTCCAGGCTCTGAGAGCCATTCTGCAGGAGAGAAAGGGGACTGAGAGGCAGGATGTCGTGGCCTACCAGAGGGCCCGCAGCTTCTGTGACTCCCTCATGGCCTTTGGGGTGGGTCACAGATTGCTGCGTGGCCCAACAGAAGCCCATGGTGCTCCTGTCACTCCTGTGGATCCTCCCCAGCCATCCTCATGGCTCCCACTATCCTCGCAACTTTGAATGCCAGGGGCTGTAGGATGGGTCTCCGCAGGACCCAGGTGCTCTCCTTCCTTTGGGAGGGGGGCTACTCTGTGGTGTTCCTGCAGGAGACCCATACAGATCCAGCTGCTGAGGCCAGCTGGCAGCTGGAATGGGGGAATGGGGTGTTCTTCAGTCACCTTTCCACCCACTCCAGTGGCGTGGCCACCCTGTTCTTCCCTGACCTACAGCTCTAGGTGCTGGTGCTAGCTGAGGTCATGCTGGGCCACCTGCTGCACCCCCGGGTCCGCATGGAGGGGCTAGAGCTGAACTTGGTCAACATCTGAGATGACTGAGTTCAAGATGCTGATTAAAGGAAAGAAGCAAAGAAGCAAAACACAGACCCCTGGACTTCAGAAAAGCAGATTTTGGCTCCCTCAGGGAACTAATGGGCAGGATCCCTTGGGAGGCTGATCTGAAGGGGAAATGTGTCCAAGAAAGTTGGCTGCATTTTAAAGACACCCTGCTAAGGGCACAGGAGGACACTATTCCGATAAAGAGAAAGTATAGCAAATGTGGAAGGCGTCCAGAGTGACTTAACAGAGAGCTCTGCACTGAGCTGAAGCATAAAAAGGAAGCTTACAGGAAGTGGAAGCTAGGACAGATGACTAAGGAGGCATATAAAGACATTGCTCGGAACTGCAGGGATAAAATCAGAAAGGCCAAAGGACAAATGGAGTTGTGGCTAGCAAGGGTTGTGAAGGATAACAGGAAGAGGTTCCACAAGTATATTAATAACAAGAAGAGGATCAGGGATGGTGTAGGTCCCTTACTGAATGGGGCAGGTATCCTTGTGACAGAGGATGAGGAAAAAGCTGAAGTGCTCAATGCTTTTTTTACTTCAGTTTTCACAGGTAGGGTCAGCTCCCAGCCCCCTACACTAGATATGGTAGATTGGAGAGAAGAAGAGAGGCCCTTGGTGACAGAAGGTCAGGTTAGGGACTACTTAAAGAAGCTAGATGTGCACAAGTCCATGGGGCTGGATGAACTGCATCCGAGGGTGCTGAGGGAGCTGGCTGGTGAGACAGCAGTACTGTTGGCCATTATCTTTGAAAACTCATGGCGAAGGGGGGAGGTGCCAGAGGGCTGGAAAAAAGCAAATATAGTGCCTATCTTCAAGAAAGGGAAAAAGGAGGATCCAGGGAATTACGGACCTGTCAGCCTCACCTCAATCCCTGGACAAATCATGGAGCAAGTTCTCAAAGAATCCATCCTGAAACACTTGGAGGAAAATAGAGTGATCAGGAACAGTCAGCATGGATTCACCAAGGGTAAATCATGCCTGACCAACTTCATTGCCTTCTATGATGAGATGACTGGATTTGTGGATGCGGGAAGAGCTGTTGATGTGATATATCTTGATTTTAGCAAGGCTTTTGATACAGTTTCCCACAGCATTCTCATTGGCAAATTAAGGAAGTATGGGTTGGATGCGTGGACTGTAAGGTGGATAGAAAACTGGCTAGAACAACGGTTTCAGCGTGTAGGAATCAATGGCTCCATGTCAAGTTGGCAACCAATAACGAGTGGTGTGCCCCAGGGGTCAGTCCTGGGGCCAGTTCTGTTCAACATTTTCATTAATGATCTGGATGATGGGATAGATTGCACACTTAGTAAGTTTGTGGATGACACCAAGCTGGGGAGAACGGTAGACACCCTGGAGGGCAGGGACAGGATTCAGGGAGACCTAGACAAATTGGATCAGTGGACCAATAGAAATCTCATGAGGTTCAACAAGGACAAGTGCAAAATCCTGCACTTCGGACAGAAAAACCCCATGTATTGCTACAGGCTGGGGAGTGATCAGCTGAGTAGCAGCACTGGAGAAAAGGACCTGGGAGTCACAGTGGATGGGAAGCTGGATATGAGTCAGCAGTGTGCGTTTGCTGCCAAAAAGGCCAATAGCATACTGGGCTGCATGAGAAGAAGTGTTGCCAGCAGATCGAGGGATGTGATCATTGCCCTCTATTCTGCACTGGTGAGGCCACATCTGGAATACTGTGTCCAGTTTTGGGCTCCCCACTACAAAAAGGACATGGACAAATTAGAGAGAGTCCAGCGGAGGGCAACAAAAATCATCAAAGGGCTGGAGCACAAGCCCTATGAAGAAAAACTGATGGAACTAGGTTTATTTAGCCTGCAGAAGAGAAGACTGAGGGGGGATTTGATAGCAACCTTCAACTACTTGAAGGGTTGCTCCAAGGAGGATGGAGCTCAACTGTTCTCAGTAGTAACAGAGGACAGAACAAGGAGCGATGGTTTCAAGTTACAGCTGGGGAGGTCCAGGCTGGATATTAGGAAAAACTTTACTAGGTGAGTGGTGAAGCATTGGAATAAGCTACCTAGGAAGGTGGTGGAATCTCCATCTTTGGAGGTGTTTAAGGCCCAGGTGGACTAAACCCTGGCTGGGATAATCTAGTGGGAGAGATCCTGCTTTTTTGGCAAAGGGTTGGACTAGATGACCTCGTGGGGTCCCTTCCAACCCTATGACTCTATGATCTGCACCCCAACACCAGGCCCACAATTGATGCCCTTTTTCTGGCCGGTGGCCGCCTTCCTTGGCACCTTGGATCCTCAGGAGTGCCTGGTCCTTGTCGGGGATTTTACCATCACCCTTGAGGACTGAGCAGTACCAGACCACCACAGATGGCTTCCAGGAGCTGATTGACCATCACTACCTGGTGGATGTCTGCCATGACCACCACCTGGATGACAAGGTCACCTTCATCTTTGTCTAGGTGGAGGACGATTGGTCATGCCACTGCCGGTTGGACCACATCTATCTATCCTGTCGTCACCTCACATGAGCCCACTCCTCCAGCATTAGGCCGGCCCCTTTCTCAGATCATCAGTTGGTGACCGTGACGGACTCTCTCATGGTGGAGAGGCCGGGGCTGGCCTACTGGCACCTCAACAACAGCCTGCTGGAGGACGTGGGCTTCGTGACATCCTTCCGGGAGTTCTGGCTGGCCTGGTGGGAGCAGAGGCCTTCCTTTCCCTTTATGCAGCATTGGTGGGACTTGGGGAAAGTGTGTGCCCGACTCTTCTGCCATGAATACACTCAAGGGGGCCAGCTGGTGGAGGGATGCAGTGATAGAGCAGCTGGAGCGCGAGGCCTTAGAGCTGGAGAGGCGCCTGGCCGCCAGCCCTGAGGATCCATCTCTCTCTGCAGCATGCCAGGAGAAGCTGGAGGAACTGGGCCCAGGGAGCCTTCGTTTAATCCTGCACCCATCTCCTTTGGGAGATGGACTGCAGCTCCTGCTTCTTCTACGCCCTGGAGAAATGGAAGGGGGGCTAGAAAGCATGTCACCTGCCTCCTCACTGAGGACAGCACTCCCCTTACAGACCCAAAGGAGATGCATAGAAGGGTGAGGGCTTTCTACCCCAGCCTTTTCTCCCCAGATCTGACCAAAGTTGACACCTGCAGGGTGCTCTGGAAGAAACTCCCTGTGCTCAGCACAGGTGACTGGGACCGGCTGGAACTTCCTCTCACTCTGGCTGAGTTCTTGGAAGCCCTCTGTCGCATGTCCACCAACAAATCCCTGGGCATGGACGGGCTGATCATGGAGTTCTACCACGCGTTCTTGGACATCCTCAGCCCGGAGCTGGCCACCATCTGGGCCGAGTCCCAGGGAAGTGGGGAGCTCCCCCTCTCTTGCTGGCGGGCTGTGCTGGCCCTGCTGTCCAAAAAGGGGGATCTCCGTGACCTTTGGAACTGGTGTCCCATCTCGGTCCTCTGCACAGACTACAAGATCGTCACTAAGGCCATCTTGCTGTGGTTTGGGTCTCTGCTGCAGGATATGATCCATCCCAACAAGACCTACACCATCCTGGGCTGGTCCATTTTCAGCAACCTGTACCTGGTCCAGGATCTCCTGGAGCTCGGGTGTAGGGACAATCTGTCGTTCACCCTCCTGGCCCTGGACCAGGAGAAACCCCTGTCCATCCTGTCGAATGCTACCTCCTGGGCACCCTGCAGGCCTTTGGCTTTGGGCCACGCTTTGGGGGATTTCTCCAGGTGCTATACGCCTCCGCAGAGTGCTTGGTCAAGCTCAACTGGACCCTCACCGAGCTAGTCAGCTTCGGGTGAGGAGTATGTCAAGGCTGCCCGCTATCGAGCCAGCTGGACGCTCTGGCCATTGAGCCCTTTCTCTCTCTCTGTGGTGTTTTGGACTACCTAGGGTCATTGGGGTTGCCATAGTAATAAATGGGAGAGTCATTTAGGTGCTAGGAAAACCTGTCTGTCTCCTCTCTCTCTCTGTTCTCTTTCAATAAAGACTTCTTATACAGCTCTGAATATGCTGTCCTCCTTATTGGATTATAATCTCCCTTAAAACTCTACATCTGGCGACAGAGGATGGGATATGTGATGGAGTGGCTATCCTCAACAATTCTGGCAACTCTGGAAAACCAGAATACAATGTAAGAAGCAGAACTTTATTTTACTGCTTGCATGGGGGTTGGGTTGTAGCTGTGAAAGCTGATCTGTTTGCCTAAGGGCTAGCTGGCTATTCTGAAAGCTGATCTGCCTGTTGTTAAGCACAAGGAAGAGATAAGGCTGGCTGGCTATTCTGAAAGCTGATCTGCCTGCTGTTAAGAGAAGAGACAAACAATAGCCACAAGAGGGCATCATGGCTTTACTTACTACAACCTTTGAAGCATATGATCATTCAGCAGCTTCCTGGCAGACATATACAGCCGGATTTCAAAATTTTGTAATAGCAAACGACATAACTGATGAGAAGAAGGTACCAGTTTTTCTAACGGTCATTGGAGTTAAGACTTATAATTTGCCATGTGATTTGCTTTATCCAGAGAAGCCAGAGCAGAAACCTTACGGGGACCTAGTGGAAGTTTTGGGAGCACATTTTTCCCCAAAGCCACTAGTAGCTGCCGAGAGATATAGGTTCTACCAAAGGAACCAAGAGGAAGGTGAATCAGTTGTACAATTTGTAGCAGCTCTGCAGAAGCTGGCAGCACACTGTGACTTCAAGAACATGTTAGAGGAAATGCTGCATGACAGGCTGGTGTGTGGCCTGCACAGTGAATCAACACGACAACGCCTATTGACTGAAGGTCAACTCACCTTGCAGAAGGCTGTGGAAATTGCAGTCTCCATGGAACGCGTCACCGAAGACATGCAACAGATATGGGTCAGTGTCCGTAAAGTATCCCTACAACCTGCCCCCAGGGCACCGGGGAGACAAGAATGTTACCGATGTGGGAAGCAGGACCACCTCGCATCTGAGTGCTGGTTTAAGAAACTACTGTGTTGACAATGTGGTAAGAGAGGGCACATTGAACGTGCCTGCAAACAAAGGAAGGGTGAGCCAAACAGAAGAGGCAGACCTGAGAAAAATGGGCCGTTGGTTTGATGGACTAAGAGGGAAATTCTGCATGCAGTAGAGCAGAATACAGGTGATCATAGTGACATCCAATTGGAAGATGAAGATTCCCTCCATGTTTTGTCTATAACAGCTGGCCCACGTAAATTCTGGGTAACACCTGTGTTGGAAGGCAAACCTACACGCATGGAACTAGACACTGGTGCAGCAGTTTCATTAGTTTCTAACCTTGTGTATGAGAAGGACTTTAGACATCTGCCACTTAAGCCGACAGTAGTCGTTTTGAAGACATATACTGGAGAGACTGTTCCCCTGTTGGGTACTATTGATGTGAAAGTAGAACTCAATGGACAGACCACAAAGCTACCACTGTTTGTGGTAAAGGGGAATTACCCAGCCCTAATGGGAAGATCTTGGATCAGGAAAATCCAACTCGATTGGTCACAAGTGCATCAATTGACTAAAGAAGAAATGAATCTAGCAGTGGTACTAACAAAACATGCTGCTGTTTTCGGTGAAGACTTAGGCAGTATGAAGGGAATCACTGTGAAATTAAATATAAAGCCTGATTGCCAACCAAATGTTTGAAGTCCAGGATGGTGCCATTTGCCATCAGATCCAAGGTGGAAGAAAACTTGGAGCGGTTAGTCAAAGAGGGAGTCTTGGTGCCAGTTACTCACCGCCAGTGGGCGATACCCATTGTCCCAATAGTGAAGAATGATGGCTCCATTCGGATTTGTGAAGATTTTAAGGGCACTGTCAACCCAGTGTTATGTGCAGAACAATATCCTCTTCCTCGCATTGAGGACATCTTTGCAGGTTTGGCTGGAGGACAAAAATTTAGCAAGATTGATTTGAGTCAAGCATACTTACAGATGCATGTTGAAGAAGAATCTCAAGAATTGTTGACAATCGTAACACATAAGGGGTTGTACAGATACTGTCGTTTACCTTTTGGCATTACTTCAGCCCCAGCTTTGTTCCAAAGGGCAATGGATCAGATTTTGAGTGGTTTATCAGGAGTACAGTGCTATCTGGATGACATCCTGGTCACGGGCAAAAATGAGGAGGAACACCTTAAGAACCTGGAAGCTACTCTGCAAAGACTGGAAGAGTATGGTCTACATGTTCACAGAGACAAATGTAAGTTTTTCCAGCCCTCAGTTGAATATTTAGGACATATAATTGATGCTGATGGTCTCCATAAGTCTCCAGCCAAGGTTAAGGCTATTGTGGATGCTCCGCTACCTCAGAACGTAAGCCAACTTCGCTCTTTTTTAGGCTTATTAAACTATTTTTTATTCCAAGTTTATTCCACAATTAGCGATGCTCCTGAAAACCCTACATGAGCTTCTGGGGCCGAAAAAGGCCTGGAACTGGACTGAAGCTTGTGATGTTGCATTTAATGAAGCTAAATGCTCACTGGTAAACTCGAAGGTTCTGACACATTTTGACCCATCCTTGCCCCTACAGTTGGCTTGTGATGCCTCCCCTTATGGAGTTGGGGCTGTATTGTCACATATTATGCCTTCTGGTGAAAAGAGGCCGATTGCTTTTGCTTCACGCTCCTTGACTAAGGCAGAAACTAATTATGCCCAAATTGAACCCGAAGCACTGGGCATTGTTTTTGGCATTCGGAAATTTCACCAGTACCTGTGGGGAAAGAAGTTCACACTTCTCACTGACCATCGACCCCTGACATCAATTTTGGGGCCACACACAGGTATTCCACATTTGGCTGCTAGTTGGATGCAGCCATGGGCATTGATACTTTCTGGATACACATACGAAATCAAGTATAGGCAATCCTCTTTGTATTGCAATGCTGATGGCCTTTCAAGGCTACCCTTACCGGCACACCATCAGGATCTGGGCCAGGAAGGAATCTTTTACTTTGAACAGGTGGAAAACACACCTGTCACGGCTTCTCAAGTGAAGAAAGCAACATGGGTTGACCCAGTACTCTCACGAGTTGTGGATTTCGTGATGCATGGAACGTTCTTACCTGACTCTCAGGTCTCTCCTGACCTCCGCCCCTATGTGTCTAGGAGGACAGAGTTATCGACCCAATCTGGGTGTTTGTTGTGGGGTATGCGTGTCATTATCCCACCTTCATTAAGACCACATTTGTTGGAACAGCTCCATTCAAGTCACTGCGGTATAGTGCACATGAAAGAAATTGCACGGAGCTATTTCTGGTGGCCAGGCTTAGACAGGGCCATTGAAGAAACGGCTAGAGCTTGTTCCTCATGCCAGAGGGTCCGGAACACACCTCAGTTGGCACCTCTTCACCCATGAGATTGGCCCGAAAGGCCATGGCAACGTATCCATGTTGATTTTACTGGCCCATTTGAAGGATGTATGTTTTTAATTGCGGTGGATGCCCATTCAAAATGGCCAGAAGTCTCGGTAATGCAGTCCACTACTACGGAAGCCACTTTTCAGCCCCTGCGTGGCTTTTTTAGTCGTTACGGTCTTCCAGAACAGCTGGTGAGTGACAATGGACCACAATTCATTTCTCAGGATTTTGAAACTTTTATGAAGGCCAATGGAATACATCACATCAGGTCAGCACCGTATCATCCTTCCACCAATGGACTTGCTGAAAGGTTTGTACAGACTATGAAGCAAGCTCTAAAATCTGCAAAGGGACGTTCACCTCTTCATAAGCGTCTGGACAACTTCTTGTTGTCCTACAGAAACACTCCACAGGCTACAACTAAGGCATCTCCAGCTTTTCTTATGATGGGACGGCAGTTGCGCTCTTGCTTTGATTTGTTGAAACCACGAGACACACAGCAAGTGGTTCAACACCAACAGCAGGACCAGGTCAGCAGACATTCACCAAGAACAAAGGGCCGTACCTTCAGTATTGGACAGCCAGTTCTTGCACGAAACTATGCTTCAGGAGCTAAATGGGTCTCAGCAACGGTCATTGCCCAGACAGGACCTGTTTCCTACTCTGTCCAGACAGCGAGTGGCCTAGTTTGGCGACGGCATGTAGATCAGCTGCTTCTCCATCATATCCACCCAGAAGATGCATCTCCAGCAGACATATCTGACTTCACCCTTACTGATGATACAACATCAGAGCATGAAACTACTATTTCTGTCTCTCCTGCTCCAGCCACCCCTTCAATGCCTTCAGCCTTCCTGGACCAACTGGACACAACATCCTCTCCAATTCCGGCTACTTCCCCAGTACCTGTGATCCCACCACCACCAATACCACCTTGTGGGGTGGGCACACCAGAAGTTCGCCGTAATCCACCTCGCGACAGAAGGCCTCCTAATTGGCTGGATCTTTAGCTAGTGGTGACCCCCTCTTCATGGGGCAGAATAATTCCCTGGGGGTTCGCCGGAGATGGGGCAGTCTACCCTCATCTCCTAGTTTAGTTCTTATTCTTTCTGGGGGGGGAAGGCTTTATTCTGGGGGGAGGGTGTTCATTAGAGGGGGAGGAATATGTGGTGTTTTGGACTACCTAGAGTCATTGGGGTTGCCATAGTGATAAATGGGAGAGTCGTTTAGGTGCTAGGAAAACCTGTCTGTCTCCTCTCTCTCTCTCAGTTCTCTTTCAGTAAAGACTTCTTATACAGCTCTGAATATGCTGTCCTCCTTATTGGATTATAATCTCCCTTAAAACTCTACAGTCTTCTCCACCAGAGGTTGATGGGGTTGGTGCTCCATGAGCCAGAGCTGTGGCTGGTCCTGTCGGCGTACGCCGATGACATGCTCTTCATGGTCCAGGACCCAGGCAACCTGGCATGGTTGGAGGCTTCCCAGGCAGTCTACTTGAAGGCTGCCTCCACCTGGGTCAACTGGGTCAAGAGCTCTGGCCTGATGGTAGGGGCCAGATGGTTGGCAGGCCCCCTCCCACCCGTGCTTCAAGCCATCCATTGGAGCACAGGTACGCTTCTCTGTCTCGGCATTTACCTTTCCACCACCCATCCCTCCCTGGACGAGAACTGGAGCGATTTAGACGGCAGGCTCTTTGGGTGGCTGTGAAGATGGACGAGACTGCTGCAGTGCCTCTCTCTTCGCAGGAGGGCACTGGTGGTCAACCAGCTTGTCCTGTCCGTGCTCTGGCACCAGCTCAACACCCTGGTCCTGCCCCTGACGTTTCTGGCCCACCTCCAGAAAACAGTTCTGGACTTCTTCTGGCCAGGACAGCACTGGGTCTCTGCAGGGATCCTGAGCCTTCCCTTGGAGGAGGGAGGGCAGGGCCTGTGCTGTGTCCATACCCAGGTCCATGCCTTCTGCCTCCAGGCACTGCAGAGACTCCTTTATGGTTCAGGTAGTCTGGCGTGGAACCACCTGGCGTGCACCTGCCTCCGCCGCTACCAAGGGCTCTGATACGACCGGCAGCTCTTTTACATCCTTCTGAGAGGTGGTCCATGAGATCTCTCCAAGCTGCTGGCCTTCTATCAGGACCTGCTCCAGACCTGGAGGCTCATCTCAGCCTCCAGGGCCCTTATGCCCACCAAGGGGGAGGACCTCCTCGCAGAGCCCTTGCTACACAATCCCCATCTTAGTGTGTAGGCGGCGGAGGGTGGAGGCTGCTCCTGGGGGATGGGGTGAATCCCCTAGTGCTGACCCAGTGCATGGGGCTCTCCACCCTTTGGATCCCCCCAATGCCTACTCCAGGACGTGAAGGTGGCCCTGCCCCCCACTGCTCGGGCCTACCTCGAACAGGTCCTGCAAGAGGGCATCCCCCGCCCTCCTCTCAGTCCTGGCCCTCTGAAGCTTGTGATTGGGCCCTGGCCCCATGAGCCCCCCCGGGCTGCCTCCGCCCCACACCCTGAGCCAGCTGTCAGACTTGCAGCCGGCACCCTTCTGAACTGTGCCCCGCCAATATCTGTTCACGCTCGTGCTCCACACCATCCACTTCCTCACTCTCATGTCCTGCCCTGACACCAAATGGTGGGACCTGATGCCACCCATGGAGGGCGAAGCCCCCCCCGGTGGGCCAGCCTATACTCCACTCTAAGTCCACAGCCTGCTGGGGACATCAGTTAGCGTCTCCTGCACAGAGCTCTGAGAACAGGTATGTACCTGGCACAGTTCACCCCGTACCCCAACACTTGCCTCTTTTGCGGTGAGAGGGAGACTCTGGTGCATGCGTACCTGGTGTGTGCCAGCTTGCAGCCCCTGTTCTGGCTCCTCCAGAACCTCTTCTTGAGGTTCTGGCTGAACTTTTCCCCACACATACTCTTGTATTCGCTCCTCATCCATGGCCCTGCGAAGTTGCAGGACCTCCTTGCTAACCTCCTCGTGCCCTACTCCAAGCTTGCCATTTATAAGACCAGGGAGAGGAGGTTGGCTGAGGGAGGGGCCTTGACTTTGGGGCCTACTTCCGGTCCCTGGTCTGAACATGCATCTAGGCAGAGATCCTCTGGCAGTGTCCGCTGGCTCCCTTGACACCTTCCGGGAGCAGTGGGCACTGTCCAGGGTTCTCTGCTCGGTGTCCCCCTCTGAATCCCTAATTTTGAACCTTTGACCCCCCCACACCCATCCTTGTTTCTCATTAGTTGTCCCCTGAACTCAGTTGGCCCTGGGCCTAGGGCCACCCCCCCCCTTAACCTTGGGGAGATGTTTTAGCAGCCAAATAGGCATACCCTCGTGTAGCCCTCTGGCCTGACCTGGCCTTATCACATGAGATATAGGGTGGCATTATCTAGAGATACTACTTCCCTTCAGTGGAAGGAGGTTTATGGACCCTCAGATGTTCCCGGGAAAATCCACAGGATGCTAAGGGGCAAATGTGGGAGTCATATTGACAATCCTGGCCCACCTCAAACAACCAACAATTCTGATTAGCTGACTCTGACACAGGACGCTTCCCCTGCTCCTAGGGGAGCTTGACATGTATCACCAGTAGGTCTGGAAAGGGTGCCAAGATTCAGTTAAATGGGAGCTGCGTGCCTACCAAGATCCCTCTATTTAGGAAGGTGGACTCCTACTGATTACAAACCTGACTCCTTCGGTATGCAAAGTAGCCCCTTCTGTTCTTTACTTCCTTGTTCTATCTTTAAGGAACAGAACAGGAAAGGAGTGAGGGAAGCGCACACCTGCCTCCCTACTTCATGCACAGATCAGTGAGAACCTAGGATCTGGACTCCCCTGTCTCCCACTTGTCATTCACCTGCTCCTGCTCATAACCATAGGGGATGATTTTAAGCGGGATCTGTTCCATTTCCCACTCTTTCCCCTTGGTTTTTCCGTAACAGGTCATCCGTTCTTGCAATTCCTGCTTCTTCCCCCTAAGGAGTTAGAGTAGTCTTGGAATTAGCCCGGGAGTTCCCTCAGACAGAACCTTCACCTGGAAAGGGATGGTTTGTAGGAAAACTGATGTCCTTGAGATAGGGCCCCTCCTGAAGCCCCCCCCCCACTTCCTCTGAGGGTAGCCACGGTCATTAGCCCTTCGAAGTTCTGAAGGTCCTCTGGGTCAGGCCTCAGTAGATGGGTTCCACATCAGAGCTTCATTTCCTGTGAATACCTAAGGGTCAAGAGATGGGACTCCTCTACTTGGAGCCCACTCCCCTTCTCCCTTTACTGTCTCCCGGTCTGCCCTTCCTCACTAGACTTGGACACCCCAAACCCTTCCCTCGCAGGTGTGTCCAGCCAGGTTCCCCGCCACAACACACCTGGTTAGACCATCACATGTAGAGGTGACTAACCCCAGTCCATTGCCCTTGGAGTGGCTGTGTTCCCCCCCCTTTTTTGTTTGGGACATAATAATCTTTTCCCAGTTTTTGAGTTAAGAGAACGTTGATGCTGTCTACATCTTCCTGGCTTAATCAACTAATCAACTAATGATCAATCAGGGCCTTTGTATCGGACTAAGGTCACCCACCTACCAGAGCCTTAAAGCCCCGGTAACAGATAACCTCTTTGGCACCCCCCCAAGTGGGTCTTCTCCCAGAAGAACACACAGACAGGTAACGTGCTCACCCATGTAGGTTGATGACCCACTGCGCTGTTGCCCAACCAGAGTCTGGGGATGCCATTATGAGCTTGGCCATGCTGACAGAGGGGAAAATTAAACTTCACCCGCCATCCAAGGTAGTCACCTAGTAGTCACCTAGAACTGAATGATGTGAGCAGCGCTCAAAGAAGAATAGTGGGTTTCTCACCTGTAATCATCCTTCTTAGAGAGGAGCTGCTCACATACATTCAGGTCCCTCCCTCCACCCCCGCTACTCTGAGTTAGCGAAAAGAAGGAATGGAGAAGGATCAGGGTCAAGGCCATATATACATATATATAGTCACGGGAGTGGCCAGAGGGGGCTTTGGCTGCCGACCCTGCTCTGACAGGCTAAGGCAAAAAGTTTCTGACCGATCATATGCTGTGGCACATAGACGCCTAGAACTGAATGTATGTGAGCAGCCCATCTTGAAGAAGAACGGTTACAGGCAGGGGCGTCGCTGGCACTAGCACACAGGGCATGTGCCCTGAGTCCCAGCACCAGTGCCCTGAATGTCCAGCACACCCTCTGCCTCTCACAGCCCCATCCCGATCCCCGTCCCCGTCCCCATCCCTGTCCGAGTTGGGGTATCCAGGGTCTGGCTGGCTATGGCACGCCTGCTTCTCCCAGTCCAGGATTCAGGCTGGGCTGCCCACAGCAGCCACTGCCTTGCCCGGCCCTGGCCCTGGTCCCCGCCCTGGCCTGGCAGGGTATGTGAAGCAAGGCCAGCCATAGCGGTGCCTGCCTCTCCTGGGCTGGGCTGCCCATGGCAGCCACTGCCTTGCCCAGCCCTGTCCCCAGCTGGCGATCAGGGACTGGACTGGCAGTGGCAGGAGCCCAGGGAATCAGGGCCAGGGGGCGGGTCCTGGGCCCTTGGTCTTTTCCCGGGGCAAGAACACTCCTGGTTACAGGTGAGTAACCCACCATTTCTCTTGCTAGAGACAGACAACCCTGCCCAGAGAAGACCAGGCCATGGGAGCAGAAAATGCCAACCACAGATGGCCCCCAAGGTACAGGGTCCTGACAAGCAAACTACCCCTGCCTTGGCCCCTTCAGGCGCTTAGCTTGGCCCAGTGGGTAGTTGAGTCCAAAACATCTTGTCCTAGCAGTGCGCACCTCTTCTAAGGTAGCTGCACACTGTGGCTGGACCTGCAGGAGAAGCACTGTATGTCTGCTGAGGTCTGTCCCGAAGCAGGCTGTGCTGAGTTGTGGGGTGGAAGCAGTGCTAGAAATTGGGACTCCTGGGTTCTATTCTGATACCTCTCTCACAATGCCATGTGACATTGGGCCATCCACTTTGCCTCCATGAGCCCAGCTGTAAGACTGGGAAAGGTCATAGGAAATCCTCATCTCAAAGTGGGATTTTCTCCCATGAAAGTTCATGTTATAGGCCAGAGGTGGCCAAACTTATGGAACTCAAGAGCCACACAAGTATACCTAGACGACTGGCTTATAGTGGGCAAGTCACGTCAACAGGTACAAGACCACATCTACATGGAAATGAACCTGTGCGAGTTCCTGGGTTTCCGCGTCAATCTGGAGAAGTCCAAGCTTTGCCCCACTCAGGACATAGAGTTCATTGGGGCACCTTTAAACGCCTGGCAAGGCACTGCGTCCTTCCTTGCCCCTGTCAAGATTTCGGTCCATCTTCACCATCATCATGGAGCTCCAGGTGCCTGGGCTGACCACAGCGTGCAGATGCATGTAGCTCCTGGGGCACACGGCAGTGGCCACATCGGTAATCTGAACAGCTTGCCTGCAGATGAGACCGTTCCAGCTCTGGTTTGCCACAAGCTTCCGAACAGAAAGGGACCTTCTGGACAAGGTACTCTCGGTCCCCCAATATGCCCTGGAGTCCCTCCAAATATGGAGGGACCCCGACTTCACAATGGGGGGAATTCCGTTCAGGGAGTCCAAGCCCTCATTGACCCTGATAACGGATGTGTCTGACTCGGGATGGGGTGCTCACCTGTCCAGGGACCTCTCCACGCAAGGCATTTGGAACCCCAAGGACAGTCTCCTCCGCATAAACGTGAAGGAGCTCAGGGCCATCAGACTGGCCTGCATACCTTCCTGGACCAGATCCAAGGCAGGGTGGTCCAAATCCTCTCAGACAACACAATGGCCATGTTCTACACGAACCATCAAGGGGGAGTCCGCTCCTCAGCACTATGTGAGGAAGCGACCAAGGTTTGGCAACTAGAGATAGACTATCACTTCGCGCCAACTGCCGCCCACCTAGCCGGGGTGAACAACGGCATAGCAGACTTTCTCAGCAGAAAACCCCTGGCAAATCACGAGTGGTCCCTCCACAATGAGGTCTTCTCCCTGCTGACAATCAGATGGGGAACCCCTCAGATCAACCTCTTTGCCATGGCGCAGAACCACAAATGCTCTCAATTCTGCTCCCTCTAAGGTTGGGAGAAAGGTTCACTCAGTGATGCCTTCCTCCTCAATTGGTCAGGGGCCCTAATGTATGCCTTCCCGCCTATTCCCTTGATTCACCGGGTGCTCATGAAGGTCCTCGCGGATGAGGCACTCATCATCCTGATAGCCCCGGACTGGCACAGGCAACACTGGTTCCCTCTCCTACAAGACATGTCAGTGAGGACCCCACTCTGCCTCCCACGGTGGGCAGACCTTCTGAAACAGGACTCAGGATGCCTTCGGCACCCCAACCCAGGCCTCCTGCACCTGACAGCCTGAATGCACTCTGGCTCAGTGATCAATAGACACATTGCTCGGATAGGGTTAAAAAGGTCCTGGTTGGTAGCAAAAAAACCTCCACCAGGTCCACCTACATGGCAAAGTGGAATCACTTCTCCACTTGGTGCTGTGACAATGACATAGACCCTACCTCTGCACCAATTCAAGCAACTCTGGATTACCTTCCTGATCTAAGAGAGTGAGGCCTATCCCTGTCCTCATTAAAAGTCTACCTGGCGGCAATCTTGGTCTTTCATAGAATCATAGAATCATAGGGTTGGAAGGGACCCCACGA
>ML681971.1:31161813-31243703 GCA_007922195.1 Podocnemis expansa
TACACCCCCTTGCATTTAGTTTCATTCCTTTCTGTAAGTTCACCCATCTTCGAAGCATCTGAGGAAGTGGGATCTTCTCCCACGAAAGCTCATGCAAATAATGAATCTGTTAGTCTTAAAGTGCCACACAACTCCTTGTTGTTTTTTCACTGGACTAGACTAACACGGCTATCCCTTTTTAAATTGACTAGTATAGTGAGCCATTGAGAGATCCTGGGATGGAAAGTGCTGTAGAAATGCTGGGTGTTAATAAAGTAACATAAGGTTCTATACAGTTCTCTGTGTTTATTCTGCATCTTGGGTGGAATGTGTGTGTTGTGTCTACCTAGCCCACTGTTTCCCAACCACTGTGTCACAGCACACAGGTGTGTCACAAATTTTTTTGAAAAACTACTCAGAGCGCTCTGGATTGGCTCATTGGCTCATGAAAATATATGGCTTCATTCGGAAACTACACGGCAGTGTGCCTCAAATGAATTAAAGGTAGCAAGGAGTGCCATGGCAGAGAAAACGTTGGGAACCACTGACCTATGGGGCAGCAACGACTTGAAAGGGAAACAAGACATTTCCTTACACATCAACCCTCCCCTCTCCCCCCCGCGTGCCATGAGCTTATCCTGGGCTTCTAATCTGCTCCCAGCCCGGGAGCCCCCAACCCAGCTCTGCTCCCCGCTTCTTCTGCTCCTCGCCAGCCCCCCACCCAGCGCCTCCGCTTCCCGCTTCTGCTCCCCGGCAGCCCCAGCCCTGGCGTCTCCGGTCCCAGCTTCTGCTCCCCGCCAGCCCCGACCCCTGCTCCTCTCCTCCCGGCTTCTGTTGCCTGCTGCTCCGTGCCTCTCCCGGCTTCTGCTCCCTGCCAGCCCCGACCCCGGCTCCTCTCCTCCTGGCTTCTGTTGCCTGCTGCTCCCTGCCGCTCCCGGCTTCTGCTCCCTGCCAGCCCCGACCCCGGCTCCTCTCCTCCCGGCTTCTGTTGCCTGCTGCTCCCCGCCTCTCCCGGCTTCTGCTCCCTGCCAGCCCCGACCCCGGCTCCTCTCCTCCCGGCTTCTGCTGCCCGCTGCTCCCCGCCAGCCCCGGCCCTGGCTCCTCTGCTCCCCGCCAGCCCCGACCCCAGCTCTGCGCTGGGGTCAGTGCTTGCTGTGCCAGTGAGCAGAGGCAGCTGCGCCACCGCGCACTGGCGCAGCTTACAGGAAACATTGCAGGGAACAAGCAGTATGGTAAGAGCTAGGAGGGGAGGGGCAGCCAGGGGCGTTGCTGGATAGTAAAAAGACCCGGGGCACAGGCCCCCAGGCTCCACCTGAGTTAGACCCCGCCCCTCTCATGGGATTCTCCCCAATAGGCCACACCCACAACAGGCTCCCCCATCCCATGCCCCAACAGGCCCTATCCCTATCTGGGGCCCCCCTTGAAACTGGAATTCACATGAAATATTTTGAAGTGGGGAAGTTTCACATGAAACGGAAATTTTGGAAGCATGGAGATGTGATGTTTCTGAAAGGAAATATGCTCCCTGGGGCCATGCCAGCTGATGACTAAAACTAAAGTTCTAAAATTCTAGTCAGCAGCTGTCTAGGTACCAGTGCAGTCTGACCATGTAGATTACCATGCATGTTTAGCCTCTGCACCACTCTCCCACCACACAGAAGCCCCATGCCATGTTGTGATACAACAACTTCTTCATACCCATCTGCATTAAAACTGTAAAATGAGCAATCATTCACTTGCAGTGTTCCCTACAAATGAATCAAGGTATTGGCAATTTCCTCTTAAAAGCTCACAGACCATGTTAGGAGGACATATAAAAATTATTCTCCTCTGACAAGGCATATCATTCCCTGTCTCCTACAGGTTTCTATTGCTAAACATCAGAAGTCAGGGAGATCCGAAAATAGGAGTGGGAGGGAGGTAGGTGGATCAAACCATCCCTAGGACTTCCAGTCAACTGGTTTAGGTTCTCCAGGTACTGGAGAAGTGGATGGCATCTGAGTGCCCAGATGAGAGCTGACACCCTGCTAACCCATGCTGAAGACATCTACTGCTGCAGTTCTCAAACTTTTAAAATAGAGCTCACGCCTCCCTGAACTTTGCTGTAATGCTTTGCCCTCCCCTTTGAGTGGCAGCATGAAATTGTGGAGCAGGGAGTAGAGGGATGGCAGCACAGCAGCTGCAATTTGCCATGCTGGACTGCTCATGCCACAGGGCAGGAAATTTAAAAAGACTCTGACCCTCTCCCAGCTTCCAGGTGTATGCAACCCAGGTAGGGGAAGTTGGGGAACACATGAGGCAAGCAGGCAGGCTGGCTGGGGCTGCTAGTGTGGTACTGTGAGCAGGGTCACACCAAACTGGCAGACCCAGCCAGACAGCCAGGCTGCCTGCCTTCCCTGCAAATAGCCACACATCTCTTTTATTTTGAAATAACACTGGTCATTTTGAAATAAAAGAGATTAGGTCCACACAACGCATTCTTATTTCAAAATGACAGGCTCTGTCATTTCAAAATAGCTTAAACCTTCTTTAAATCAAAATGGTTATTTTGAAATAATGCTGTTCGGACGTCTTATTTTGAAATAACCATTATTTCAAAATAACACTTTTGCCCTTCTCCTTCCCAGGGTGCCTCCCTTTTAGCCTATATTGGGTGGGGGCATGACCCATGTTGCCACACCTCCCATGGTGCCCCTCTCCTAAGGCGAAATAGCAAGTCCTATGTTTGGACATGCTATTTCGCTTTGAGTTTTTCCCTGAATTCGAATTAACATTTTCTTAATTTGAATTAGCTTATTTTGAAATAAGGACTTTATTTCGATATAACTCCTTTCGAAATAACGATGTACGTGTGGACATAGCCAAAGAGTAGACGACAAAGTGAACTAAAAACAAGGCAGAGAAGCCTCCTGCCGTATTCCTCCCACCCTGCCTTTAGCTTCTGCCAGACTCCCAGTCCCCTTCCTGGGGAAACAAAGCAGAGAGAACTTAGAAGCAAAAACTGAGTAAGCCTACTCTTACAGGGAAGAGAGTCCAAACCAAAAATACAGCATTACTGGGACCACACTATCCAATACAAGACAGACAACATTACAGGAATTCACAATAAAGTGCAGCAAGAAGATAATGTAAAACAAGCAAGGCGTCTAGTGGCACTTTCAAAGAGTAACAAATTTATTTATTGCTAGAGCTTTTGTGGGTGAAATCCCACTTTGTCAGACACTTGAAGGTGGTTTCCAAAATGGGATTTCGCTCATGTGATAAATAAATGTGTTACTCTTTAAATGTACCACAGGACTCTTTTCTATTTTTACTGAATTAGGCTAACATGGCTACCCCCCTGGAACTTTTCAGTAAAAGGATGGTGAACTTTGTGGCATGCTGCCTGGTAGGTGTACTTATGCTGTGCACAGTTCATAGGAGGGCAAAACTGAAGAGCAGAATAAATAGTATTTCCAGTCTGAAGAGTGGCCATGTGACAGGGCACTCACTTACTCAAAATAGTCTGCTTTTCAGGGTACTCATTTTCTTTAGAAGCAAAAGTAAGTTTTATTGTTTGTATTCCTCTTTGCCCTGCAGATGAAACTCCAGTTAGATAGAAGGTGTTGGATTCTTTTATATCTTGGCCATCATTGGCAAAATATTCCTACCTACATTCTTTATGCAACCGAATGCAATGGGACTGTTTACTTGTTTAAAGCCCCCTACTTACCCTCCCCCCAAACTCCCAAGCCCCTTCTGACCACATTGTTTCACGTTCCCAGATTGGCAGGCTCTCCACAGTGTGCAGAGACCTCACTTGGCTTCCAATACAAACCTCTGCCCTTGGTCTATTCCCCCTTCTTGCTCACTGCTCACTTGGCTCCCCGTGGCTGCAACTCACTCCCACCCTGCCTGAGTCTAAGTTGGATCCTCTACTTTTTTTAATTTTCGGATTTCTTTTGCATCTCTAGAATTATTTGCTAAGTTAAAGCACAGGTGCAATTGCATTTATGCACCTACCGAACGTTACAGGGTAACACTAGTACATGTGCCACTAGCCATTGAATTTGAAAGCCATGGGCCTACTCAAGCTAGGTGTGACTCAAAGCACAATTTGGCCTGTGCTTTATGAGAAAGAGAGAGAGAAGAACAGACCCCAGCTACTTTCAGATCTGAGGAGGAGTGGCAGTGGGGTTACAAAGGGAAAAAGAAGTTATTTGTTTGATACTGGAGAGCAGGAGTGTCACTGCC
This sequence comes from Podocnemis expansa, assembly GCA_007922195.1. Taxonomy (NCBI): domain Eukaryota; kingdom Metazoa; phylum Chordata; order Testudines; family Podocnemididae; genus Podocnemis; species Podocnemis expansa. The sequence continues at coordinate 31,166,026 of ML681971.1, forward strand.
CCGGGGAAGGACCCAGGGCACTGGCCCAGGCCCCGCTCCCTGGCTGCAGGCCACGCCCCCAGCTGGGGACAGGGCAGGCAGCGGAAACTGCAGCTGCGGGGCCGCCAGGCCTAGGAAGAGGCCGGAAGCGGCCACCGCCACCGTTGCCACTGCAGGTGGCTGGACCCCGGATCTCCAGCCAGATCTGGCCAGAGACCGGGAGAGGTAGGTGCCCCGCCAAGACCTGGGGCACTGGTGCCGGGATTCGGGGCACGGGCCCCGTGTGCGAGGCACCAGCGACGCCCCTGCTGGAGTTGATGCTTAAGAGGAACCGTTTAAATACAGATTGCCCTTTCTGAGGTTCATTTCAGGAGTTCTGTTGTAACCCAAACTATATAAACTGGCAAAGTATTTGGCTTCCAGTTGGGCAGTGGTCCCAAGAGCCAGTCTTCATATTTGAAACTTTTGCTAAAAGGCTACATAAATAAGCATTATTCCACTGTGGCTTTTTCAACACAGACCCAAAACTGAAGCATATAACTTATGCAGACATGTCAACTCTTGCAAATTTAATATGAGCGACATTATTGGTAGGTAAAGCCTCACTCATGATCTCCCAACAGAACTCTCAAATCTCAGGAATTTTTTCCCCAGGCCCAGTCTGCTAATATTTGCTCAGTCTTCTGCAGCCACAGTGTAGGGACATAGATAAAATGAATAGAATTTACCTTTAAAGCATCTGTTAGGCAACACTGTGTATCTGTTCTTTAATATCATAACTAAAATATTTAACTCAGTTTTGTCAAAGGAGGTGGCAGACATAATGGCCACCCCACCCCCCAACGTAGCCCTCTAGACTATGGAGCTCACAGGAAGGAGCATTAAGTATCGATCTCCCCTGATGGGTCTCATCTCCGGGCTATCCAGCTCAAGGGGAAGAGTGTTAAGGATTGTTCTCCCCTGATGGGCCTCAATTTCAGGTGTGAGTTTCTACCTCCCTAGCCTTGTGTCATCAAGGGGGGGGTGAGTTTCTATCCCCCTGAACAGTTTCTCCGCACCCCCATCACCACAAAGGAGGGCTCATTGTCCGGGGTCCCAGTTTACCATTGGTCCTGACCTGCACCTCACTTCCAATTGGCTATTTTATACTCTGGCCGTGCAGTACACTATTTAAGCCCCTGCCTCGGCTGGCTCGAGTGTTCTCCCACCCTCGAACGCTAAAGGGCACATCACAAACCGGTCGGACTGATCCCCCAACCAAGACATGGAGCTCCTGCCCGCGAGACTTTTGGGTGTATTCGAATTGCCGGCCGAACGATTACATACTTTGATGCTGCAGCTGGTCTGCCTCCTCGCTTTGGGTTCCACTGCGGTGCTAGGACAGGTATTATAAACTGATACAGCTATTCTACCTCTCTCGATTTGTTTCTTTCTTCCCTTTTTCTTTTCTCTATAATTCCATTTATGCATTGTTTATAAGTGTAGTTTTTTTCTTTAGGCAGTGTTTATAAGTATAGCTTTTTCCCATTTATGCATTGTCTATAAGTGTAGTTTTTCCCATTTATGCAGTGTTTATAAGTGTGGTGTTCATTTGTACCTTGTATAGTCTCTTTACTACATAGCTGTTTATTATCCAACTTGTAGCTTGCATAGTCCTTTTCCCTGTGTAGCTGTTTACTCCCCCCACATAGGCATTTTGTTGCTATTTCGTTGTATGACTTTATGAGACCACTATAAAATTTTGTCTATTGAAAATTGGTGTCCATCTCCTTGGTGGGTGTTGCCGGTCTATCGCAGTTACATCGTGAACCCGGGGTTCAACATAGTTTAATAGACATTATAACCAATATTTAACAAAGCTCCATATTGTAAATTTGCAACTCATTTTATATTCTTGATGAAATTTCAGTTAGATGTAACATTCTGTAACTTCATTGAAATATGTGTGAAAAAGATGTGTGAATGAAGGGTCTGTGTGATGGGATCAGTTGACACCTGCCAGTCCTGATGAAATGCAAGTATCACCTTAATGGACGAACAATTCAAACTAATCTCTGAAAAGCAAGAAGAAGAATCCATCCCAGAAAGAGAAAAACAAAATACAAGATCAAAGTCATGTCTGCAAATGACTGGTGATGAATGATCATCAGATAAGAGCTCTGAGGCAGCAAGACACAGCAAGCCCCATACACTCACATGAGACTCAGCAAGTATAAAAACATGAAAAGTTTGTGTCTCATTCTCCAACTGTCATCTTAGAGCACCAGATTCATGACCCAGAGGGTATGTCCACACAGGCTTCTTATTTCGAAACAGAGGTTGTTTCAAAATAAGAAGCAGCATGTCCACACAACGCACTGTTATTTCGAAACTGTTAAACCTCGCATCTAGTCGAAATAGCCGTTGTTTTGAAACGGTTGTTTCAAAACAACAGCGTTCGGACACGTTGTTTCGAAACAACACCATTGTTTTGAAACAACTGTTTCGAAACAACATGTCCGAATGGCCTTGTTTCGAAAAAACCATTTCGAAACAAGGGCTATTTTGAAAGCTGGCTTAAACTGTTAATTCGAATTAACTTATTTTGCAATAAGGACTTTATTTTGAAATAACTCATTTTGAAATGGGTTATTTCAAAATAAGGATGTATGTGTGGACATAGCCAGAGAGACCTGGCTCCCTCCTTGTGCCCAGCTTAGTTGCCCACTGGGGTGCCTCTAGCAACACGTAAAAGGACTGGTAATTATATCATGCCAGCTTCCAAAAATTTCATGGGTGTCAATGTATGTACCTGTTTTTGGCTATTTTCACATTTACAATTAAATGTGGCATATTGCCTTGTCCCCTGCATAAGATTCTGCTAGTCTTTTCTAACAATTCCATTTCCTCTGTTATACCAAAAGGGCATCCACTAAAATGATGTGCAACAAGAGCACCCAAAAGAAAAGACTAGCAGAATCTTATGCAGGGGACAAGGCAATATGCCACATTTATTGTAAATAAGTAAGGATAGCAAAAAGCAGTCTCTCTCTCACACACAAGAAGTTCTGCAACCTGGTATGATATGATTACCAGTCCTTTCATGTGTTGCTTGAGCCAACCTAGTGGCCAGCTAGGCTGGGCAGAAGAAGGGAGCCAGGCCTCTGTCAGTCATGAATCCGATGCTCCAAGATGAAAATTGTAGAATGAGACCCAAAGTTTTCATGTTCTTATCCATCTTTTATACTTGCTGGCCCTCATGTAAGTCTATGAAATTTGCTGTGTCGTGTTGCCCTCAGGGTCTGTGTGAGATCATTGGTCACCACTCTCTTGCAGGTTTGATTGTATTTTGTTCTTTTCTTTCTGGGGTGGCTCCTTCTGTTTGCTTTAATCAGAGATATCTGCATTGTTCGGCCAGTTAGATGGTAATTGTGCTTCATCAAGACAGGCTGACAATTGAGACTGGTCCCTTAACACACACACACACTCTTCATTCACATATTTAAATGAACATACACAGCATATGCCTAAACCAGGTTCCATCAGGTATAAAAAATGGAGTACAATGTTTAAGCAGGAGTTCCAAACTGACAATATGGAGTCTTGTTGGGCATTGGTTATAATACCTTTTACTCAGGGTTACAGAATTATTTCACTTATGACACTAAAGGTCATATACACAATATTAACTAACATGTACTTTAAAGGTAAATACAATTAATTATCTCTGTCCCCCCATATTATCTGTCCATGCCCCACACCTCCAGTCATTCTCTGGTTAACGTAAAACAATCCAACACACAAGACAACAATTTCAAGCACAGAATAAATACTAAGCACAGCATATGGTGGTGTTCAGCAGAGTTCAACTTTACAAATAATAGCATTGCTGATGAGGTTACACTCTCAGTCCACCTGCTGCCCCAGCCTCACAACTGAAGCAACAAGGCAAGGGCAGGAGACCCCACGGTTATGCCAGACTGGCCCTGTGATGCTGTCTGGGTCTAGGGGACTGTTTGTGATTATTTTTTCATATTAATATTTCATATTTGCAATAACCCATATGTGATATGCCATGTTTGATATCAATAGAAAGACTGTAATCTGCTAAGAGTGATTATATGGTCTATATGGATGTATCATATTTGTATTAGAGTCTAGGAATCTCATTGGTTCTATGTGTGTTCCAAGTTGTTTGAGCTGAAGCAAGCCCAGATTGGGCATCTGCAAACTATTGTCCTGTTAATGGCCTATCAGGAGGGCTCCCAGCTACAATGGGTCCAGAAGGAAACCTGTTTGACCAGTTACCCAGACTGACCATGTAGCCCACCTCCATTTGGATCTGGCAAGGACTCTGAGATAAGAGGCCATAGCCCATTCTCCATTTTGTCTTCAGTCTTGAGCCTTCTGTCTGTCGGCAACCAAAACCCTTCTCTGGAACTATTCTCCTGGGACTAAACAAAGGACTGAGACCCACCCAGCTGCTGCTGCTGCTGCTGCTGCCGGATGCACACGACAGGAGTGGGACTAATCTGGAAACTACAGGATCTTCAAGGATTTGTTTTCTATGGACTCTAAATCATTTGTACGTATGTGATTCACTTTGACCCTTTAACATCTCTCATATTTTGTTTGTTTTCTTTTTATATTAAACCTTTAGTTGTGGTTACTAAAGGATTGGCTGGCAGCATAGTATTTTGGGTAAGATCCAAGCCTGTATTGTTCTGGATGATGTGGCTGGTCCTTTGGGGTCAGGAGAACCTATTTCTTAAAGGCTACATTCACACAGGGCAGGCTTGTTTTGAAACAAGCTGTTTCGAAATAACTTTTTATTTCGAAACACCTTATTTCGAAGGACAAAAACTTTGTCCTTGAAATAAGGGAGCGAAATAGCAAGTCCACAGTGTGGACCTGCTATTTTGCTTGGGGAGGGGATTGCAGGCACCCGCCAGGTGAGGCACAGTGGGGCACCTCACCCCAGGGGCTTTAAAGCCCCGGCTGCCCCCAAGCCTGGCGGTGCGGTCCCTGGCGCGCGGCTGGAGCCCGCTGCTGCCGGGGCGGGGGTGAGCGCCGGCCCGGAATCCCCGGCGCCCCCAGAATCCCCGGCACCCCCACCCCTGCTTTGTTCCAAAACAACATGTCCGCACAGGGCTGTTTCGAAACCACTGGTTTCGAAACAACCCTGTTTCAAAACCAAATGTGGTTTTAGCTGTTTCGAAACAACTGCAGCCATTTTGAAACAAGTGGTTTGCTTGTTTCGAAATGGCCATGCGTCGTGTGGCCATGGCAGTTCTTATTTCGAAACAACCCCTGTTGTTTCAAAATAAGAACTGTGTGTGAACATACCCAAAGTGACCCAGTGGCTAGAGGGGACCATAGGAATTGATGTGCATTAAGGGGGCTGTTTCTGTTTTATTATACTTGGTGATGACCAGAGTTGGGGAGTCAGAAGCATGTTTTGCGGCTGACTGGAAGAGTGGTTTAAGTACCACCCATCAGTGGTTTAGGGGTTTGGCCCCTGGTTTTACAGCTTGCCTTGATTTTGGCACATTCAGAAGGTTACGCCAGGAGGCCCAGGTCATAGGCCCCACCACCGCATGAGACCCTGTGGTCAGACCAGGCAGCTCCACCACCTGGGCATGTGGTGAGGGCAGGAGGCCTGAGGCCAGGCCAGCCCTGACACCTAGGTGTGGGGAGAGGGCAGGAGACCCCAAGGAGGGACCAGGGCAGCACCATGATCTGGGCATGGGGTGAGGGCAGGAGACCCTGGGTCAGCTCCTGAGCCTCACCCCGTGGGCGGTGGGGGACTCTCTGGCCAGGGCTGTATCACAGCAGCCTGACCACAAACCTAACCCCCAGAACCCCAAGGCTGAGGGATGGTCCCTGGCTCACCAGCCTTCTGCTGGCCTGACCCTGGCCCAGACAGAGGCTGAGGAACATCCCTTGGCCCACCCCAGGGTGGTCAGGGGCTCCATTTCCAGGCCACTCACCCCCAAGGCCCATAGGCCATGGGGGGGTCCCCCCTGCAGGCAATGGAGAGATACTTATGGACCCAGCTGGGACCTAGAGATTATGGGTGGAATGCCCCAAGCCCAGGGATACCCTCCTGCGGGAAGAAACCAGGCAGAGTCGTGGATCACGGCAAAGAAGCGTCCCGGGAAAATCCCGGTGTCCTTTATTTATACAGTTTAGCATATCTTTAGCATATCTCTAGCAATCATTATAATGATGAATATACTTGTTTACTTCCTCTGAAAGGGGAGTGTGAGCTTCTCCAGATCCCTTCTCCCACAAGCCAGGGGCGTAGGGTTAACATGCTTGTACTTTTCCATAGTACACAGAATTCTGGGGTCATGCTGCGAACACAGGCGTGGCCTGCCAGCGTCCATGCTCCCAACATCTCCCCCTGTCTTTTAGAATTTGGCAAGAGGGGGTTTGGTTGCCTCCCTGGAGGACCAGGGGCAGCCATGAAAGCACATAGCAACAAGGGAGGGGATACATTGAATGCCGCAACAGAGGAAAAGAAGACAAAGCAAGGCTAAGCCACCATAAGTAATAAGACGGTGGAGCCAGCCCCAGCCGGGGAGGAGGGAGGAGAGCCAATTCCACCACCCCGAAAAGGGGTCTGAGGCAATCTGAATTTGGGAGGTTTCAAGGCTAAGGGAGAAGTGGGAGCACACCCAGCAGTTTGTTACATTTAAATCCTATTAATTTAAGCTTACATTAAGGATTATAACATACCAGAAACTATACTGCAAAACACTATAGCAAAATTGAAGTGAATACCTTAAAAACTTTAGAAGCCAGAAATTTACACATATATAAATTACAGGTAACAATGACAACATTTTGATTTTATGGAGCCCCACAGACTTGTTGGGACCATACTAAAGAGTCTTTAGGCTATTTTCTTTGCAGATATTAAGAATGTGGTAGTGGCAAATCCTCTTCACTTTGGCTTGGCAAATCCTTTTTAACAACAGGGGAGAGGTTACTAGCACATGCACCCTGTGTTGTTAATTCTTCTGGGTTTTTCTGGAGGTGTAGAACTTGTACAGCGTAAAGCATGGATTCACATTGGCAGTCCATGGCACTTGACTTCTGTATTGGTGATTAACAAAACCTGAAATTGATCTTTTAAAAGCTTTTGCTAACAGTAGCAAAAACCGGCTTAACACAAGGACAGTCTATTAGCCATCCTGAAAAGGTACATACAACTAATACAAATTTATAAAAATACACTTTGGCATTTGTATGAAATTAATTTTAAAATGTACAAAAGGTCCCCTTTTTGTTTTTACAGGCTTGCCAATATTATGGGCTTGACAAATTGTACAGGTATAACAATATTGATCCAGTAAAATGGGTTACTTTAAAATACTTTGTGTTGCAAACAAACAACATATTTAGCCAGAAGCTTGCCTTGTAAAATTTTTTTTTTTTTTTTGACAAGACCCATTTTTTTATAAGAAAAATCAGGATTTTGTAAAGGAGTATCTTTAAATTTAACTCAAGGCATTGTTAACTGACTGGTGACAAACAAGCAATTATGAGGTTTTCCATCCAGGAGAACTGGGAATAAAGAAGTGGGATTTAAAACAGAACATCAAATAAGAATAATATTGTTTGCAGACAACATAAAAAATGTATATTAGATTAATTTAGCCTGAAAAAATGCTGTATTTAGTTTATAAAAGGACTGCTGCAACAGAGTGTGGGGAAGCAACCTTTTGCCAGGCTGTTCTCATGAGAAGGAAATTAAGGATTAAAGGGTTGGGACATGGGCAGTGGAGGCATTGTTGCAAAGTTAAGTGTCCCTTCCTGCTGGCCAGGCCGGTAAGGATACTTTGTCTTTCAGTGGCCCAATTGTCCACAACAGTGGCATGTGAAAAATTTTTTTAGAATGCTGGAATGCGCCCCATACCACATCCCCATTAGCAGCCAGGGATTCCTTGCATGGCTGCAGATAACCCTGGAAAAGGTTTTTAAGCCATCTATATCATTTTAGGAAAAGGCGGGGGGATTAAGCCTGCTTTGAGTTCACACACTCAGGCTCAAGGCTAAGACAGCTTGCAGAAACAGCAAAGAACAGCAAAACACATTATATCAGGCCCCAGCCAGTTTTTACAGGAGACTGACTTTAGCTGGTGCTTTGGGCTTGGAGCCTAGCATTAGTTTACGGTCGGGTCGCTCCCAGGAGTGGTGTAAATACCATGCTACCTTTTGGTTACACAATTTTTGCTTTAGCCCTACATTATACCTCTGATGAGCAAAAATCATTTAATTGGCAAAGCATCCCTATAATTAACAAACAACTGCAAAACATTTAGCAGGATGGCTTGTGCCATTTAGTCTTCACACCAACCACCCCAGTTTTGAGGCTGAGCAAACTATTTTTGAGACTGGGGTAAGTTAGTGGCCACAATTAGCACTGCAAAATTTAGCTAACCTACCATCTGCACCTTATTTGTAATATTTAATATTATACAACTTAAACTTATAGCTACCACTTTAACATGCTACAGGCTTTTTAACCAATATAATTTAGGGCCTGTCACATTTGCCATAGTTCCTTTTAATTTTGGACCAAGGCTCCCAAAGGGAAGCCAGTTAATCTACAACTTAATTACTTTCACATGAAGGCCTACTTAGTGCCTTAACATTACCAAAATGCCAAAGATTTGTTTCCATTTCTATCTTATCCCCAGGATGATGTTCATAACTTAATGCTTTTTGTGTTACCTTGGGGTGAGGGGAACAACAGATTTGCTGCACTACTTTCACAAATCACTTGCTTAAACCAACAGCTTACATTACAAAAGACAACCAAAATTATACCAATATTAATATTTACATTAATCACATCAAATTGCAGTTACAAAATAAGCAGATTGCATGATTTGTACCTGTTGAGGGGCCACGCCAGATAGTTCCTTAGCTTCATTTGTAATTAGGGGTCAGATGTCCTTTGCAGGATGATCCCCTGGCTCAGCTTCTTTTTTTTTTTTTCCATACCCTTACCATTATTGCTGAAATTTCACACATTTCCACTGCACATTTTAGGGTTCCCATTTGATGCAATCAGGGCCCGAACTTTTACTTGGGACATGGTGGGGTGGTGGTTCTGTGGAGAGCAGCAAGGGTGGATTATTACCGCAACCCCCTCTTTCTTGCTGGCTTTCTGCTGGATGGCTTTCAAAAGCACAGCAAGCAAGGAGTTTTTCTTTTTTCAGAAGTGCTCTGATAACAGCCTGTTTCAGCTTTTTATCCTCAGTTGTTAACCCTTTTTTTTCTCACATTACTACTGTTACAAGTTTCAGGTCCCGATTTCACAGTGCAGGGTATGCACCTTTGCCAAGAAAACAAGAACCTGGGCTTATTGCTTAAGCTAGGGGATGACAATGGCACTTGAGGTGTACTGGGTTTATTTAACAAATTTGACTGGCCAGTAGTATTTTGGAGTTTTTAACTTTTAAACTGAGTTTTTAGCTTGTCCTGGGAGTCCTTTAGACTCCTGACAACTGATTTCTGGTGCCTTTTAGACATTTTTTTTTTATATATATACCAATTTAAATACATATTTTACTGGTTTGTAGGGGTTATGCCCCCTTAAAAAATTTTTTTTATGTACCAAATTATACACATTTTTACTTTACCTTACTTTATAAGAAAAACAAAACAAAAATGTACAATACACACCAAGGTTAGTAACAAGACAAACACCATAAAACACAAAACATAAACAACAACTTTTGTTACAAAAGCAGATCCATGGATTTTTTGTTTAGGTGTTTTGCTGGTGCCAGGTTTTTTGCTTCCGAAAAAAACAAAAGAACATTTTCCTACCCGATGAGAAGGGAGACAGGGTATTGCTTAGAACAACCACATAAACTAAAAGTAAACTTTTTACTGAATTTGTTTGGTTCTGACTGCCATACCCACAGCCAGCTTTTCAAAGTGTTAAATGCTAACAAAGCCAAAACATGCAAGATTTTAAAACCAAGAGTGTTGGCTTAAGTTTTTAAAAGCTTACATATGTACACGATTACAGATGTACACAAACTTTTTTTTCCTGAGTGATTTCAATTAAATTATTCACATTTAAATGCTCTAGTTATGATTTACAGACCATTTGCTTGACAAAAGACCCATTCTTTTTTAGGATGACTGCAAAGAAACTAAGACTTTACCTTTTACAACACCCTTTTACATTTAAAGTATGTGCAAAATATTTTTTCACTTAAAATTTGGCAAACCAAAACTGCAAAGGAGGAGTAAGGTGAAAAGCCACCAGTTAACCCTGTTTAGAATACAAGTTACAGCACCATTTCAACTGTGGCTTTAACTTAAACTCTTCAAATAAAAGTGACAGTGACAGAAGAGGGAGAAGAGGAGAAGAAAGCACTTTATGAAAAAGAAAACTCTAAGGTTAAAAAGGTACAGAAAGCAATAGGCCATCTGAAAGGAGGCAGGCTGTCATTGCCAATTTTTCCTGCCAGGCTTCCAACTCCTGCATGTTTGCCCACACATACCAATAATCCAGTTGTTTAGGGTGGAAAATCTCAAGGATTTTCCTGAGGTACCTCAATTTGTCCGAATCTAAACTTCCTAATTGGGGCCATTGTAAATTTGGATTTTCATGGCTGTAACCTGGCCAGTTTATGTGACAAAAATCAATCAATTTCTGGTTTTTTGTTTTTTGTTTTGTTTTTGTTTTTTTTTTTGTTTTTCAAAACCCCAGTGGCCACGAGTCAACTCCAGTTTACCAGAACTTTTCCTAGGGGACTTTCTTCCGGGATGGACTGACCCTGTCCCATTGTCACCCTAGGCGGACGTCCCTTTCCTGATCTGTCCAACAGATCTGGCCTGTCCAACAGGCCTGACCCGTCCAACGGGTCTAGTTCCCTCCTGACCTGTCTTCTTGGCCCAGCCTAGCCTACCCAACCTGGAAAGGGCAGGAACAATTCTCCAAGAATTCTAGACTGCCTCAGACAGGATGGAGGACTTATCCAGAGTACAAAAATGTGAACCACACAAGAATAACAAACAAAGGAGTCACCTTATCGCCCCAAAGGGGTTGCCGTCCTGCCCCAAGTTCCCATAGGTGAACTCACCCAGTTTGTTGGCCGGCCGGGGTTGGGGCTGGATGGCAGCACCTCCGGGGTGAGCTGGGTAAGTCCTGCCGCGGTCGCCAAATTTGTGGGGGAAAAATCTAACTCTGGCCCTCAAGTTCAGAAAGAGGCACACCAGAGCCTCCCCAATGAAGCAGACCCGTTCCCAGCCGAGACTCCAATGAGCAGAGAACGAGGTGTGGTTCAGGATTTATTATTCAGCTGAATAACAAAAGGAACTGCATCAGAGAACAGCAAAGAAGTGCTAGCCCCTCTGAGCAGGCCCCCCCAACAACTCGAGTGCAAGAGAGAGCCTTGAGGGGCAGCATTACAACACTTTTATCCAGTACAGTATGATAGTGCTATGATAATGCTTACATGATTGACAATGTTTTAGAGACTCTTATATGGTTACATTAACATTATTAAATACATATCAATGATTAAAGAATGCATATAATTATCCCCGCCTCTGTTTACTGTTGACATCATTTGCATTATCCTGGGCAGCCGCAGTACCTGCAAACTCATTAAGTTCTGCCTAGAGATGCTGACCTTACATTCTTGTGAGGCTATGGTGCCAAGAAGGGTGAGCAGGAGATAGGAGGCAATACTCCCTTTTCAGTTAGAACAAAGACGGACAGTCTAGCTTACATTCCTTGTCCAGATGGTGAGGAGAAAAAGCATGAGAAAGGGGAGATAACACACTTTAACTATCAACTCTAGGCCGCTTGTTAAAGAAACTTAGATACATGACTTGCCAGAGAAACGACCCCACTACCATAGCAACCCACGGCTCCAACGAGGCCTACACTTCAGCACCTTTCTCACTGTTCTACAGAAGAGATTACATATAATTTTTCTTACACCTTCAAGCTGAGTATATGTAAGAGGGTACAAAGATGGGAGTTCCCCGTCCCATTGCTCCAGAAGGGGATGTTGTCCCTCACGCTGTGCCTGCTGAAGAGCGGCACGGACAGCCCCTGAATGCACCTGAGTCAGAGACGGCTCAGGAGGGGCGAGAGCCTGAGGAGCGGAGGGCGCACTCGGGGCTTGGTCAACTGATGGGGCTGGGGGCAACACGCGGGGATAATCCGGAGGAGCTGGCCCCGCGAGTAAGGGAGATGCAACGGGGGACGCTTCTGCCCGTAATCGCCCTATTGCATCTGCACAGTGCTGCCAAAAAAGAATGTGCTGGATTTCTGCCCGGGGCTCACGGAATAACCGCTCCCCAATTTTTTGCCAATCGGAAACGCTCAAGGAGCCCTTATCAGGGTACCATGGACATTTATATTCAATTATGCGGAGGAGATCCTCCAGCTGTTTTTGAGAGGCAGCCACACACCCGGTTTGCTTGAGAAGTTTTAAAAGCTCTTTCGCATGAGCCTTTTGCTGCACGGATAAATCCCCCCCCATACTCACGAGAGAGTGAAAACGCTGTGGTGCACCAAGGCTTTGCCAGCCGATGAGGTGGAGGGCTGGATCACGTCGGGGTCACCAGATGCGGGAAGAAACCAGGCAGAGTCGTGGATCACGGCAAAGAAGCGTCCCGGGAAAATCCCAGTGTCCTTTATTTATACAGTTTAGCATATCTTTAGCATATCTCTAGCAATCATTATAATGATGAATATACTTGTTTACTTCCTCTGAAAGGGGAGTGTGAGCTTCTCCAGATCCCTTCTCCCACAAGCCAGGGGCGTAGGGTTAACATGCTTGTACTTTTCCATAGTACACAGAATTCTGGGGTCATGCTGCGAACACAGGCGTGGCCTGCCAGCGTCCATGGTCCCAACACCCTCCACCAATCCCAGCTGGGCCCCAGAGGCTTATGGACACCCCTCTGGTCCCACCCAGGGCCCAGAAGCCTAGGCGTAGCCACCTAAGTCCCACCTGGGTCCCAGAGGCCTAGGAACACCCCCACCAGTCCCACATGGGCCCCTGAGCTCCGGGACCACCCCTGCCCATTCCACCCATGGTCTGGAAATCTATTGGCAGCCCTCACAGCCCCACCCGTGTCCCAAAGGCCTGGGGGAAATCCCCCTGCCCGACCTGGGGCCCAGAGACCCAGGAAGCAATGCCCTGCTTCCACTGGGGACCTGGAGCCCATGCAGGGAATCCCCCCTTGGCCCCAGTCAGCCCTTCCTCTACCCCCCCACCTGACCAGGGCCTCCAGTCCCCCCCTGCCACAGCACCTACCTGCTCTGTCCTCTGGAGGAGAGCTGGTGCTGGAGCTGCTGCTGCTGCTGTTGCAGAGAGGAGGGTTTGAAACTCCCTCCCTTTCTCTGCTGTCTCTGAGTCACAGAGGCAGCTGGAGCATCTGAGGGGGGGAGGGGCAGTGGCAGCTCAGAGGCTCAGTGAGCTTTCTCAGCATTGCCAGGGACTGGCTGGCTCTCCCTGCACCGCACTGGTGGCCCAGGAAAAACATTTTGGGCACTGCCAAGGAGATTCGGGGCATGAGCCCAGTGCCAGCGACACTCCTGGGGGCAGCATTGTAGGAGCCAGCAGGGAAAAGCAACTCGTCAGTTAGGTGCAAAGACAAACACTCAAAGTAAGTAAGTGTCAGATTCTACAGTTTACCCACACAATATTAATTCTACCCTCCTTGTCTGTATGCATTACGATACAGTCTTTAATTACATCATCACAGGCTTCATTCATTGCACAAACTGGATGCACAAAGAGGCAGAATTAAAGTAGCATCAGCAAGAAGAAGTCTGTCCTTCTGAGTGCATGATTTTTAAATACTTGTCTTTTTTGATATTGTTTCTGGGTAAATATTTTTTAAACTGGCAACATTAATTGATCAAGAGCAAGTCTACAATGAACTACAAATGTGATGATAATCCGGCAATTTATACCTGAAAAGCAATTGTAAATTAATTTTCTTTTTTAAAAATCCCCTGGCACTTCCAGATGTTGTAATATAATGCAAAATTATTTTTCTTGTATTTCTATTTGGAGAATTAAATAAGAATCATCAGAAATGACTGAAAATTGACACAAGTGTTACATCCAAAACATTAGTAGATGAGCAGGTGAATGAGCCTTTGATGGAGTAGCAGGCTTGATTAGGACCTATGATGGTATCTATTGTGCAGATATGTGGGCAGACTTGGCAGCGTGGTTTGTTGTAGGGGTATGTGCCTGCTTTAATGTTTCTGTTAGATCTATAGTTGCTGGTGAGTATCTGTTTAAGATTGGGTGGCTGTCAGTAGGCAAGGAGAGGTCTGTCTCCCAACAAGAGGAGGCTCATTTACCTGCTCATCTACTAATGTGATCTATGCTGTTATGTGCAAGAAATGCCCCAACACCTTATACATTGGACAAACAGGACGATTACTGCGCAAAAGAATAAATGAACACAGAGCTGATATCAGAAATCACAAAACAAAGAAACCAGTTGCTGAGCACTTCCAGCTTTCTAATCACTCGATAAATGATTTGTTAATGACCGTCATCAGAGATGTGGCTGGGACATCAAGACTTCAAAGAGAAACAGCTGAACTTGAGTTAATATGAAAGCTAAATTCTGTGAAAGCAGGACTGAATCTAGACTATGGGTTCTTTTCCCATTACAAAAGGTAATTTGACTTCAGGGTTCCCATGGTTTGAACCTAACAACTGCTCTGATTTGCTGTTACTGTATGAGCTGATCCTATGTTTTACACCCCTTTGCATTTATTTTCATTCCATTCTGTAAGTTCACCCATCTTCGAAGCATCTGACAAAGTGGGATTTTCTCCCATGAAAGCTCATGTGAAAAATAAATCTGTTATTCTTAAAGTGCCACATGACTCCTTGGTTTTTTTGCTGAACTAGACTAACATGGCTATCGCTTTGGAAATTGCACCTTATGTCCCCATAATTCTTCTTCGAGCGCTGCTCGGATACATTCAGGAATAGGTTTCTCTATGCTGGAGCGCCTTTTTGGTTGGAACTTTTTGCGCTAGCCTGTCAGAAGAGGGCAGGCAGCCACTGCCCTCCCACACCACCCCAGGCCTATATATGTGGCTGCCACCTGGACCCTCCCCAGTTTCATTTCTTCCGCCTTCGCATCGGTTGTGGAACTGCCTGCTACTTCCGCCCACAAGCAGCCTGTCCTTCGTTCGCCTTATGAGCTTTTTGCTCGACTGGGAGCACCTATTTGTGGACTTAGTTCCACTGAAGAAGGTCTCCCCTCCTGGGCCGGAACATTGCGCTACTCCATCATCCACCATGCTGGGGTTCAAACCCTGTGCCGAATGTGGCAAGGCCTTCCTGCGGGACGATCCCCATGAGAAGTGCCTCTGGTGCCTGGGTGAAAGCCACATTGTCACCGCATGCTCCATCTCTCTAACCTTCAAGCCAAGGACAATCAAGGACAGGGGGCAAAGGCGCCATGCCCTGGCCTCCGAGCAGGCTCAGCACTCATCTCCCGAGGCTTCAGGACCTCCTCTGGCACCCTGTGCCAGTTCAGCACTGGAACACCCCCGGCACCGTGCTGAGAGGAGCTACAGGACAAGCTTGGTACCGACCTTGGTACTGCAGCGCTGACACAGCCCTGCATCTCCCACACGGGACTTGTAAGAGGGAGCTGTGGCCATCCTCTGAGCCTGAACCAGAGAACTGGCCCGAACGCCCACCCTGGCCAGACTGGGGAACTGCAAGCCTTAGGCCCCAGAAGCGGACGGGCAAGGCCAGGGCCAGAAGGGGAAGTACAAAAGCCCAGGCTGGGAGCTCAGTTGCGGCGGAGCTCCCAGAGGGGAAGGACATGCTGGCCCATGGGGAACTGGACTGGAGAAATCAAGCCCAGCCCTGCCGATGGGCCTTTGACTCTCCCACCAGCCAGTCTTATGGCCCCCCTAGCCTCCCTGGGCCAAGCGACTGGGAGCGGAACCCTAAGGTAGCAGACTGGGGAGGCCACTTCAAAGCCTGCTGACCCCAGAGGCAGCAATCGCCCCCTGAGACGGAGCCAGATCCTGGGGATACCGAGGATCCCCTGCTCTACAGTCCTTGCAATCTTGAAGAGCTTCCCTCTGCAGAGGAAGAAACCCCAGCAGCGTGCGGACCCCAGGACCTCAAGGAGTTACCCCTCACGGAGGAGCCTGAGGGGTATGGACCCCAGGACCTCGAGGAGCTAGCCCTCACTGAGGAGCCTGAGGTGTGTCCGTTGCCCATTAACTTAATTGGATGGCCACCCCTCCCGGGCCATCAGTTAAGTGTGTAGAGTGGAGCAGATGGCCCCTTCAACTGAATGGTCATTGACACCCAATTGATTTCTACAAGGCTAGGCATAGGTGGGCACTACCCAAATTGCAAGATCTGCGAAATGGTGAAGGCATGAGTCATGCTCACCTGAAGTTTCCTGCCTGACCTGTAATCAGCAAACTGTGGCCAGTCATAGCCACTTGCAAGAAACAAACATTTAAAAAACCCAGGGTTTGGGTTGATCAGCAGGACGGTTCCTGACATCCTGCCTGGCCTGATCACCCAGACACTGGCCTCCTCCGCTCACGACTTCTTCCCCGAGCGTACCACAATTGAAACTGCCGGCCAAGTAACAAGTCTCTCTCCGGCTTGTAATGCTGCTGCTGCTGCTGCTGGTGGAATTGGTAAGAGCCTGCCCCTACAGCTTTCTTTAAAACAAATTACCTCCTCTTTGGCTGCTGTTTTTGCCATTGCTCTCTCCTAGCTCCAACAAGCCCACACTCCTAAGTGCAGGCTTGTCTTTTGCTTTCTGGCTTCCCCTTTTTTTTAAGATTGCTGTTTCGCTGGCCACTGTTTAAAAAAAGTTCCTGTGTTTCTAATTGTTTGCCACTGCTCTATTTTTTATTGCTTGTTGTATCTCTCCCTTCTAAATTTGTTTGAACTTAGGATACCTTAGAAGTACTACTTGGAGTTGCAACATTGTTTCAGTTTAGTCTGTAAGCCTTAGAAGTGTTAGGATAAATTGTAAGATTGTTTCATTTAGTTTGTAAACCTTAGAGTTATTGTGCTGGGTCATTTTGCCTTCCCCTCTGTGACTCCCCTGCATTAAATAAACTTTTCTTACTTAAACTTTCTTGTCCCCTCTTTATCTTTTGAATTCACCCCGTGTGCCCCGACTTCCCCTCTGCTCCTTTCCCTTTCCCTACTGCCGCTCCTGCTGCCCCCGGAGCTCCCCCTTGCTGTCGCTGCTGCTGGCTCCCCGCAGCTCCCGCTTGCTGTGGCTCCCCGCGGCCCCCCCCTTGCTGCGGCTCCCCACGGCTCCCTGCGGCTTCCCCTTGCTGTGGCTCACCGCGGCTCCCTCTTGCTGCGGCTCTGACCTTGCTGCCACTGCCACCAGCTCCTCGCGGCTCCCCCTTGCTGCCACTGGCTCCCTGCTCCCACGGCACCCCCTAGCTGCCGCTTCCCGCGGCTGCCATCTCCCGTGGCTCCGGCTCCCCCAGCCGCTGCTGCCGCTGGTTCCCGCCGCCCCTTTCTCCCCACCGCTTCCCGCGGCTCCCACAGCTCCTTTCCCTGCCGTGGCTCCCTCTCCTTCTCTCGCCGCCGCTCCCGCAGCTCCTTTCCCCGTCACTCAGCCCCTTTCTGCCTGCCTCTGTAACCCCCAAACTTCCCCTTTGCTGTCCAGCCTTAAAATTCCTGCTCCCTTGCTTGTTTCCACTCTTCTCTGCTACTGCCGCACACTGAGTTTGTATTGTACCTCCTTTTACTTATATGGTGTTAGAAAAATCTTTTTAAGCCACTGTGATTTGATTCATAATTGTAGGTTAAGTTAGCTTGAGAACCCCCCTTGTCCCCCAACTTGTTCCACTCCATAAAGTTAAGTTTATTTAGCAAAACCCCATTGTAAAAAGCTGTGACAAACCTCATATACATACACTTCATAATTAATTTTGTATTAATATCTGTTTTTAATAAAGGTTAAATTGTACCCGACTGATGTGGTAACTGCCCCCCAGGATCCTCAAAGTATTGAACCTGCTGGCAGGGTCAAGGAGTACCGGGACTTACCCCCTATGGACGCTGAGGGGTTCAGCAGGATCCCATGGGCCAGCTATGATAGGGATACTGAGGAAGGCTATCCCCTGTGGAAGTAGGTACCCAGACACCAGGGAGGGTGGCTGCTTTCACAAACATTTTCACGACCACTCCTGGAAGAACGTCGAAAGTGTACCACCAGATACACACTCCTCCGGCGGAGGTGGTCCGCACAGGGACATGCTTGTCCCCTCGCCATCTGCAGGCCATAACTGAACAAGAGGTTCAGGCAATGCTAGACTTGGGAGTTATTGAGCCTTCGACCAGTGAGTGGTGGAGTCCTATTGTGCTGGTGGCCAAGCCAGGCGGTTCACAGTGATTTTTGCATAGATTTTCGATGGGTGGATGCCATCTCCAAATTCAATGCCTACCCTACACCCCGGGTGGATGAGCTGCTGGATCGACTGGAAGAAGTGCAGTTTTTCACCACTCTAGATCTCACAAAGGGATACTGGCAGATTCCCCTGGACCCCCAGTCCAAATTAAAAACCGCCTTTGCCACCCCGAGTGGCCTGTACCACTTTGTGAGAATGCCCTTTGGGCTCCATGGGGCACCAGCCACCTTTCAGCGCATGATGGATCAGCTCCTGAGACCCCATATTGACTATGTGGCTGCATATATAGATGATGTGGTCATCTACAGTTGTGACTGGGAGACGCACCTCACTGAAGTAAGATTGGTATTACAGACTTTACGGGACGTGGGTTTCACAGCCAACCCATGCAAATGCCGCATAGGATGACAAGAAACCACCTACCTGGGGTATACCACTGGCAGGGGCATCCTGAAACCCCTGACTGGGAAAGTACATGCTCTCCAGGAGTACTCCACACTGACTACTTAGAAGCAGGTACGGCAGTTTCTCAGACTTGCAGGGTACTATAGATGCTTTGTGCCAGATTTCTCTACAAGGGCGGCCCCCTTGACAGATCTGTTAGGTAAAGAGCAGCCAGTGCGGGTAAGGTGGTCGCAGGCATGTGACCAGGCCTTCTGACAGTTAAAGGACCAACTGTGTTGCGCACCGGTGCTATATAGTCCCGACTTCCAACAGCCCTTTTTGGTGCACGCCGATGCATCCACAGTCGGACTTGGGGCAGTTCTGGCACAAGAGATAAATGGAGAAGAACGCCCAATCCCTTATATCAGCCATAAGCTCTTCCCGCAAGAACAGAAATACACCACAGCAGAGAAAGAAGCTCTAGCAGTAAAGTGGGCTTTAGAGGCCTTACGATATTACCTTCTAGGACACACATTCATGGTCATTACTGACTATGCACCACTTCGCTGGATGCAGCAGATGAAGGATTCAAATGCCCGGGTAATGCACTGGTATTGGGCCTTGCAACCCTTTTCTTTTACAGTTCAGCACAGGGCTGGCAAGGACCATGCCAACGCTGATGTGCTGTCCTGTATAGAGACCAAGACCTTGCCCAGCTCCAAAGTCCTGGAGCCGGACTTGAGGGGGGGGGTGTGTAACAGGGAGCTGTGGCCATCCTCTGAGCCTGAGCCAGAGAACTGGCCTGAATGCCCTCCCTGGCCAGACTGGGGAACTGCAAGCCTTAGGCCCCAGAAGCGGAGGGGCGAGGCCAGGGCCGGAAGGGGAAGTACAAAAGCCCAGGCTGGGAGCTCAGTTGGGGCTGAGCTCCTGGAGGAGAAGGACGTGCTGGCCCCTGGGGAACCAGACTGGAGAAATCAGGCCCAGCCACGCCGATGAGCCTTTGACTCTCCCACCAGCCAGTCTTATGGCCCCCCTAGCCTCCCTGGGCCAAGCGACTGGGAGGGGAACCCTGAGGCAGCAGATTGGGGAGGCCACGTCAAAGCCTACTGACCCCAGAGGCAGCAATTGCCCCCTGAGACGGAGCCAGATCCTGGGGATGCCGAGGATCCCCTGAACTACAGTCCTTGCCATCTTGAAGAGCTTCCCTCTGCAGAGGAAGAAACCCCAGCAGCGTGCGGACCCCAGGACCTCAAGGAGTTACCCCTCACGGAGGATCCTGAGGGGTATGGACCCCAGGATCTCGAGGAGCTACCCGTTGCCAAGGAGCCTGAGGTGTACCCAGACTTACCCCCTATGGACGCTGAGGGGTTCCACGGGATCCCATGGGCCAGCTACAAAGGGGATACTAAGGAAGGTTACCCCCTGTGGAAGTAGGTACCTGGACCCCAGGGAGGGAGGAAGTGGCCCAGGGAGGGCAGTGAGTTGTGGATGCCTGGTGCCAGCGTGTTGTGGTTGGGATCCCGCTGGCCCAATGACTCTCCCTACAGTCACTAGCAGGGCCCTGGGCTGGTATGCAGTGGAGTGGGTGGGCCTTATGTACCCCTCCTCACCCTCTTTCCTACCCATATCATCTGAGAGGAAGATTACCGTGTGTATGTCCCAAAACAAAGGTACCTGCAGTGTTTGGCCCAGAGGGTCGCATATATAACCTGCTAGGGTGGGCTCGAATGCATTCACTTGCCCGTCTCCAGTGCCTAACACAGAAACCCCTGCAGAAAGCAGCTGGAGAGCCAGGATTCAGTCCGTTCAGGACTCAGCGAAAACTGCTGAGAGTTCCCATCCCACATTAAACTACTACTCAGTATAAACATAACAATGAACTTTATTTGTGAACTTAACCAACCTTATCCTAAGAAACCATAATAAATTTAAACAAAACAGTAAGAAACCCAGGAATCCCAATGTTCAGGTGGAGTCACCCTTATTTCAATTGCAATCTTTTAAGTCCTTGAGGCTTGAATGCAAAAGAGAACCAATCCTCATCTTCTCTGGCTGCAGGAATCTTCAGCTGGAATCCATGCAGTCCTTCCTTTCCTTTCCTCAACCAGCACCATGCAATCAGGTCACTGGCCATCCAGCTTTCAGGTCCACAACAGAAAACTCCCCTGTAAAACAGTCCAAAGCAGGGAGAAAACATCCTGCAGTCCACTCCAGGCTCAGCTCCTCTCACTTAATCACTGGGGACATAGACTCTGCAGCTCTCCATCACCGCTCCTCTCTGGGCTGCTGCTCTCAGGCTTCTCCCTGGGCATGTAACTCCAGCATAACAATAAAACTTGTGGAGCATGCTCAATGTGCTCCCACGCCCTATTACCAGAAGGTTCTGGTTTCTGGGCTGCAAAATCTGCCCAGGAACGTAACCCAGCCATAAGGGTTCCCTGAAAGAGGTTGCACCTTTTTAGGCACATGGGTTACGCATAGACTGTGTACTTGCCCACCACCTTGGGGGGCTGGGGTGCATATACTGGGTACTCGCCCACCCCACCGAGGTGCCGGGGCGCATAGACTTGGAACAGGCTTGGTCAGCCAAGGGACCAAGCTAGAGATTTTTTCTTGCTTTTTCCGTGACCAGGAGGTGCGCCTTGCTGGCTAACTCCCCTATACTACCAGCAGGAGGCACCCTCCCGACCGGCCAGTGTTGTTGATTGCTTACAGGGCTCTTCCTGGGACTGGTCATGTTCGCCCCTGGTACTGGGGCACAGACATAGCCCTGCATCGTCGACACGGGGCTCTTCTCAGGACTGGTTGGGGTTGGTGCCATTCCCAATGACATCAGAGACAGTGGAGGCTGCCAGGGCACTCCTCCTGTTCCCTATACCTCCCTCCCTGGCACTGGTTAGAAGGGGCAAGCCGGCCTTCATGTTGAGGGCCTGGGCCCAACACAAGCAGCACTGCTTGCCTTCCCCACCTCCAGTGCTGGGCTCTGAAGCTCCAGAGCCCATCACCCCATTGGGTCCCAGTACCATGGAGCCATTTCCTCAGCAGCATATCTCCCTGCCATCTCCGGTACCGCCCCTGGGTCCCAAGATGCTTCCCCCTGTTTCAGCCCAGGGCAAGGGGCTTCAAAAGGCTCTAAATGGCCTCAGTCCTGGGTGTCGGTGCCTTTGCCCTTCTAATACCGCCCTCACGGATGGTCACCACAAGAGACCTCTGCGTCTGTGCCAGTACCACCCCTGGCACCGGGGAAAGCCTTCAACCTGGTATCACCCTCTTACATGGGCAATATGGCAGGGCATTTTGATCTTCTGCACCTCGTCTCAGCACACATGGGGATGGAGGTCTAATCCTCTGAGGTGCCCTCCAATGCCCTATTCGGCCCCGTGTTCTCCTCGGTGGAACTGGTCATGGTTCCCTTCCACCCTAGCATCTGGGACCTGGCTTCCCACTGGCAAGACCCGGGTTCCATCTCCCCAGTCTCAGACACAGTGGGCCTCAAGTACAGGATCCCAGGGTTAGAGTTCCCCTCACTTGCCCACCACCCAGTCCCACCTCGTGCTGTGGTAGAGGTGGCCTTAGGGCTGGGACAGACTCCCCGCAATCCCCTCCCAATATCAAGGGATGCAAGGGAGTTAGAGCTACTGGGATGGAAAGTATACTCTTCCTCAGCCTTCCAGTTGCGGGTTGTGAACAATCAGGCCTTAACAAGCAAATACATGTTGGATGTGTGGGAGTCAACAAACAAATTTAGACATCTACTCCCACCAAAGGCCTGGGAAGAGTATGATGCCTTCTTGGAGGAAGGTAAAATAGCCTCCCAGGACCTCCTTTTGTCATCCTGGGATGCGGTGGATACAGCAGCCCGCACTATGGCCACAGCGGTAACCCTGCACTGCTCAGCTTGGCTTCAGGAAGCCAGAGTACTCCCGGCGTCTCAGCAGGTGGCCCTCGAACTCCCCTTCGGGGGCAATTCCCTCTTTCCACAAGAGACCTCAGCCATCTTGGGGACCACTCATGACCCTCGGGGGGGGCAATTAAAATATCTTGGCCTTCTCCCAACGGGGCCTCTTCCACATCCTCTGGCCCCACAGGGCCCCATAGTAGGCTGACCCCCTCCCCAATAGTTACTGGTGGGGACTTAGTCCTTACCACCACAGCTTCAGTTTGAAACCAACCTGGGGGACCTTCCTAGCAACTGCGGGGCGGGATCCTGTCTATGTTCACAGCCATGCTGTCTACCATCCAAAATCTGTCATGGAGTGCCCTCTCCCTCAGTACCATTTTTTTGAGTTGACAGACATCCTTCTCCTCCCTCTCTCCCTCTCCCTCTGGGTGAGGGCTGACGGTTCACAGGTTAAATAGCCTCTCTTCCTTCAAGTAGGATTAAAGTTGGGCATATATCAATTCCTCCGTTGTCTACCGAATACATCAACACCTGAGGGGACTTCACTCCTTGACTACCATAGCGATCACAATGGGGATCTGCAGTCAAAATCCTGTGGGCATCCCTTAGAGGATGGTTTTTTGCCCCTGAGTGCTATCACGCCCTGTACACAATGCCCCCCTTGGGCGGCAGCTTCTTCACCTTTCAGGAGACATAAGGGCTCATGGAGTACACTCCAAACATTGCAGAGTGTATTGCCCATCAATCCCAACTCCAAACCAAATGGGGCCATCCCTTTTACTGCAACTATTTCCATACAAGGGAGTGTCACTCCCGTACACTTCCCCATGGACAAAGCCCTACCATTCCACCCCCCCAACCAGGTGGTCAGAGGCCCCCTTGTTGATCCTTGTTTCTTTCCCCCTTCCCCAAAAGTGGGGGTAGGGAGGACTCTCCCTACCCTTCTTATGTGCCGCCCTAACCCCCTTCCAATTGTCACTAACGGGATCAGATTAAAGATAGCTTGCATCTGATCAACTCTGTTCAAGGCCCTAAGGTATGTGCCTCCAGCTCAGGATATGGCAACCCCTTCCTGAACCCATAGAGCAGGCATATCACTTCCGCCTGTCAAGTACTGGACCTGCAGGCTGGAGCATGTCTAGAGATGCAGGCTTTGATAACTTGTTCGCGGGCCCCATGCCAGCAATGAAACCCCTACACTTGCTACTGCCAGCTGGTTCATAGCGTGGTGAACGACCTGCTGAGGGGTCACACCAACTGGACCCCTGCCTCATTTCTCCCTACCCTAACGAACAATGGCTTCTTTTGCCCTCTCTGGGCCTGTTGTTCACAGCTACCTGGAATGTGCCGTGGAGACCGAACATTCATATACAAGGTCTCTTTGATGAGGTGGACTGGTATTACTCTCCCCTCCTCCTTCTCCCCAACTCTAATGTACCCAATCCCTCCCACTCAAATTGGGGGCTCTTGGGTCACAGCCCTCAGAGGAAATGAGGTAATAATACCAATGTTCCTCTCCCACCCCTTTGTCGGAGTTGAACACGCTTATCTCTTTGCCTTCCTCACCAAACTCCCAGTCAAAGCCACCCAGTCAGTTCAATGGGAAGGCAAGATGTCTTTATCCTGAGGGTCAAGGGTCCAAGGCCGGTGAAGGGCACCCCCAGCTGGGCTCCAGAGGTATGGTCCGCAGACCACCCCTGTAGGAGGGGTTCCAGTCATCACCTTATCTACCAGGGGGCTACCTCTTGTAGCTTCTCCCCTAGTGATGGACATAGTGCTGTGGTCATTCTGGCCTAACTCTGGAACTACTCTGTTCAGGTGTCCTGCGGTACACCTCCCTCTTCCTCATTACGCTCCGGGGGTTCTCTAGCCCTGCTGGTCACTTCTTGGTTTTATGCTTCTGTCCTGGGCAACTTCTAAGGGTCTTTCTCACAGGATGGACCTCCTATGATGCCCATCCCAAGACTCCGGTCAGCCACCAGCAATTTGGGAGCTAGCTGTCCCCTGATAGATTTTACTCTCAGTAGCCCGCTCATAATAGATGCTGCAGATAATTGGAAATCTCTTTGAGGAGCCTTTGGGATGGAGGACCTTCACTCCGCTCCCATGGAGGACGCTGCTGTGACGCTGTCTGGGTCTAGGTGACTGTTTATGATTATTTTTATATTGATATTTCATATTTACAATTATCTATATGTGATATGTCATGTTTGGTATCAATAGAAAGGCTGTAATTTGATATGAATGATTAGTATGTAGGTATCATGCCTGTACTGGAGATTAGAAATCTATTTGTTTTTATGTGTGTTCCAACTTGTTTGAGCTAAAGCAATCCCAGACTGGGTGTGTGCAAACTGTTGTCATATTGATAGCCCATCAGGAGGGGACTCCCAGCTACAGTGAGCCCAAGAGGAAACCCGGTTGACCAGTTACCTAGACTAACCATGTCGCCTACCTCCATTTTGATCTGGCAAGGACTGAGATAAAAAGGCCATCACCCATTTGCCATTTTGTCTTTGGTCTTTACTCTCTAGTCTCTGGTCTATCTGTAACCAACACCTGACTCTGGAACTATTCTTCTGGGACTGAACAAAGGACTGAGACCCACCCAGCTGCTGCTGCTGCTGGGGTGCACACCAGAGGAGTGGGACTAATCTGCAAACTACAGGATCTTCAAGGATTTGTTTTCTATGGACTCTATATCATTTGTATGTATGTGATTCACTTTGACCCTTTAACATCTCTCATAAGTAGCTTGTTTTCCTTTTATATTAAACCTTTAGTTGTAGTTACTAAAGGATTGGCTGGCAGCGTGGTATTTTGGGTAAGATCCAAGCCTATATCGTTCTGTGTGATGTGGCTGACCCTTTGAGGTCAGAAGAACCTATTTCTTAAAGAGACCCAGTGGCTAGAGGGGACCATAGGATCTGATGTGCAGTAAGGGGGCTGTTTCTATTTTATTATGCCTGATGACCAGAGTGGTTAGTTAGAAGAATGTTTTGTTACTGACTGGGAGACTGCTTTAAGTACCACCTGTCAGTGGTTTGGGGGTTTGGCCCCTGGTTTTGCAGCTTGCCCCGATCTTTGCATATTCAGGTGGTTATCCCAGGAGGCCCAGGTCACAGCTGCTACCTCCTCCAGTATATCTCTTTTTCCCCCCTAGGGGCCCTTCCTACAGGAGCCCCAATCCTGACTCACACCTTTGTCTGTCACCAGACCTAGGGTTGGTGCCATACTGGTTGGGCTCTTTCTGGTGGTACAAGATCACGTAAGCCAATGTGTGCCTAATCCTGTAGGCCACGGAGACCCGGCACCAGGGATTATTTCATGAGCCTACTCCTGGCTGTCACTCCACTGCAATTAGCCTCTTGCCCCTATACTCCTTCGGCCATTCACCACCGCTGAGTTCGGGAAATAAAAAGGGGGGAAATAATGACCTTATCACTTCCTTCTGCCTCCACAAGGTTATCGCTACTGACGGTCCTCTTCAACAGGGACTGCCACAGCTTCATGGGTACGCTCACATAGGCCTGCGATATGCTCATCAGGCTCAAGGGAAATTCCTCTCCTGGTCTGCCTTGTATAGGGCCGTATCGTGGGTTAGGCATCTTCCCTTCTCCATGCCAATCTGGGTGCCTCATTCCCATATGTGCTGTATCAGGTCGTCAGCTGCCGCTGCCAGCTGTCTGCACTTTCCCCTTCCTATTGAAGGCAAAGTAACATACCTAGTCCCTACCTGCCTCTTGTAGTCCATCCCTTCTTCGGACGCCAAGCACACCAGGTTCATCATCATCATCACATCATCATTGGGCTCATGGGCCACAAGTGCTTTACACTACCTGACCGAGGGAAACATGATCTACCTCTCCTCTAACGTTTATTGCAGTGTCGGTACCCACCACTCCCAGCCCGACAATCCTACGGTCTCCTGAAACTCCCTATAGGAGGTACATTAACTGGTGTTGCTGCCAGAGCACTAACCCCTCTGGCTCGCTCATGCCTCTGTCAGGCAGAGCAGTTAGAGTTGCATTGCTCGACTATAGCCACAATGTGTTGGTATCATGTTTATGCATACAGTGACCTCAGGCCCTCCTGCATAAGTGTGACAATTGGTGCTTGGACAAACTGGGCCTACTTCTCTTCACTGTGTTAGGTCCTGCAATCCCAGGTTACCCTTGCCTGGATGACGGTCCTTAGGTCGATTCCTTAAGTGTAAAATCCTGCATGTGGGACGGAAAAACCCCATGCACTGCTACAGGCTGGGAAACATTCAGTTAAGTAGCAGCAGTGTAGAAAAGGACCTGGGGGTCATGGTGGATGGGAAACTAGATATGAGTCAGCAGTGTGCTCTTGCTGCCAAAAAGGCCAATAGCATACTGGGCTGCATCAAAAGAAGTATTACCAGCAAATCAAGGGATGTGATCATTCCCCTCTATTCTGCACTGGTGAGGCCACATCTAGAATACTGTGTTCAGTTTTGGGCTCCCCACTACAAAAAGGACAGGGACATGCTAGAGAGAGTTCAGAGGAGGGCAACCAAAATGATTAAAGGGCTGGAGCACAAGCCCTCTGAGGATAGACTGAAAGCATTAGGCTTATTTAGTCTGCAGAAGAGAAGATTGAGGGGGGATTTGATAGCAACCTTCAACTACTTGAAGGGATGCTCTAAGGAAGATGGAGCTCGACTGTTCTCAGTGGTAACAGAGGACAGAACAAGGAGCAATGGTCTCAAGTTGCAGTTAGGGAGGTCGAGGCTGGATATTAGAAAAAACTTTTTTACTAGGCGAGTGGTGAAGCATTGGAATGAGCTGCCAAGGGAGGTGGTGGAGTCTCCATCTTTGGAGGTGTTTAAGGCCCAGCTGGACAAAACCATGACTGGGATGGTTTAATGGGAGTGGTCCTGCCTCTGGCAGGAGGTTGGACTAGATGACCTATGAGGTCCCTTCCAACCCTAGGATTCTATGATTCTATGACCTCTCGAGGACCTTACTTGCTGGACAACTACCCAAGTCGGAGACATGCTGTGCTGAAGGTGGAAGAGCCAACTCCACCCACCATCCATCAGCATGGCTAGCAGTCACCTATTTCTGAATATGTCCGAGGAGCGCTTGAAGAAGAACGGTGGATTTCTTACCAGTAACCATCCTTTTTTCAAGATGGGCTGCTCAGATTCACTCAGATCCCTCCCCCCGTCCCCGCATTTGGAGTTGGCGACTCCTAGAAACTGTGGTGGGCCAGGTGGCAGCCACATATACAGCCACAGGGTGGCGTGGGGGGGGCAGTGGCCTCCTGAGCTCTTCTGACAGGCTAGGGCAACAAGATCCGACCAATCAGCCACTCCAGCATGGAGACACCTATTTCTGAATGAATCCGAGCAGCCCATCCTGGAGAAGGACGGTTACTGGTAAGTAACCCACTGATTCTCATTGATCTGTCGTGATTCTGAACAGTTGAAAAGGTGTCCCTGTGTGCATCTCTTCACAGGATTATGATGAAAGCAGTGTTTTCCCTTACTATTACTCTCATTTTAAAATTAATTGTGTCTGACTGAGTCCTTAGACCTTTTGTGTTCACTATCCATGAGCATTTTAGTGAACAAGTTTACTGGCAGAAATGTTGGCAGGGAAACGGAGGCATGGCCGGGGCCGGGGTGGGGTGGGGGGCAGAAGTGCGGCATGGTTGAGGAGAGCAGAGAAGCAGCAGCGTGGTAAGAGACAGCAGGGAAGCGGCAACGGGGGTGGGGGAGGGAAGCATGACATGATCAGAGAAACCATAGCATGTTTAGATTTTCTCATAGGCCCTAATGCAGCTTACTCGTTGTTAAAATAAAATCATGTTTTACAAGTCCTAAACATGATGTGGAATACTAAGAAATGAAAATACAAAGGAGAAAAGTTTAAAACTGAACGTAGATTACTTTCAATTTTTGGCACAACTTACTGCTGTGAAGCATCATATACCACAATGAAATTCAAAACATTGTGCAATTACTTAGAGATCAGCATCTGAGAGAGCTTTTACCTACTGCATTGACAAGTTACCGCCCAGATTTTTAAAAAACTTGCCACAAGCAAGTGTTCTACATCTAGCGACAGCTATGTTTTTACTGTATAGGCCTAGTTTCATGGTAACCTTAAATAATTATTAGAATCTGACATTAGTAGGATCCATATTTGCCCTATTTTTACGATAAAATTTACGTGTGCAATGAATTTTAAGCTTAGCAATTTTGTAGTAGGTAAAAATATGTGGTTATACACCTCAGTGTGGCTCCCAAAGGTTTAATAATCAGCTTGTGCGGCTCTTGAGTTCCGTAAGTTTGGCCACCCCTGATTTAAAGGAACCACGCTCTTTAAGACCCCAAAGGGTTTACACAAACACAAACAGCAATATGGAGGAAGATGAGGTCAAATCACCTGTTGCAATGAGAGAAAATCCAAAGTCCCTATTAAGTTCTGAAGCAATGCTATCAAATTTGCAAATAAATTTGATCTCCACAGCTTCTTTTTGAAGCTTTGACCTGGTATTAATCTGTACAAGCACCACAATTAGTAAATTATCAATGGAGTGATCAAGAAGATTGAAATGGTCACCCATTGGTTTTAGAGTGTTGTGATTTCTGATGTCAGATTTGTGCCCATTTATTCTTTTGTGCAGAGACTGTCCTGTTTGTCCAATACGTAAGGCAGAGGGGCATTTCTGGCACATGATGGCATAAATGACATTGGTGGATGAGCAGGTGAATGAGCTTTTGATGGAGTAACTGGTTTTATTAAGTCCTGTAAAAGTGTCTTCTGTGTAGATACATGATAGGCTAGCAGGAGTAGCCCTGGCACCAGCTACATCACCAGCTCCAGTAGGAAAGGATTGCTAATTTCCAAAGGGATAGCCGTGTTAGTCTAGTCCAGCAAAAAAACAAGGAGTCGTGTGGCACTTAAGGACTAACTGATTTATTTTTCGCATGAGCTTTCATGGGAGAAAATCCCACTTCGTCCGATGCTTCGAAGATGGGTGAAGCATTGGACAAAGTGGGATTTTCTCCCACGAAAGCTCATGTGAAAAATAAATCAGTTAGTCTTTAAGTGCCACACGACTCCTTATTTTTTTAAAGGATTGCTAGCCTGCCAGCCCCAGGGAAATGGTTACAGGGGCAGGGGAGTGGAGAAGTGAGGCTGTCACTCCCCCCAGCACACATGCTAAGGGCAGGCCCTTTGGAAGAGAGAGTTGACCACCACTTCAGACCACATGACACTGCCACCATCTAGTGGCAAAGAGGAGAGCACACCAAACCAAGCCCCAGAGACTCAGGACAGCGTTGTGCAGGGGCTCTGATTTATGGCTACCAGATATCAAAGCAGGGAAAGGAGGACAGGGAAGTATGAAAAGGAGGACATTGGAGGATACATGGAGAAAATGTAGTATTAATGTAATCTATTTTTAGGGAGCCCTGGAACGCTCTCCCCTAAAAGCGGGGTGTTCTGGGGCATTCCAGTATACTTTAACTCCAGCAAGTAAAAAGCCAGACAAAAATCGTGTGTTTTTAAAATGCCTGCCAGACAGAGGACGTGAAGATAAAAAGGAGGACATGTCCTCCTTTTGCCTGACATCTGGTAACCCTGCTCTGAGTCAGCTGAGTCCAGGTGCACCTAGGCCATGCCGTCCATGCAAGACCCTCATCGTCCTACAGAGATAGAGAAGCTGTGGGAAGCCCTAATGCTGTGCAGCCGCTGCCAGTGCCTCAGAACAGCCAGCCACTCAACACTGCATTTCTCAACACCCAGAAAACAGTCCACTCCCAGCATTAAATGTCAAACCACCCTTCCTGAACAGGGTCACTCCTACGCCACACACTGTCCCAGCCCATCTGCAGCACTGAAAGGCCTGAGAAATCCTACTAAAGCCTGAAATAAAACAAACAAACAAAAAAAAACAAAACAAAAAACAAACAAACAAACAAAAAAACAACAAGGAGTCATGTGGCACTTTAAGACTACCAGATTTATTTTTCACATGAGCTTTCGTGGGAGAAAATCCCACTTCCTCAGATGCTTAGAAGATGGGTGAACTTACAGAATGGAATGAAAATAAATGCAAGGGGTTGTAAAACATAGGATCAGGTCATACAGTAACAGAAAATCAGAGCAGTTGTTAGGTTCAAACCATGAAATCAAATTACCTTTTGTAATGGGAAAAGAACACATAGTCTTGATTCAATCCTGCTGTCACAGAATTTAGTTTGCATATTAATTCGAGTTCAGTTGTTTCTCTTTGAAGTCTTGATGTCCCAGTCACACCTCTGACAATGTGACTAATCACGCTCTAATCAAGCCTGCTACTCCATCAAAGGATCATTTACCTGCTTGTCTACTAATGTGATCTATGCCATCATGTGGAAGAAATGCCCCAACACCTTATACATTGGACAAGCAGGACGATCGCTGCACAAAAGAATAAATGAACATAGAGCTGATATCAGAAATCACAAAACAAAGAAACCAGTTGCTGAGCACTTCCAGCTTTCTACTCACTCAATATATGATTTGTTAACGACTGTTGTCAGAGATGTGACTGGGACATCAAGACTTCAAAGAGAAACAGCTGAACAAGAATTAATATGCAAACTAAATTCTGTGACAGATGGATTGAATCGAGACTATGGGTTCTTTTCCCATTACAAAAGGTAATTTGACTTCAGGCTTCCCATGGTTTGAACCTAACAACTGCTCCGATTTGCTGTTACTGTATGACCTGATCGGTGGGTTACTCACACATAACCGTCCTTCTTCAAGATGGGCTGCTCAGATCCATTCAGTAATAGGTGTCTCTGTGCCAGAGCACCAGATTGGTCAGAAAAAACTTGTCCTAGCCTGTCAGAAGTGGGGAGGCGGCCGCCGCCCCTCACGCCACCCATGGCTATATATACGGCTGCCTCGCTGCCCCCTCCTCAGTTCCTCAGAGTTGCCAACTCCAGAAGCGGAGATGGAGGGGAGGGACCTGAATGGATCCGAGCAGCCCATCTCGAAGAAGGACGGTTACTGGTGAGTAACCCCCGGTTCTTCTTCGAGAGCTGCTTGGATGCATTCAGTAATAGGTGACTACTAGCCATGCTGATGGATGGTGGGTGGAGTTGGTACTTCTGCCTTCAGCACAGCAACAAGCCCTCCTCCTCCTCCTCCCTGTAAGGTAGAGGCCCACCAGCAAGACGCTCACCAAAGTAAAGAGGAGGGCGGGCCTTGAAGGACCCGCAAGAAGCAAGAGCTGGGGGTCAACCAGAACAGGGCAAGACCAGACCCACCGAGGCAGAACGCATACACAGGTTGGATAAGGTCACCTCAGCTGGAGAAAGGGACACAACCTAAGAAACAGGTTGCGCAGCTTCCCTTGCCTAGGAGGAAAACATGGAATGTAACCAACAGACTACAATGTCTAGGCCTTGGCCGTGTCATGTGGACTCGAAGGAGAACACTAAGCTAGCAAAAGAGACTAGCCATATGGGTGCGTCTCGCACGAGAACAAAGAGAGGGAAGGCATAGAGCACCTGAAAGTTTTGCAGGAGCCACATAGTCATGGACTGATGTGGCAACTATGGAGTACACAGGGAGAAGTAAGGGAATGACAATGCCCATTATCTAGGATGCGGTCAAGCAAGCCGTCTGGGTAAAGGACAGAAAGGATACAAGGTGGTGAGATGGGCTCAAGGGCGGCTGAGGAAACCATGAGACACTAGCCGCAGTGTATAGAAGCGAGCCAAGCAGGATGGGCCTATGGCATGCTAATTAACGACCTGGTAGCACCGAAGCATGCATTTTCAGCTGAGCTGGCACCACGACCAGGCTCTCATAGGAGAGACGTTCCGGAAAATATTGACCGCAAGGTGGCCTGAGGCAATGTTGACGAGATGGGCCTACTAGGGCCCGCAAGGCACTAGAGTGTGGGGGAGGGCCCCACTGGTCTGAGCTTGTGGGGTCTGCCTCTCAAAGTTCTCACTCAGCGTGAGGAGGAAAGGAGAGGGACAGAAGAGAACTCTTACTACCATTTAGGCAACCCCTCGGCGACCAAAGAGTCGAAGGAAGGCCATAAAGGTCGCAGACTCAGTACCTATGGTGCTTGCCCGAGGGATGACTCTACCACTATGCCATGCCCAGGTTGCCAAGGAGGAAAAACTCTTCAATACATGGATATTGAAGGACCCCACTGCCAAGGAATGGTCGTTCTTAAGCCAGAGAATGGGACCGCAACAAGGTGGCAGCTGCCGTATCTGAAGGGCACCCCGGGATCAGAGAACCCAATGAAGTTTTCTCCCTGGAGGGAGCCAGAGGGCAAATAAAAGGGGTACAACTCCAAACTGTTATATGTTGTAAAGAGTGGGTTCTCTGTATATCACACCATCGGGATGGCAGTGTGTGTTAACGGGTCCTTGAGAAAGGAAAGAGGGGACCGCAGAATTGCCAGGCATCGCTAATGTGCATGGGGAGAAACCACAGTAGCACTAAGGGGCTACGCACGGCTTAGTGGGACGATCCCATGGGGAGGCAGGGCAGAAGGGGAGGGAGGGAGTTGTGTCCTGCCAGGGAATAAAAGCATAGGGCACAAAATTACACAAGTGTCCCGGAAGTGGGGGACATTCTGTCTGACATAGACAGCTGTCCAGAAGGCAGTGGCTGTTGAGGTGGGAACTATATGGGGGAGGGCACTCAGAGGGATAGACTTTCCGCCATTTCTCAACATGTAGTACACAACAAGGTGTTCCCCTTCAGGGTTTTAGAAGGATGTCCTTGGCCGTGCTTTGGTGAGGTCAGGGAAGCATGGGCCCCCTTGGAGACAGTTGCCCAAGGTGAGGGTTCCTGTGGTGGGCCCCTGTTCCCACTAGATGACCAAGGGTAGAGACGAGAAATCGTGCAAGGGTGGGAAAAGGGGGAGTGGGCCGTACCTAGGGCCCATGCCAGGGTAAAAGCTGCTTTAGAGACACCTTCCCAATGAAATAGCTATCCAGGTAGCTGAATTGCTGCACAGATGTGTCCCCTTAGTACGCAGGAGAAAATCCTGTCGACGGGTTGGGGTCACACTGCAGAAGACAGTGGTGTGACCAGGGGCATTCCCTCCCCTTCCCCTGACCCAGAACAAGGGGGCCTCCCTGGGACACGCGTCATGGCCACAGGCAAGGTCCTGCTGCAAGTAGGCTTCGGATGTGCGCGTCTCGGAGCCCCGCCACAGCTGACTACAACGAGATGCGCTTCCATCCCTTGATGGGGGGTTAGGGTGGGGAATGTGGTGGGGAGTATTCGGGAAGGAAGGCTTTTAGGGATAGGAGAGGGGCGGTTTCCGTCCTCGAGGAAGTCACTGCTTAGGGGGTGAGAGGTGGGGGGTAGTAGCTACAGTATTGGGGTACCGGCACCGTAGGCGGGCTTCGTTGTATTGTCAGACCCCAGGATCCCGATCGAATTCTTGCTCCAGCGATTGGAAAAGGGGGAGAATGGGGAAGGACCGGGATGGGTCCCACTGGACCTATGGGGGAGGGGGTTGGCCATCTGTGGCAGTGACGCCCTGGGACCCCCTGCACCCTAAGGGTAAAGAGGGTGGAGGTGGTCAGAGAGGCCCCTCCTGGGGGGGGGGAAGGCCCTCTTCCCTCCATGAGTGAGGCTGGAAGGAAAGAAAGGGGTTTGCTCTGCCCGGGGAGTTGGGGAGCTAAGTTGGGGGGGTGGGTTCAGGAGGGAGGAGGCCGAAATATTTGGCCTCTCCCCAAGGATCCCAGGCTGTGCCCACCACAGAGAGGGTTTCAGGGGGAAACAGAATGTTCCCCTCAAAGGACAGGTCAAGGACTGGCTGCTGTGCGTTGGGGGGTGCTCTAGCCTCCCTAAGCCATGCTACCCTGTGGAGGGTAACCGCTGAGGCCATGGTGTGGGCAGCTGTGTCCACCACATCGCGGGCTGAAAGACGTAGAGCTTGAGAGATTATGTTGCCTTCCTCCAGGAAGGCATCATACTCATCCCTGGCCTTGGGCAGAAGCATATTTCTGAATTTCCCAAGTGACTCCCAGACATCCAGCAAAAGGCCGATGAAGAATACACCTTACGGACTAACAGATCCAGTTTCCTAGTTTCCCTGGAGGGAGGGAGGGTGTTCCTGGGGGGTTCTCCAGCCCCCATTGCCATCTGGACCACATCCCTAGGGGGAACTGGGTGGCCAGCGAGCAGGGGTAGTCTGATCCGGGTACCTGATACTTCATGCTCGCCGTATCCGAAACCAGGGGGATGGAGCTTGGACTCTGCCACTGGGTGCATGCGAGGTCCCACACGTTCGAGTGGTGCGGAATTGCTAAGGGCGCCGTGGAGGCAAACGCCGGTCCAACAGGGTATCGGGGGGGAGATTCAGGGGCTCCACCTCCATACCTAAATGGGCCGTGGCCCGGCGCAGCACGTCAATGTGCACTGAGAGGTTTCCCATAAAGGACTCCGGTGCTGGGGACAGCACGGCACCGGGGCTCCGCAGTGGAGGGGAGGGAGTTCCCTTAGGGGACCATTCTTGTGGCCAAAACCGGAAGGGTGATGGTGCCGATGTCTGGCGCCAGGGCCATTTGGAGCCCCTAGAAGGTCCCTTTTCTGGGCTGGAGGCGAGGGAAGGGAATTGAGATTCCCAGCCCAGTGCCGGTGGTGGAGTGGTGTCAGCTCCCACTGGGATGGAAGACGGGGGACTGGAAGGTGAGGATGAGTGTCCCAGATGAACCCAGGCCATTGAAATGAAGGTTGGTTTGCCCCTTCTGATTGGAGGTGGGGCAGGGGGAGTCAGGAGGAGCAGCAGGGCTCGGGCTGGCTCCACTGCTTCCAGGGTGGACGGGATGAGAAGCGACTGCGTGAGTCACGGGCAAGTCCTCGCTGGGGGAAGGAGGACTGCTCGGACGGGAAAGCTCCCGTTCCTTCGGCACCGGGCTCTGCGGTGCCGAGGGTGGAGTCAGCCAGTTCTGGGGTGAGGTTGGCACCAGCGAGGCCAGGCTCTACCGTGTCGTCGGCACCAGGGATGATACAGTGCGGTGCCAAGGCGAGACCAGTGCCAATGGTGCTGGGCTGACTAAGGGCGACCTCGATCAGTGCTGAGGCGACGAGGCACCAGGTAGGTGCTGCAGTGCCGGAGTCCGCACCGAGGTAGTGCAGCAGTGGCGGCCACCGGTGGCATGGCGCCATGTAGGCTCTGGCGCCAACCTGGGTCTTGGTGCCAGGCTCGATCCTGAAGCCTCAGGTGAAGGGTGCTGAGCCTCCTCTGAGGCTAGGGTGCGGCGTCGCTGTTCCCTCTCCTTAACCGTTCGTGGTTTAAAGGAGAGACAGATGGAACATACCAAGACCACGTGGTCTTTGCCAAAGCACCTAAGGCACTTTCCATGGGGGTGGTCCTGGGGGAAGGCCTTGCCGCACTCAGCGCAGGGTTTAAACCCCGGCATCGTCGATGCGATGTTCCGGTCTGGTGATGGGGACTCTCGCAGTGGAGTTAAATCCACAAAGAGATGTGCCCTGCCGGACAGTGAGTAGAAGGCCAAGAGACAGGCTGCTTGCGAGGTGCAAGAAGTGGACATTCCAATTCTGACGTGCAAGGCGGAAGAAATGAAACCGAGGAGGGGGCAGGGAGGTGGCCGTATATATAGCCACGGGTGGTGTGAGGGGCGGTGGCCGCCTCCCCTCTTCTGACAGGCTAGGACAAGTTTTTTCCGACCAATCCGGTGGTCTGGCACAGAGACACCTATTACTGAATGCATCCGAGTAGCACTCGAAGAAGAACCTGTGTTTTACACCCCCTTGCATTTATTTTCGTTCCATTCTGTAAGTTCATCCATCTTTGAAGCATATGACGAAGTTAGATTTTCTCCCACGAAAGCTCATGCGCAAAATAAATCCGTTAGTCTTTAAGTGCCACATGACTCCTTGGGTTTTTTGCTGGACTAGACCAAAACGGCTATCCCTTTGGAAACTGAAATAAAACAGGCATACTCTTTCTTTCCCATCACCCTGTGTGCACCTGAACCCATCTCCCCCTTCGAGGCTCTGCAACTCCCCTCAGTTATCTAAGTGGGTAACATTACCCAACTCAGGGGTCACAATATAATTTGGGAAGTCCTGGTGTTACTTGTTAGCTTTGTGTTCTTGAGGAATCAGAGCATGGTATCCAGCCTGTGCTTCCAATTCCCCCCACTCCCCCCACAACCTCTGCTCGAACAGAAAACCAAAAGCAGTGTGAAGGCAGTGGGAGACATCCTTATCTACCTATATCCAAAAGCCATCAGCACAGTAAATGAAGCTTCATTTGCATTGACTATGAAAAAACCAAGCTCCAAAGTAAGAACTGCATTAAACCTTAGGATTGAAAAAGCAGGAACTACAAAAGACTCTGGGACTGAAGAAGCAGGGAAGGGTTGTATGACGGGGGTGGGGGGGTCTCACACCAAAATGAACAAGCTCAGCAATTACCAGACCATTCTAGTCATAGACATGATAATTGATACCCAAAATACTGAATCTGCCTGATTGTATTGTGAGCTTCCCTGAACCATTACACCCAGCCAGGAATGTGTATTGGATGCTTAAACAAGTCCTTATGAAAACTTTTACTGGAGTCCTGTGTAGGATTCCCAGATGTTGGGCAAAAGGAGGAAATGTGCTCCTTTTTACCTTCATGTCCTCCATCTGGCAGACACTTTAAAAAACATGATTTTGTCTGGCTTTTTACATACAGGGGTTCAAGTATGCTGGAATGCCCTGGAACACCTTATTTTTAGGGGGAAGCATTTCAGGGCCCCCTAAAAACAGAAGAATATTACATTAATACTACATTTTCTCCATGTGTCCTCCTTTTCGTACTTCCCTGTCCTCCCTTCTGTGCTTTGGTATCTAGTTACCCAAGTCCTGTGTGAGTCCTGATTAAATCCTGACTGAATCCTATGTGAGTCCTGATGCTTGGATCTAAAGCTATATCATTTCCACTGGGACTTCACCTTTGCTCCTCTTTGCTGATTGCTGTGAAACGGTTGGTTACTTACCAATAACCATCCTTCTTCGAGATGGGTTGCTCACATACATTCAGTTACAGGTGTCTACGTGCCACAGCGCACGGTAGCTCAGAAAGTGTTTAGCATTTGCCTGTCAGGTCAGGGCACACAGCCAACGCCCCCTCCACGCTGCGACCGTGGCTATATAGATGACCGTGACCCTGACCCTCCCAGTCCCATATACCTTTGCCAAATCCATTAGTGGGGACGGTGGGACGGACCTGAACGTATGTGAGCAGCCCATCTTGAAGAAGGACGGCTGCTGGTAAGTAACCAACTATTTTTCTTCGAGTGCTGCTCACATCATTCAGTTACAGGTGACTGCTAGCTGTAGCCAAGGATGGTTGGAGGAGTTACACTCTACCCACACTGAGTACAGCTCTGCCCACAGCGGCATCATCTCTCGCCTGTTGGGCAATGGCATAGTGTGTTGTGAAGGTATGTATCGATGACCACATAGCGGCCCTGCAGATCTCTTGGATTTGGACCTTGGCGAGGAAGGCCATGGAAGACGCCTGAGCTCTGCTAGAGTGGGCTTTCAAAGTCTCTGGGAGAGGCGTGTTTAATCTTCCATAGCCATCTTTAATGCAGTTCACAATCCATTTGGAGATGCATTGGGAAGATACAGGAAAACCTCTCATGCGTTCTGCGACCGCCACGAACCGTTGGGGGTCTTGCGTAAGGAACAGGTATACTCAATGTAGGTTAGGAGCGCTCTCTTCACATCCAGGGTGTGCCACTGTCTCTGGTTTTCCATCATGTGCGGGTCTGGATAGAAGACAGGCAGATTTCTTGATTCATGTGGAAGGGGGTGGCAACTTTGGGCAAGAACGAGGGATGGTGACAAAGGACCACCTTGTCTGGGAAGAAAACCGTATATGGAGGTTCAGAGGACAGGGCTCGTAACTCTGAGACTCTTCTGGCCAAGGTAATTGCTACCAGAAAAGCCACCTTCCAGGACAGTATGAGCAGGGTGGCTGAGTCCAAGGGTTCATAGGACAGTTCTGTCAGAGCCTGCAGCACAACGTTCAAATCCTACTGTGGAGTGGGCTTACGGGCATGGGGAAAAAGTTTTTCCACCCCTTTCAGGAATCTATGACAGATGGGGTGTGAAAAGAGCGGAGCCCCATCTACTCTTTGGTGAAAGGCCGAAATTGCCGCCAGGTGGACTTTTAATGAGGACAGGGATAGGCCTTTCTCTCTTAAATCAAGAAAGTAGTCCAAAGTTGTTGAATTGGTGCAGAGGTAGGGTCTATGTCTTTGTCCTGGCACCAAGTGGAAAAATGATTCCATTTTGCCATGTAGGTGGACCTGGTGGAGGGTTTCCTGCTACCGACCAGGACCTTCTTAAACCTATCCAAGCAGCACCTCTCTTGCTGGCTGAGCCAGAGAGCGTCCAGGCTGTCAGGTGCAGGAGGCCCAGGTTTGGGTGCCGAAGGCAGCCCGAGTCCTGTGTCAGGAGGTCCGCCCGCCATGGGAGGCGGAGCGGGGGTCCTCATGGACAAGTCCCGTAGGAGGGGAAACCAGTGTTGTCTGGGCCAGTCCAGGGTTATCAGAATGATGTGTGCCTTGTCCGCGAGGACCTTCAGTAGCACCTGGTGGATCAAGGGGATCTAAGGGAAGTCATACATTTGGGCCCCCGACCAACTGAGGAGGAAGGCATCACTGAGAGAACCCTCCTCCCGACCCTGAAGAGAACAGAACCGGGGACATTTACAGTTCTGCCCCGTGGCAAAGAGGTCGATCTGAGGGGTTCCCCACCTCTTTGTCAACAGGGAGAAAACCTCGTTGTGGAGGGACCACTCCTGAATCACCAGGGGTTTCCTGCTGAGTGAGTCCGCTATGCTGTTGTCTACCCCAAGTAAGTGGGAGGCAGTCGGAGTGAAGTGCTGGTCTATCACTAATTGCCAAAGCTTGGTCACTTCCTCGCACAGAGCCGAGGAGCGGACTCCCCCTTGATGGTTCATGCAGAACATGGCCGCTGTATTGTCTGAGAGGATCTGGACAATCCTGCCTCATATCTGGTCTAGAAAGGTCATGCAGGCCAGCCTGATAGCCCCGAGCTCCTTCACATTTAGGTGAAGGAGTCTGTCCTTGGGATTCTAAACGCCCCGGACAAGTGGGCTCCACAGCCCGAGTCGGACGCATCTGTTATCAGGGTCACTGAGGGTTTGGACTCCCTGGATGGAATTTCCCCCATCGCAAAGTCGGGGTCCTTCCAGATTTGGAATGACTCCAGGGCACATTGAGGGACTGAGAGTACCTTGTCCAGATGGCCCTTTCCTGGTCGGAAGCTTGTGGCGAACCTGAGCTGGAATGGTCTCATCCGCAGGCAGGGGCATCGCTGATGCTGGGCACCTGGGGCATGTGCCCCGAATCCCAGCGCTGGTGACCCGGGTCTGGCAGGCCCTCCATTCCCCTGTCTCCAGTCCAATCGGGCCTGTCAAGGCTTTTTCCCCACTCTGGCACTCTGAGTGCAGAAGGTGGGGGCCTGCAACAGGCCTTAAAAGCCACTGGCCTTAAAGCCTGCTCTTAAAAGTCTCCAAGGCCTCCTGGCCTTGGAGTAGTATCGCTGCCACCACCCAAATGCAAAAAACCTCTTGAGACCCAGGAAGGCGCACTTGGGAATTCCTCCCTGTGAGGTACTTGCAATCCTGTGTATTCCTCTCTCAGGAAAGTGACTGGACCCCAGCTGCATATGAGCTGGAACTGGAACAGGGTTCCCTTTAATAGCTGCCTGTGCAGTCTAAGGCACGTGCACACAAACCTCTTGCCTTCCAGGACACAGAACTTATTTAAAAGGTGAAATCTTTAATCAAAAAGAACAGATATTAAACACAGAGAGTTGCTTCTCTGGGAATTAACTTAGGTAGTTACAGGGTAGTGGGGGGGGGGTTACATGTGCTCAGCACAGAGAAATCCAAAAAACAAGCCAAAAACAAAGAAAATACCCTGACCGCATCTAAATAAACATTCCCTGTTCTACTCACACCTGGTCAGTACCAAACTTAACTTATCTCTGGTAAGGATGTTGCTGGATTCTTCCTCAGGCCCCTCTGGCCTCCTCCTGATCCTTCCAGGAGCTCTGCTGCATCCAAACAGGCCCAGGCCAGGCTGCTGCTCCCATTCAAAAACCTGCACTTCGTTCCTATTGGCTGTCCTGGGACTCACTGACCAGAGTGTTAACTCCTTCCTCCCCAAGGGTTACTACAAG
The DNA here is from genome assembly GCA_007922195.1 of Podocnemis expansa. Classification (NCBI taxonomy): domain Eukaryota; kingdom Metazoa; phylum Chordata; order Testudines; family Podocnemididae; genus Podocnemis; species Podocnemis expansa. The sequence goes on from ML681971.1 coordinate 31,206,959, forward strand.
GCCAGAGATCCAAGGCCCAGCCGCTTGTGGCTGCAGCAGCCCCGTCCCCAGCCAGGGATCCGGGGCTCAGCCACCTGCAGCAGTGGCAGCCACTCTGGCCCTGTCCCTGGCCAGGGATGCTGGGCCCAGCAGCCTGCGGGTGCTTCCGGCCCTGTCCGCGGCCGGGCACGTGGGCCCAGCCATCCGCAGCGGCACGTGGTGGCTTCCGGCCCTGTCCCAGCCAGGGGGTGTGGCCTGTGGCCAGCGGGTGGGGCCTTTGGGCCAGGGGGCAGGGCCTGGGGCCATGTCCTGGATCTCTCCCCGGGGCAGCAACACTCCTGTCTGCAGGTGGGCTGTTTGGATTACCGACGTTGCCGCTGCCATATGTCCCAACAGCTGCATGCACTAGCGTGCTATGGTCAGCATGGGCGCCTGGCGCTCTGTGATGATGGTGCAGATGTACCACAATCTTGACAGGGGCAAGGATGCAGTGCCCTGTCGAGCATTTAAACGTGCCCCAATGTCCTGAGTGGAGGAAAGCTTGGACTTCTCCAGGTTTATGCGGAAGCCCAGGAACTCACACTGGTTCATTACCAGGTCAACATGGTTTTGTACCTGTCGACTTGACTTGCCCAGTATGAGCCAACCATCTAGCTAGGGGTAAGTTTTTATACTCCTCCTGTGTAGGAAAGCTGCAACCAGTGCAACACACTTTGTGAACACCCTGGGAGCTAGCAATAACCCGAAGGGGACAAACCTGAGAAAACGTCTGTGATGGGGCCAAATGGCTATGTGGAAGTAAGCGTCCTTTAGGTCAAGGGCTGCAAACCAAATTCCTGGGGCAGGGAGGGAATAATCTGGGGTAGGGAGACCACACGGAATTTTATTTTCTTTATGTGTTTGTTGAGTGCTCTGAGGTCTAAAATGGGTCGTAGGTCCCCTTTGGGCTTGGGGACTAGGAAGTAACGGGAATAGAACCCCTTACCACAGTCTCTCTTGGAAACCTTTTCTATGGCTCCAAGGGAGAGTAACTTCTGGCAAACAACCTCGAGCTTGCTCAGGAGATCTGGGTTTTCTGGTGTTGTGGGAGGGGGCAGTTTCCTGTCCTGCGGGGTTGAAAGGAACTAGATGTAGTATCCTCTCGCCACTGTGTCGAGAACCCACTAGTCTGACGTGACTCGGGTCCATCATGGAGCGAAGTGGCGGAGGTGGTGGGGGGAGAACAGGGGTTGTGGAGCGCTGCCCTCAGGGGGACCGTCAAAAACACTGTTTGTGGCCCAATGAGTAGTCCAATCCCTGTCCGTGCCGTCCAGACTGTGAGGCGCCAAGCTTACCCCCTTTACCTGATCAACCCTTATGTTTGTCCAGGTCCCTAAGATGGCACTGGGGAAACTTGAGGGATCTCGGGAACTGGGTCTGCAGTTGCAGCTGCTGTTTCAGTTGCTGTAACTGTTGCTGTCACTGCTGATGCGACCTCGAGGAGTGCCTAATGGGTTGAGGAGAGAAAATTCCAAGGGACTGAAGTGTAGCCCTCGAGTCTTTCATACCATGCAGCTTCGCGTCTGTTGAAGATGCGAAGAGGTTGGGACCCTCGAACGTAAGGTCCTGGATAATCTGCTGCATCTGCGTGGAAAGGCCTGAGTTTTGGAGCCAGGCCAAGCGGTGCATAATGACTGCCGATGCTATTATGCGTGCCACTGTATCCAGTACATTCCAGGTTGCCATGAGCGCATCCCTGGATGCTCTCTCTCCTTCGTCCAGCATTGCCTCAATGTCTCTCAGGCACTCCTCGGAGATGGCTGAGTGGACATTTCATAGAGCCTCCCACAAGTTGAAGATGTAGTGTGTCATCAGGGCTGAGTGATTTGATATATGCAGCTGTAGGACAACAGAGGAGTAAACTTTCCTGCCCAATAGGTCAAGCTTCCTCGTCTCTCTTTTCTTGGGCATGGAGCTTGGCTGGCCCTGTCTCTCCCTTTGGTTGACCACGTTGAGCACCAGGGATCCTGGGGCTGGATGGTAAAATAGGAAGGGGAATCCTTCTGGGGAGTCAGAGTATTTCTTGTCCGCCACTTTGGACAATGGTGGAATTGAGGAAGGCATTTGCTAGCTTTCTTGGATGATACGAAACACCCCAGAGTGTAAGGGAATTGCAACCTTAGCCAGCGGGGCTCTATGGCATGCTTTGAAGAGGGAATCATCTTCCACTTGGATCACCCGCAGCTTCAGCTTCAGATTTGCTTCACCTTGACGCGGGAATCTCCTTCATGGTCGGCGGAGATGTCAATTAGGCTCTCGTCAGGTGACGAGGATGATTGAGTCCTTGATCTGCTACGTTGAGTAGAATCAGGGTCTGGCTCATCTTCAGAGAAATCCGAGGACTCTGGCACCAGCGATGGAGCATAACGGAAGGAGGCATCATCTGTCGTCACGTTCAGCCAGTCGAGGGTCCACTCGTTATACGGTGACCTTGATGGTGGCATAGATTCCATGGGGGGAGCAGAGACCTCTCCCAATGGGCTCCTTCCCCTTGAGCTTGGTGATATGGAGCTCTTTCAAAGCTGCTATCTTGGATGCTCCTCCTGGGGGGGAAGAAAGGAGTCTTCAGAGGATGATCTGGACGACCTTCCCCCTGACATCCGGCAGTCTGGTGCCGAGAGTTCTTCAGAGGAGCGATGAGGCAGAGCCGCAGTACTTGGGTCCGGTGCCGGGTTCGACGGTACCAGGAGTGACAGCACCAGAAGCGGCAGTATCAGCGACAGTGCTGAATCCAGCTGTACCGGGGTTGATGGTGGTACTGGGCTTTGAGGCGGTACCGCCAAGGGCGGTACTATGTCCAGCGGTGCCAAGGGGGGCGGTGCCGCTATGGTCTGCTTCTTCTTCATCTGCACCGGAGCCATGTTTGAATGCCCTTCGCGGGTCGGTGCCTGAGCCAGTGCCCTACTTGGGGCAGCTGGGAGGCTACTGGTGGACCAGCGAGGTTGGTGCCGAGGTGGTACTGTAGCGGGCCGAGATTTCAAGCCAAATACTGATGATTAGCAGGGATCCTGAGCCCGGGCCGAAAGAGGGTCCAGCGGAGTGCTGTTGGCTCGGCTGCCTTCAGGCGGAGTGGCTCCGTTCCCCGAAATTGAGAGGAGATGGCGCTCTCTTTCCAGCCGAGTCCTTTGCTTGAAGGATCGGCAAATGGAGCACTCTGCCGCAAGGTGGGACTCACCCAAGCAAGCGAGGCATTTCTTGTCGGGGTCGTCCATTGGAAAAGCCTTGCAGCATCCTAAGCCTGGCATTTCGAGTTTTGCACGAAAGACAGGTGCTTGCATTTCACAAGATAAATCTGATCTAATTGACGCTGATGGCGAAAAAAGGAACTGGGAGGGTCAGGGTCACAGTCACCTATATAGCCGCAGTTGTGGCATGGATAAGGCGATGGCCGTGCGCCCTGACCTGACAGGCTAACGCTAAAGACTTTCTGAGCTACCGTGTGTTGTGGCACAGGGGCATTGCTGGCACTGGGCACAGGGGGGCCCATGCCCTGAATCTCCCCAGCTGTGCCCCAAATCTTTTCCGTGGACCCCCAGTGCTGGCGAAGGGAGATCGGGCCAGTCCCCGGCAGCACAGGCAGAGGGAGCTCACTGAGCCTCTGAGCTGCAGCTGCCCCTCCCCCACCCACGTGCTGCAGCAGGGTCTGTGACTCAGCCAGGGGAGGGGGTGGAAGAGGGGAGTTTCAAACAGAGGCAGCAGCTCCAGCATGGGCTTCTCTCTGGAGGACAGAGCAGGTAGGAGTTGGGGGGGGGGGGGCTGGCGGCCCTCATCAGGTGGGGGGGGCGAGGAAGGGCTGCCTGGGGCCAACGGGGGGCTTCCCTGCATGGGCTCCAGCCCCTGCGTGGAAGCAGGGAATTAGTCCCTGGCCTCTGGGTCCCAGGTGGGGCGGGGGGATTCTCCCGGGCCTTTGGGACCAGGGTGGGACTGTGGGGGTGCCAATAGGCTTCCAGGCCCCAGGTGGGATATGCAGGGTTGTCCCCAAACCTCTGGGGCCCATGTGGGACTGTTAGGGGTGTCCCTAGTCCTCTGGGGCCCAGGTCAGGCAGGTGGACCCCCCCAGGCCTTTGGGACCCAGGTGGGGCTGCCAATAAGCTTCCAGGCCCCAAGTGGGATGGACAGGGGTGCCCCTAAACCTCTGGGGCCCATGTGGGATTCGTGGGGGTGTCTCCAGGCCTTTGGGGCCCAGGTGGGACTCAGGGGGTTACCATTACGTTTCTGGGCCCTGGGTGGGACTGGGGGTGGTGTCCGTAGACCTCTGGGACCCAGCTGGGATTGGCAGGGGGTACCCCTGGGCTAGGGGCATTCCCCCCATGGCCTCTAGGTCCCAGCTGGGTCCATGAGTGTCTCCCAATTGCCTGCAGGGGGACCTCCCCCATGGCCTATGGGCCTCGGGGGGGTGTCCTGGGAATAGAGCCCCTCACATGAGCCCCGGGTGGGCCAAGGGATGTTCCTCAGCCTCTGTCCAGGCCAGGGTCAGGCCAGCAGAAGGCTGGTGAGCCAGGGACCATCCCTCAGCCTTGGATCCCTGGGGATCAGGTTGGTGGTCAGGCTGCTGTGATGCAGCCCTGGCCAGGGAGCCCCACACAGCTCAGGGGGTGAGGCTCGGGTGCCAGCCCAGAGTCTCCTGCCCTCAGCCCATGCCCATGTGTCAGAGCTGGCCTGGCATTGGGTCCCCTGCCCTCACCACATGCCCAGGTGGTGGAGCTGCCTGGTCTGACCACAGGGTCTCTCATGGCAGTGGGGCTGGCCTGGCACAACCGTGGGGTCTTCTGCCCTTGCCTTGTTGCCTCAGTTGTGAGGCTGGGGCAGCAGGTGGTCTGGGAGGGTAACCTCATCAATAGTGCTATTATTTGTAAAGTTGAACTCTGCTGAACACCACCATATGCTGTGCCTAGTATTTATCCTGTGCTTTAAATTGTTCTCTTGTGTGTGAGATTGTTCTACATTAAGCAGAAAGTGACTGGAAGTGTGGGGTAGGGACAGATAATATGGAGGGACAGAGATAATTAATTGTATTTACCTTTAAGGTACGTGTTAATTAATGTTGTGTATATGTCCCTTAGTGTCATAAGTGAAATAATTCTGTAACCCTGACACATAGACATTATAACCAATGTCCTACAAGACTCCATATTGCCAGTTTGGAACTCCTGCTTAAACATTGTACTCCATTTTGTATACTTGATGAAACCTGGTTTAGGCATATGCTGTGTATGTTCACTTAAATGTGTGAATGAGCCAGTCTCATTGGCCAGCCTGTCTTGATGGACCACAATTACCATCTAACTAGCCAAACAATGCAGACATCTCTGATTAAAGCAAACAGAAGGAGCCACCCCCTACACTGTGGCCAGAAACGGCCTTAGGTAATTGGGGTCCTAGGTGAAGACCCATTGTGAGGCCCCCTACAGGGCCCACTATTGGCCCCTATTGCTACCTTCCCTGTGGCCCCAGTCCCCCCTTCACCCTTAACTGCCCCATATTACCCCCCAGGACTCATTGTTTGTTTTGCTGAACCAAACTAATGTGATTATCCCTCTGGAACTCATAATTATTCTTGGGTATGGTATTTTTAAAGATATTCCCATAATGAAACTTGTAAATTGATCATCTCTCACTTAACATAAATCAGCTAATGCTGAACTACAAAGCTGAAGTGAACATTTTTTTTTAAAAAGTGTGAGCATTAATTAATGATGGTTCAAAAATAACTAAAATACCACATTTAAAATTTTGGCAGTCAAATCTTACAAATTTTTCATATAGGTTTGGGTTTATGTGCATTAGAGATATTTAATACAAATAATTATAATAAATAAAAATAAGTGAAAAGGAGGTTTCTAGTGTGTAGCTATAAAAGAAAAAACACCAAATTTCAATGAAATTATCTGAAGTCCTCAAGTTTATAAGACTCTGACCTCCTCAAAAATATTAAATAGTTAAGTACAAAAGAAGCTAAAAAAATTACTTATCATAAGAAAGACATACAGCACAGACATCACACACAGGTGTAATGACTGCCTAAGGGAAGCACTGTATTTAGATGTAGTAGCCTATATGGACCTACCTGGTAACCTGAGCTAAAAAAAGCCAAAGTAAAAATTGTCACAAAGTCAAAGGAAAAGGCAAAAGAACAGGTAAAAAAGAAAAAAAAAAGGCTGTATGTCACAAAATTAAAAAATGGCAAAATAAATGGCCGTACTGAGGAATTAAAAGCTGAGGCCACTGGAAAAGTTCCTGCTGTTGTGCTGTCTATTGCTTGCTGCTGCTTTTTTAGCATGTCAATGTGAAGGTGATGGGCAGAGAATGGTGAAATCTGCATTTCAGATGAAGCACAGATCCTAATTATAGCTTGCCTTGATGAGCCAAGAGTGAAAAGTGCTTAGGCTTCCAGCCCTACTAGCTCTGCTAGATGAGAAAAATTTCTGTATTTTTCTATGTTTTCATTTCTGTCTACCAGAGTGAAGATGGGGCCCCTTACTGCTTGGTGCCCTCGGCTGCTGCCTGCTTCACCTATCCCAAAAGCCGCCACTGACTGTGGTTACAGAAGACTGAGCAAATATTAGCAGATTGGGCCTAGGGAAAAAATTCCTGAGATTTGAGAGTTCTGTTGGGCGATCATGAGTGAGGCTTTACCTACCAGTAATGTCACTACTTAATGTCACTATTTATTCTGCTCTTCAGTTTTGCCCTCCTATGAATTGTGCACAGCATAAGTACACCTACCAGGCAGCATGCCACCAAGTTAACCATCCTTTTACTGAAAAGTTCTGGGGGGGAGGGGCGTAGCCATGTTAGTCTAATCCAGTAAAAATAGAAGAGTCCTGTGGTACTTTTAAAGAGTAACACATTTATTCATCACATGAGCGAAATCCCATTTGGAAACCATTTTCAAGTGTCTGACAAAGTGGGATGTCACCCACAAAAGCTCTAGCAATAAATAAATTTGTTACACTTTGAAAGTGCCTTGCTTGTTTTACAGTTCCCATACTTTATCGTGAATTCTTGTAATGTCTGTCTTGCATTGGATAGTGTGATCCCAGTAATGCTGTATTTTTGGTTTGGACTCACTCTTTCATGTAAGAGTGGGCTTACTTAGTTTTTGCTGCTAATCCTCTCTGCTTTTTTTCCCCAGAAGGGGCATTGGGAGTCTAGCAGAAGCTAAAGGCAGGGTGGGAGAAATACTGCAAGAGGCTTCTATGGTTTGCTTTCAGTTCACTTTGTTGTCCTCTCTTTGGCTATTTGCTGGGGAGGCAGAAGGCAGGTAGCCTGGCTGTCTGGCTGGGTCTGCCAGTTTGGTGTGACCCTGCTCACAGCACTGCACTGGCAGCCCCCGCCAGCCTGCTTGCTTGCCTCATGAGTTCCCCAACTTCCCCTACATGGATTGCACACACCTGGAAGCTGGGAGAGGGTCAGACCCTTTTTAAATTTCCTGCCCTGTGGTATAAGCAACCCAGCATGGCAAATTTTAGCTGCTGTGCTGCCATCCCTCCACTCCCCTGCTCCACGAGCTCATGCTGCCACTCAAAGTGGAGGGCAAAGCATTACAGCAAAATTCAGGGAAGACGTGGGCTCTATTTTAAAAGTTTGAGAACTGCAACGGTAGGTGTCTTTAGCGTAGGTCAGCAGGGTGTCATCTTTCATCTGGGCACCTAGATGTCACCCACTTCCAGTACCTGGAGAACCTAAACAAGTTGACTGGAAGTCCCAGGGATGGTCTGATCCACCACCCTCCCTCCCACTCCTATTTTCTGATCTCCCTGACTCCTGATGTTTAGCAACAGAAACCTGTAGGAGATAGGGAATGATATGCCTTGTCAGAGGAGGAGAATTTGTATATGTCTTCCTCACATGGTCTGTGAGCTTTTAAGAGGATACTGCCAGCAGCTTGATTCATTTGCAGGGAACACTGGAGGTGAATGATTGCTCATTTTGCAGTTTTAATGCAGAGGGGTATGAAGGAGTTGTTGTATCACAACATGGCATAGGGCCTCTGTATGGTGGGAGAGTGGTACAGAGGTTAAACACTCTGGACCAGGATAATCCATGGTAATCTACATGGTCAGACTGCACTGGTGCCTAGACAGCTGCTGGCTAGAAACTGACAACTTCAATTTTAGTCATCAGCTGGCATGGCCCCAGGGAGCATATTTCCTTTCAGAAACGTCACTTCTCCTTCAAGCGCTGCTCACATCATTCAGTTACAGGTGTCTACGTGCCACAGAGCACGGTAGCTCAGAAAGTCTTTAGTGTTAGCCTGTCAGGTCAGGGCTGCTGTGCTGCCATTCCTCCATTCATTCCCCTTCTCCACAATCTCATGCTGCCACTTAAAGTGGAGGACAAAGCATTACAGCAAAGTTCAGGGAAGGCATGGGCTCTATTTTAAAAGCTTGAGAACTGGGGCAATGCTCCCTTTATGTGGCGGCTGTGGCTATATAGGTGACTGTGACCTTGACCCTCCCAGTTCCTTTTTTCGCCATCAGCATCGATTCGGATCAGCATTACCTTGCGAAATGCAAGCACCTGTCTTTCACGCAAAACTCGAAATGTGAGGTTTCAAGCCGTGCTTAGGATGCTGCAAGGCTTTCCTGATGGACGATCCACACGAGAAGTGCCTAGCTTGCTTGGGTGAGCCCCATATCACAGTGGACTGCCCCATCTGCCGATCCTTCAAGTGGAGGACTTGGCTGGAAAGGGAGCATCGCCACCACCTCATTTCAGGGAACAGAGCCGCTCCACTTGAAAGAGGCCAAGCCGTCAGCGCTCCCCCGGACCCTCAATCGGCCCGGGCTCAGGCTTTCCGCCAATCCCCTGTACGAGGCCCAAGATCTCGGCTCTCCACGGTACCTTCCAGGCACTGACCTTGCCGGTCTCCTGGTAGCCTCCCAGACACCCCGAGCAGGGCCATGGCTCAGGCACCAGCTCACCAAGGGCACTTAAATCTGGCTTTGGCGCAGAATACGAGGCAACCGGCCAAAATGGCACAGCCTCCCTCGGTGCCGCTGGACACGGCACCGCCCACAAGTCAGGCACCACCGGCAAGCCTGGCGCCACCACCAAGCCCAGTACCGCTGGACCCGGCACCATCGCTGATAACCCCACTTCTGGTACCGTCACTTCCGGTACCGTCAGATTCAGCACCTCCAACATCTGCACCGATGCCGGTACTGTCTCAGGCCTCCTCGCCTTTCTCTAACCCGGCACCATTGTAGCTGGTACCAGGCTCAAGTTCTACAGCTCCTCACCACTTCTCCAAGGAATTCTCGGTACCAGACTGCCGACTATCGGTGGGGAGGTCATCCAGGTCATCCTCGGAGGATCCCTTTCTTCCCTCCCAGGAGGAGCACGAGAGAAAGTGAGCCCACAAAAGCTCTGTGTCACCGAGTGCCCGGCGCAAGCACCCATCGGAGGAAACACCTGGCCACCTCATAACACCTATGCCGCCGTCGAGGTCCCCGCACAACGAATAGAGCCTCAACTGGCTGAATGCAACGGCAGATGACACCTCCTCCGGATATGCACGTTCACCTGCACCGGAGTCCTCGGATTTCTCCGATGACTAGCCGGACCCTGATTCTACACAACAAGGCAGATCAAGGGCCCCATCATCTTTGTCACCTGACAAGAGATTAATTGACATGTCCACCGACCGCGAAGGGGATCCTTGTGTTGAACAGGACCTTCTCCACTGCATGGTGGCGAACCTAAAGCTCAGGCTAGGGGTAATCCAGGTGGAGGATGACTCCCTCTTTGACGTGTGTTGTCGAGCTCCACCGGCTAAGATCAGAATTTCTTTGCACGCCGGGGTGTTCTGCATTGTCCAGGAATGATGGCAAATGCCTTCCTCGATCCCGCCAGTGCCCAAAATAGTGGACAAGAAATATTCCGTCTCCCTGGAAGGCTTTCCCTTCCTGTTTCACAATCCGGCCCTGGGGTCCTTGGTGGTCGACTCAGTCAATCAAAGGGAGAGACAAGGCCAGCCTAGCACCACCCCTAAGAACAAGGAGGTAAGGAGGCTCAACCTACTGGGCAGGAAAGTTTACTTCTCGGCCGCTCTCCAGCTGTGCATCTCAAACCATTCTGCTTTGATGACACGCTACATCTTCAACCTGTGGGAAGCTCTACGGAATCCCTGATCGGTCATCCCCAAGGATCAGCTGAGAGACTTCGAAGCGATGCTGGACGAGGGAGAGAGAACTTCCAGGGACGCGCATGCAGCAACCTGGGATGCAGTGGATACAGCAGCACGCACAATGGCATCAGCAGTGGTGATGCGCCGTTTGACCTGGCTCCAGAACTCCAGCCTCTCCACGCAGATGCAACAAATTATTCAGGAGGTTCCCTTTGAAGGACCCGACCTCTTTGCATCTTCCACAGATGCGAAGCTGCATGATATGAAGGACTTGAGGGCCACTTTGAGGTCCCTTGGGATCTACACTCAGCAACCTGTTAGATGTTCCTCAAAGTCGCACCAGCTACAACAGCAGCTACAGCAACTGAAACAACAGCTGCAGCTGCAGACCCAGTTCCCGAGATCTCTCCAGTTTCCCCAGTACCACCTCAGAGACCTGGACAAGGATAAAAGCCGAGCAGGTAAAGGGGGTAAGCTGGGCACCTCCCAGTCAGGGCGGCGTGGACAAGGGTCGGACCATTTGTCAGGCCACAAACAGCGTTTTGGATGGTCCCTCTGAGGGCAGTGCTCCACAGCCCCTGTTCTCCCCCCACCGCCTCCGCCACTTTGCCCCACGGTGGACCCTGGTCACTACAAACCAGTGGATCCTCGACACAGTAGCAAGAGGATACCACATCCAGTTCCTCTCAATTCCCCAGGACAGGAAACCGTCGCCTCCCATAATCCCAGAGAACCCCGATCTGCTAGGCAAGCTGGAGGCCGAATGCCAGAAGTTACTCTCCCTTGGAGCTATCGAAAAGTTTCCCAAGAGGGAATCCAGCAAAGAGTTCTATTCCCGCTACTGCCTGGTCCCCAAACACAATGGGGACCTACGGCCCATCCTAGACCTCAGAACTCTCAACAAAAACATAAAGAAAATAAAATTCCGCACGATCTCCCCACTGCAGATCATTCTCTCCCTGTCCCCAGGACTGCGGTTCGCGGCCCTCGACCTAAAGGACGTTTACTTCCATGTAGCTATTCGGCACCACCACAGTCGGTTCCTCAGGTTTGTAGTGGCACAACGCCATTACCAGTTTACCACCCTCCCTTTCAGGTTATCACTACCAAGCGTGTTCACAAAGCGTGTCGCACCGGTTGCAGCGCTCCTACGCAGGAGGGGTGTAAGAATCTACACCTACCTGGACGACTGGCTCATAATGGGCAAGTCAAGTCGAGAAGTGCAAGACCATGTCGACGTTGTAATGAACCTGTGCGAGTTCCTGGGCTTTCACAAAAACTTGGAAAAGTCCAAGCTTTACCCCACCCAGGACATAGAGTTCATTGGGGCACGCCATGACGCTTGGCAAGGCATCGCATCCTTGCCCCTGTCAAGATTTCGGTCCATCTGCACCATCATCACGGAGCTCCAGGGACCCAGGCTGACCACAGCGTGCAGATGCATGCAGCTCCTGGGGCACATGGCAGTGGCCACATCGGTAATCAGAACAGCTCACCTGTGGATGCGACCATTCCAGCTCTGGTTTGCCACAAGCTTCCGACCAGAACAGGACCATCTCAACAAGGTAATCTCGGTACCCCAGCATGCCCTGGAGGCCCTCCAAATTTGGCGGGACCCCAACTTCATGATGGGGGTAATCCCGTTCAGGGAGTCCAAACCTGCAGTAACCCTGATAACGGATGCCTCCAACCTGGGGTGGGGCACCCACCTGTCCAGGGGCCTCTCCACACAAGGTGCCTGGAGCCCCTAGGACAGTCTCCTCCACATAAACATGAAAGAGCTCAGGGCCATCAGACTGGCCTGCTTGACCTTCCTGGACCAGATCCAGGGCAGAGTGGTCCAAATCCTCTCAGACAACACAGCAGCCCATGTTCTACACAAACCGCCAAGGGGGAGTCTGCTCCTCAGCCCTATGAGAGGAAGTGACCAAGCTGTGGCAACTAACGATAGACCATCACTTCACACCAGCTGCCACCCATTTCCCCGGGGTGGACAATGGCTTAGCGGACTCACTCAGCAGAAAGCGGCTGGTGAATCACGAGTGGTCCCTCCACAACGAGATTTTCTCCCTGCTGACAAAGAGGTGGGGAACCCCTCAGATCAACCTCTTTGCCACGGTGCAGAACCACAAATGCTCTCAGTTCTGTTCCCTCCAAGGTCGGGAGAAGGGGTCTCTCAGCGATGCCTTTCTTCTCAACTGGTCAGGAGTCCTAATGTACACCTTCCCGCCAATTCTCCTGGTTCACAGGGTGCTTCTGAAAGTCCTCACAGATGAGGCACTCATCATCCTGATAGCCCCGGACTGGCACAGGCAACACTGGTTCCCTCTCCTACAAGACATGTCAGTGAGGACCCCACTCTGCCTCCCACGGTGGGCAGACCTTCTGAAACAGGACTCAGGATGCCTTCGGCACCCCAACCCAGGCCTCCTGCACCTGACAGCCTGAATGCACTCTGGCTCAGTGATCAATAGACACATTGCTCGGATAGGGTTAAAAAGGTCCTGGTTGGTAGCAAAAAAACCTCCACCAGGTCCACCTATATTGCAAAATGGAATCACTTCTCCACTTGGTGCCGTGATAAAAACATAGACCCTATCTCCCCACCAGTACAGGCAACCTTAGTTTACCTTCTTGACCTAAAGGAGAAAGGCCTATCTCTGACATCACTGAAAGGGTATTTGGCAGCAATCTTGGCCTTTCACCAAACAACAGAATAAGTCCCACTCTTCTCACACCCCATCTGCCATATATTCCTGAAAGGAGTGGAAAAACTTTTTCCCCACATGCGTAACCCCAGCTCACAGTGGGATCTGAATGTGGTGCTACGGGCTCTGACAGAAACGCCATATGAGCCCTTAGACTCAGCCACCCTGTTAGTGCTGTCCTGGAAGGTGGGTCTCCTGGTGGCCATTACATCGGCCAGAAGGGTCTCAGAGCTACGAGCCCTATCCTCTGAACCCCCATACATGGTTTTCTTTCCCAAGAAGGTAGTCCTGCGTCACCACCAATGTTCCCTCTAAGCTGCGCTAGTGGGCAGGGGCACAGTGGCCCCCCCCTCACCAGCGCAGTGAACATGTGGGACAGCGCAGGCAGCCCTGCCTCTCCCCAGCCCGGAGGAGCCCCATGTGTCTTCTGTCTCAGCTCCGTCAGGCAGCCTGTGCTGCCTGCTGGAGCAGTGAGAGCTGACGGTCCTTCCCCCCTGCTGCACATAGGCAGGAAAGGAGCAGAGGGGGAGGGAAATTTAAATCTCTATCTCTCCTCTGCACGCGGCTGCTTGTGCAGAGATGGTGGCATCTTTGGGGCATGTGTGGGCCCCAGCAGGTAAGCAGCCCTGAGCCTGGGCAAGAGAGGGGACCCTGAGAAATAGCAGGGCTAAATCGTGGGGCTCCCAGAGGCAGCCATGTAGTGGCCACAGGGATGCACGGCTCTCTGTGGGGGCAGGGGATGGGAGCTGGGCTGCAGGCAAAGGAGCCAGGCTGGAGCTGGAGGAGGACTTGGGACTTGAAAGACCCAAGCAAAATTGTATTGAGCCATTTAGCATCTCTATCAAGGGTGAATGCTTTGCTTTTCACATGCTAAAAGGCTCCTGAAAGAAAAGCGATCCTTTAAAACAAGCAAAAACAAATTGGGTTAATTTCAGATTTATTTTCTTTTCTGTGAGAGATTCTAATGCAATCAGTTTGTCAAGGTGGGGCTTTACAATGTAACTTTGTATAGACTCCTGTGGTGGAAGGAAACGAATCCTAATGATTAGGAAAATGAAATGAAAAACTGAAAGGATAAAAAGTCATTTAAGGCAGAAGGAAAAAAATATTGCCAGTGGTGCAATAATTTTTTAAAAAGAGACTTTGTATTTCTATTTCCCCAAAAATGTGTTAGAAAAATAATCATTTTCTTTCACAAATCCATTTATGCTCTTGCTTCTTGCAGCTTTGATAAGGTTTGCTTTAACTGTCAAAAATTAAAAATTATTAAACAACCTTTATTATATTCCACTACCAGACACACAAATCTCAATTGTACCTCATTTTGCTTATTTTAGTTCTGAGAGTATTTACACTCCAGGCATACTAATTATAGCCTCCCTTTTATTGTTGAAAATGATTTGGATAAAAAAAAAACCCCCATAAACTCCAAAACTGAGATGTTAGAGACACTTTATATTAAAGGTCGATACTCACAGTGTTTAAAGTTTCCTGTATACCTAATCAATTTTTTGCCATTCACTTAGGGGATTGTTGTCCCATATTTAGCTTTTGAGAGGTATGATTGGGCATGATAATGTAACAGACTCTAACCTAGCTCTATTTGATGCAAATTCTTTAGGCACAAAAGATGGCCCTGGTTACAGAGATGTGATGCTGTGAGAAGCTGTCTTGAAACATGTTTTCTGCCCTTGCCACCTTTAAAAGTTTTGAATTTCTCAGATAACTTTGCTTAAGATGTTGCCCCAAGGGAATCTGGGAAGCAGTTGCTACCTTGTGATTGTGATTTGCAATGCATGGTAATTTAATATGTTTACTGAGGGCAGAATAGGTGTATTTTCAAGGTTGATAGCTAGATATTAAATACAGTTCCCATAACATGTCAGTCTCATGATTAAATCTGAAGCTACCTACTTAATTTCAATCTACGTTTTGGACATTTAGGGCCTGATCCACTTTGAATCCCTTTTACCCCAGTTGCGCAGCATAACAGGGACTTAAATTCCGAAGGGGCAGCAGTGTTAGTCTAGTAAAGCAAAAAAAGCAAGGAGTCTTGTGGCACTTAAAGACTAACAGATTTATTTTTTGCATGAGCTTTTGTGGGAGAAAATCCCACTTTGTCTATATATGTATTCTGGAAATCTGACAAAGACAGGCAACAAAAACTGAGAGGTGTAGATGATGGTAGAGGCTAGACAGGCAGCAAGTTTCATTGTCTGACATTTGTTTAGTAAATTAATACAACTACAGTACATCAATTTAACATTTTTATTGAAGTTTGAATGAATTACTTTTGAATTAAGATACTTAGGCAAGCTGATACTTTCAGCACCAAAAAACTGTTGCCCAGGTCTCATAAATCATTGCTCAGTAAATACCATAACTTGCTCAGCTGCATCATCAGCTTAGAGGGAACATTGGTCACCACCCCTCGTTCCTGCCCAAGGTCGCCACCCCCTTCCACATGAATCAAGAAATCTGCCTGCCGGTCTTCTATCCTGACCCGCACATGATGGAAAACCAGAGACGGTGGCACACCCTGGATGTGAAGAGAGTGCTCCTAACCTACATTGAGCATACCCGTTCCTTCCGCAAGACCCCTAACTGTTCGTAGTGGTCATGGAACACATGAGAGGTTTTCTGGTATCTTCCCAATGCATCTCCAAATGGATTGTGAATTGCATTAAAGACTGCTATGGAAGGTCAAATACGCCTCTCCCAGAGACTGTGAGAGCCCACTCTACCAGAGCTCAGGGGTCTTCCATGGCCTTCCTCGCTAAAGTCCCGATCCAAGAGATCTGCAGGGCCGCTACATGGTCGTCAGTACATACCTTCACGATGCACTAAGCCATTGCCCAACAGGGGAGAAATGATGCCACTGTTGGCAGAGCTGTACTCAGTTTGGGTAGACTGTAACTCCTCCCACCATCCTTGGGTACAGCTAGCAGTCACCTGTAACTGAATGATGTGAGCAGCACTTGAAGAAAAATGGTTGGTTGCTCACTGTAATCGTCCATCTTTGAGATGAGCTGTTCACATACATTCAGGTCCCTCTCACCATCCCCGCTAACGGAGCTGGCAAAGGTATATGGGATTGGGAGGGTCAGGGTCACAGTCACCTATATAGCCACGGCCGCAGCGTGGAGGGGGCATTGGCCGTGCACCCTGACCTGACAGGCTAATGCTAAAAAGACTTTCTGAGCTACCGTGCGCTGCAGCACATAGACACCTGTAACTGAATGTATGTGAGCAGCCCATCTCGAAGAAGAACAGTTACAGTGAGTAACCATCTGATCTCCATGTTTCCAAAATTTCCATTTCATGTGGAACTTCCCCACTTCAAAATATTTCATGTGAATTCCAGTTTCAAGTGAGGCCCAGGATAGAGGTAGGGCCTGTTGGGTCATGGGGCCGGGGGGAGGTTGTCTGTTGTGGGTGTGGCCTATTGGGGGCAGACCCATGACAGATGCAGGGTCTAGCACAGGTGGAGCCTGTGGACCTGTTACCCAGGGCTTTTTGCTATCCAGCAATGCCCCTGCTGCGGCATGTAGACACCTGAAACTGAATGATGTGAGCAGCGCTAGAAGGAAAAGCTTTGTTTCCATTCAGCTTCTGACCCTGATCTGCACAGCCTGGGAACCGTTCTGCTATACAGAGTGTTGAGACCAACCCACTGCTCCAAACTCTCTCTCTCTCTCTCTGTTTGACTATGACCCTTTCTCTAGGTCTGATGCAATAGAATCTAGGTAATATAGCTGGGTGTTTTTCTTCCCATGTATGTTTATTAATGCTGTAACTGGGTATTTGGGGGTATTTTTCTCTCCTTTTGTAGCTATTACTATTAGTGCAAGTTTTAGGTACTTAGCAATAAAATGCCTTTTGTAATCAAGCCGGTTTCCAGACTCTTTTAAGACATCATTCCCTCTCCTTTGTGCTCTTGGTTTCTTTATATCACTTTGCAGCAATGCTTCTATTACCTAGCCAAAGGTAATCCCTGTGATGCCCACAACCCTGTAAGGTTTGCTTATTGATGGGGATATCAGCCTAATTCACTCCAGGGGCATATAAGGGTGACAGCTGAAAAGTGCTGTTCTGACCCAGTATGATTGAGTCCAGGGGCATATAAGGGTACCAGCTGAAAAGCGTTGTATGACCAGCCTGCTCAAAATCCGTAATCAAGCCTAATCAGGTGTGGTACAGGGACACATAAGTGTAGCTGCAAAAAAGTGCTGTGTAACCCAGCCTGCTGAGTTCAGGGATGTATAAGGAGTCAGCTGAGAGTGCTGATAGACCCGGTCCACTCAGATGCATCTTGTTAGTTGATGAATGTGTATATTGGGTGATTATTTGAATCTGGGGGGTGGAAGAATCCAGTCCAGGGAAATCAAGGTCCTGCAAGGCTTGCTCCATGGAGAGAGAGCTTGGAGATGGGAGAAGTGAGCTCCATATAGAAACACATGTGACACAAGCAGTACACTAAGGCTGTGTTCACACACAGGGGGTTATTTCGATACAGTTGTTTTGAAACAACTTGTATCGAAATAACACCTTATTTCAAAATAACTTAATTCGAATTAACAGTTTGTTAATTCGAATTAAGGAAAAAAGCTCAAAGCGAAATAGCAGGTTCAGGCAACAGTTATTTCGAAACAAGTCACTGTTGTTTCGAAACAACGTTGTTTCGTCCCCGCATGGGGTTTAACTTGTTTCGAAACAACCATGCGTCGTGTGAACAGCCTAAATCTTATTTTGAAACAATCTCTGTTGTTTCAAAATAAGAGGGCTGTGTGAACACAGCCTAACAGAATTATCATCTCCCCCACTGTCCCAAAGACTATGTTCACACAGGGAGGGCTTGTTTCGAAACAAGAGGTTTCGAAACAAGCTGTTTCGAATAACTATTTATTTCGAAACACCTTATTTCGAGGACAAAAAACTTTGTCCTCGAAATAAGGCAGCGAAATAGCAGGTCCACAGTGTGGACCTGCTTTTTCGCCAGGGGAGGGGATTGCAGGCACCGGAAGCGTAAAGCCCCAGCCCCAGCCCCGCCCCCAGCAGGCGCGTCAGCCCTGCGGGGGAATCCCCGGCCGGCGTTCCCTCCGGCCCCGGCAGCAGCCAGCTCCAGCTCCTAGAGGGTGTCTGCAGGGGGCTGCAGGCACCGGCCAGGTGAGGCGCGGGGCTGCGCGGCAATCCGCTGGTGCCTGCAGTCCCCTGCAGGCACCGGCGGTGTGCGGCGCACCCCCGCGCCCCTCCCCCCAGCCCGTGGACACCCCTCAGCATGCTGGCCAGGGTGCTGAGGGGTCAGCCCTTCCTCCCAGGGTGCTTAGCACCCTGGGAGGGGGGGCACATGTTGTCTCGGAACACTTTGTTCCGAAACAACATGTCCGAACAGGGCTGTTTTGAAACCTCTGTTTCGAAACAACCCTGTTTCGAAACAAAACGAGGTTTTAGTTGTTTCGGTAGGAGCACGGCCATTTCGAAACAAACTGTTTGCTTGTTTCGAAATGGCCGTGCGTCGTGTGGCCCTGGCACTTCTTATTTCGAAACAACCCCTGTTGTTTCGAAATAAGAAGTGTGTGTGGCCATACCCAAAGTGGAAGCAACCCTAATAAATTAGCATACCCTGAGTTGGTGGGCAAAGTTGGTAACACCGGAATGCTTCCACACTGGTGGGCACCCTCTCTGGCATGGGTGGGACACCTCAGACCCCAGCTCCTGCCCCCAATGTCCCCCTCAGCACAAGCTGGGATACTCCCGCACTCAACAGTAGCGGTGCGGCTGGGGGGGGGTAGGTCCCGGGTCCAGGCGGCAGCATATTTGGGGCA
Source organism: Podocnemis expansa (assembly GCA_007922195.1). Classification (NCBI taxonomy): domain Eukaryota; kingdom Metazoa; phylum Chordata; order Testudines; family Podocnemididae; genus Podocnemis; species Podocnemis expansa. The sequence continues at coordinate 31,225,642 of ML681971.1, forward strand.
GAGGCAGCAGGTTCCAGGTTGGGAGCAGGGCATGGAAGGGGAGGGGTTTGTGGCGGGGCTTGAGCCCCTGAGAAATGCCCTTGGTCCCTGTCCCTGTTCCTGGCTGCTGGAATGCGGCGGAACGCTGCTCTGGGGCCTGCTATTTTTAGGGCCCCAGCATGTGCCCCTAAAAATAGAACATGGAACTGGAATACTGTGTTCTGGGACCTGCTGTTTTTAAATGGTGGGCCCTGGAATGCAGTGTTCTGGCTCCACATTCTACTTTTAGGGGCCCCGAAATGCCGAGCCCCTACAAATAGTGGGCCCTGGAACAGTGTTCCAGGGCATTCCACCTTACTTTAAACCCTGACCCAACTGGATCAGGCACAGGGTCTAGGAGGAGCCCAATAACCCATCTTTGACAGCTGCCAGCACAAGGCACCTCAGAGAAAGGTGCAAGACCCCATCAGTAGGCACATGTGGGATAATCTGCCATGTACATTAAAGATTGGGTTACTCTTAATTTGCATCACAGGATTAAATATCCCTTCTTAAATGATGCTGGTGATAACCACTATAACTCTGGATAACTCTATTGTACACAGAAGTGTCCAGTCCCTTACTTTAAATCTTCCTTGGCTCCTGTCCTCTTGGACATCTAGTGGCAACGAGGTCCATTGTCTAATTACATTTTGGGGTGGGATGGGGGCAGAAGTGTCACTGCTGTGGGGAAAAAATGAGGGTAGGGTCCCAGGTCCTGTTCCCTGGCACAGGCCCTGCCCCCCACAACCCTGATTCTCTGCCCGGGCCGGAGGGAGAGAGGTGGGTGCTGCCACAGGCAGCCCAGCCTGAACTTCTGGCCGGGGACCAGGCTGCAAACAGTAGGCACTGCCGCAGCCAAGAGAGGCAGCCTCCACCGCTGGTGGCTGGGCCCCGGATCTTCACCCGGGGACAGGGACGGGAGAGACAGGGGCTGCCCCAGACATTCGGGGCACTGGCGCTGGGACTTGAGGCACATGCCCCGTGTGCCAAGCGCCAGCGATGCTCCTGGGTGGGGGCATCCTTGCATCAGTTTTGAACATCCTGTCTTTTAATCTTATTTAATGTCCCTTTAATCATATATTATGGGAGATGGAGAAGAGATATTCATCCCCTACCTTCTTCAGATCATTAATTATCATTAAGTATCAAGTTGCCACCTCTTATTTTACCTTTCTAAAGCACCTAATTCAATCTATAAAATCTCCCCAGCTCTTCATCATTCTCTCAGCCCCTCCATGAAGCTCAATCCCCTCTAATTCTTTCTCCAATAACCATCTGAGATGGAGTCACCCACGTTGCATGCAGTACCCAGATGAGTAGAGCCCTGCAAATCCGCAGATATCCATATTATGTCCATGGATATCTGCATCCGTGGATACAATGCAGGTATCCACAGACCATTTATTTGGATAAATATCAGATACAGGTCCACATATTTTTAATCTTCACAGCGCTAGAGCCCTACAAGTGTGTGAATATTCACAGATATCCACATTATATTTGCATCCGCAGATACAACACGGATGTCTGCAGACCATTTCTTGTGGATGCAGATAGGATATGGATCCATGTATTTGTATCCGTGCAGGGCTCTACAGATGAGGTCATATAACAGATTGATAGAAATTAATATATTCTCTATTCCATTCCTTATACATCCAAACATCTTGTATGCTTGCTACACCCCCTGCTCACAGCCCTATCCTGATAATTAATATATTACACTACGAACCTTTCACCATACTGAAAACAGGTCATTTACTCATTGTTTTCTGGCCCCATGTTGTGTTTTCTGTCTCACAATCTGTTTTTTGATGCATGACGATCTAGCTTTTTCAGTAGTCTTGTGCTGGACCTTGTCAAAGGACATTTGGACTTGCAATGAACTGAGACTTGTAGAGGTCTAAGAGAATAGTGGAACACCATTTTCCTTTGAATACACCTAACATACAATCTTCCAACTGTATTATTATTCATTATCTCTTATAATTTCAACCACCTGTAAAGCAGACTTGTCTTGTACTTTCCAACATTGCCTCTAGAGACTACGGGGGGGACGGGGGACGGGGGACGACACAGCAGTGGCATCACAGGAGCAGCTAAGATACAGTCTGGGTATTTATAGAGTTTTGGACAGTGAACATACCACAAATTTTTGTTCGTTGCTTGTGGTGGGTCTTTGACTTTTACTAAAAACAATTTTAGCTTTACTTATGAGCAGAGCCATAACTAGGCCGAGCAAACAGGGAAAAGACCAGGACGGGGAATTTTAAAGGCTGGCTACCAGACCCTGCCTGGCCCAGAAGAGGAATGTGCCTTAGGCACAAGGCACATTCTTCCTGGAGCCAGGCAGGGGCTGGGGGAGTTTCTCATGCCTTCCCCAAATGTCCCTGGCCGCTCCCACCCAGCAACTGGGGAAGCACCCCCCACCAGGTCTCTGGCTGCTCTTGCCTGGCAGTGGGGGAGTTACCTCCCACCCACTGGGATGGATTAGGCTCCGGGCTGGATCGGGGCCAGGGGGAACGCCTTTCCGGCTTCCTGCCCAGGGCACCAGAAGCCATAGTTACTGCTCTGCTTATGAGATTTCTTAATCCCAGGTGGAGAGGCCTCTGAAATGCCACAGTGCTTCCACAGAGGGAGACAGAAGAGAGTAGTGAGTTTGGGAGAGTCTGGCACCAAGGGCTGTGAGGCAGCGACAGCCAAATACACAAGAAAGTGTTGGCCTGAGGACAGTCTGGAAGATTGTCAGAGCCTGAGGAGGTGAGACCTGCACAGAGACTGTCTCTGGATAGGAACCAAATAGGAGGAGAGCTGAGGCTGGCAAGGAAGAGGTGTGGAGAAAAATCTCTGGGACCTGGTTGGCCATGTGTTGTACCAAGAACTTTTAGAGGCCCAAGGGTCAGCATGCAGGCTGGAAAGGGCCCCTGTGAGGTGCTGGCTCAGGATGTGGCTTCTCCCCAGCTCTTGGGGTTTGAGGCTGATCCCTGCACGGAACTGGTGTCACCCTCCCTCCATACTAGGGTATGTTTCCAAGAGTTCAGTGCCCATAAAAATCTTGCATCACATCTGTCCCTCCATGCCCTTCCCCCTTCCCATATGCCCCGCCCTCTTTGTCACCCCGCCCCCATATGCCCCTCCTCCTTCGACAGTCCCGCCCCGCGACCCTAGGGGCGGGGGCTGGGGCGGAGCGGTCTTTTGCCTGACCCCTCTGTTGCCCTCAGCTGCCGGGCGGGCGCACGTGGCCCGGCCGGGGCGGGGCGGGGCTGGCTCCGGGATCGGGCGGGGACTCGGGAGGCAGCGAGGCGGCGGCATGGGGCCGTGGCTGCGAGCGGCGGGGCTAGTGCTGGGCTCCACGCTGCTCTTCAAGGGGCTGCAGCTGGGGCTGCGCCGCCTCCCCCTGCCTGACCGCGTGCGCCCGGACCCAACCCGCGCCTGGCGCTGGCGGAACCTGCTCGTCTCGTTCGTGCACTCGGTGGTGACGGGGCTGTGGGCCGTGCTGGGGTGAGTGCGCGGCCCCTGAGCTGCCGGCGTGCCCGTCTCCTACGAAGCTGGGGGACCCCCATCCGGTGCCCCAGGGGATGCCGGTTCCCCCCAGTCTTCTCCCCGGGACTTGAAATTAGGTGGGTGTGGGGGCGGTGTAGGGGGTATGCGTGGTGCTCACTAAATTGGTATAACACTGTTACTGGCAGACAACTGGGGGGGGTGTTGGGAAATTCAGGGGGGTTGTAAGGGAAATCCCTCGTCCCCGCACATCCGGCTCTCAGAGCCCCAAGGAGCTTGGGCTGCCCTCCACACCAGGGCTCCAGAGGGCGCAGGGTGCCCTCCCCGTTTGGGCTCCCTAGTAGTTCAGGTGTCCTCCCCCTGTGCTGTCCCGCAGCGCAGGCTGAGCACGCCATAGCATCATGGAGCCCTGCCTTGCCTCTTTCCCCCAGTGCATGGGCAGGACCCCAGGTGCTGGCAGCCATGCATGGCTCAGCTCCCCCAAGCATCACCCCCCCACACACACACATGACCCAGTGATGGAGCTGAACAACCCATGGGCTCAGGAGGTCCTGTCTGGGGGCCAGGAGCTGGGCTGGGGGCTGTTGGTGTGCCCTGCTTATGCTTGCCACACTGTATGGCACACCCCACAAAGAACAGAGGGCTCTGTGCTGGAAGCCACCCCTGTGGGGCATATCAGAGGTGGGCTCCTGGGCTCTGCCTTGACAACTGTCACTGTGTAAGGTCCCCTGTGTGCCCTGCTGCTGTGCAGTGTCTCTGGCACTGACCAGCTCTGCCCAGGGGAGCAGGCAGGGCAACTGGGGCATAGCACCCTGCACCAAAACAAGTGGGTGAAGTGCCTGGTTTGCTAGGAGCAGCCTGAAGCCCCTGATGTGCACACAGCCTGGCCTGGCCAGGGAGCGCCGTTGCTAAGGAAACCTCCAGGGGGTGTTGGCATGTGATGCTCAGAGTGTAGGCTGGCCAGAGAGGAAGGGCTGATGAGACCGCGCCAGCTCCCTGCAAGGCCTGACTCCTTCAGGAGTTCCCTCACGCATGAGCAATGAGCCATTCAGGAAGGAAAAAAAGATGAAAGGGCCCAGCTGACCTAGGAGTGGAGCCTGCTCTAAATCAGACTATTCCCAGTGGTGCCCAGCTCCCCACACTGGCTGGCCCTATTACAGGGCAGTAATGGGGCTGGGCAAAGTCAGCCATGGAAGGAGCTAAACGGCTTAGGGTGAGGAGCCACTTGTTCCTCCTTGCTTATGAATTAGGGAGCTACTGCCGTTCAGCCCAAGGCTCTGCCCCTCCCCAGGGTGGGGTGGTGACGCACAAACACACCATGGGGGCTGCTAGTTCAGGACTGTAATGATCACTCTCTGAAACTGCCACCCTTGTCTCTCCCCTCCTCAGTGTGTGGCAGGTTCCTCAGTTGCTGATGGACATTGAAAACACCTCATCCAATTCAGGGTACCTGTTACTCTGCTTCTCGGCAGGTAGGTTTCTGCTTGTAAGGGACAGTACTCTCCTTGCCCAGTGCTGTCTGGTAGTCCCTGGAGCTTGTGTGCTGTATTTCAGCCAAATACTAGACGTGCTGAAATTGAAGGAGCCTTACACATCTTCCTGCCCCAGTTAGGTCCACGCAGGATCCCCCCCCCCCCCAATTATCTTCTCCAGGGCTTTTGGTGTTCAGCCAACAGCCCAACTGGTCTTTAATGCCTCCTGTTCCTGGCCCTACGCCCATGCCCCTCCCAGAACAATGCTCCTCCTTTCACATCCATGTAGCTGTCTGGCCTGTTCCTCCTTGGGACTGGATAGAGATTTAAACCCATGTGTCTTGGCTCAGCAGTTCCTGGGTTGCTTTCTTTGCTGAGCTTGCTACAGTTTGTCAGTATCTAAGTGGTGCCCAGAGGGCAGCATCCCAGGAGGAGACACTGTGAGCCCTGTGCGGAGGGGCACTCACCTCCCTGCTTCATGGCTCAAGGCTGCAGTGCTTAAAATTGCGTGAACCCTTTTTGCTGCCATACTCCGCTGGATGCTCTCTGATGCTGTGAGCCATTCCTAAGAGAGCCACTCCTACTCCCAGCATCCTGTTCCAGTTGTTTTCCTGTTGTGGCCGTTGTCATGGACAGTCTCCTTTCCTGTTCATACTTTCAACACTCTGGGTGCTCCTGGAATCCGTTTAGGCTCTTCAGGGGTGTGAGAGCTCTGATTGCTGCAGATGCTCGTGTTAGCTGTAGGGATGTGTCTTGGGGATCTCTTATGCACTAGAGACTGAGACTGTCAGTCCAGACACTGGGGTTCCTCCCAAATCCTGTTCCCAGTGGAGGGTGTCCTATTCAGCCCCATCTCACTAGCAGTGGCCCTGGGCAACAGCCGAAACATCTCCCTGGAGTCTTTATGTACACATGCACCGTATTGTTGTAACTCCCCACACACTGAGTGATGGACTGTGGCTGTGCTCTCCTCCTTCCTTCCACAGGCTACTTCATCCATGACACTCTCGATATCATTGTGAGCCGCCAGTCCCGAGCATCCTGGGAATACCTGGTTCACCATGCCATGGCAAGTACCGGCCCATGCTGTGAGCCCAGCTTGCATGACATAGCACTCTGCTCTTTCCACTTAAAAGCCCAGGCCCAGTGGAACTAACCAGCACCCTGGGGAGGGAGGAGGACATAAACTGGAGGGGGCATCCACCTTGCTGGCCACTCTCTGATCTCCCTCTCCATGAGTTCCTCCAAAGTGGGCCTTGGGTTGGGCACTCAGGGCCACACATGGCTTGGCAGGGACGGGAGGGGAAGTAAGCTGGCCTCACTCCTGTGTCTGGCTCCTCCATGGCAGGCGATCTCAGCCTTCTTCTCTGGGATCTTCATGGGCCAGTTCGTGGTAGCAGGGATGCTGTCGCTCTTTGTGGAGGTGAGCAACATCTTCCTGACCATTCGCATGCTGCTGAAGCTGAGTGACGTGCCTGCTCCCACCCTCTACAGGGTCAACAAGTATGTCAACCTGGTGATGTATTTCCTCTTCCGCCTGGCGCCCCAGACCTACCTAACGTGGTACTTCGTGCTCCACGTGGAGATGCAGGGTCAGGGAGCCTTCCTGATGGTCAACCTCTTCCTGCTGGACGCCATGATCCTGATGTACTTCTCTCGCCTACTGCGCTCAGACTTCTTCCCAGGCTTATCCCAGAGAAGTCCCCGGAAAGACGTCAGTGAGGAGAAGTTCTTAGTGGACTGAGCAACACCCATGGGGGCAGCAGCTCCCCTGCCACAGAGAGGGCTTGGACATGAGGCACTTTATGCCTCCTCAGGTTTGCACCGTGTCTGCCTTACACCAAAGGTCTCTGCAGCTGCACAACAAAACTTCTGCTGTGTCCTGTGATGAACCTGGACCAGCCTAGATGGCCTGAGCAGCACCCCAACACTGCTTCTCAGCTGATGCCAGTGGGGCTGAGGTCTCAGCAGGAGAGGGGTGGGGGGACTGCATTTGGCAAATGCAGGATGGACTTTGTTGGGGAAGAGAGTTTATCTTTCTTGTTGGGATGGGGTGTTACATGCATTAAATGTGTCTGTTTCTAAACTTCTGCAGGATGTCTGGGCTGGCCTTTCCAGGGCCAATGGGATGGGGCAGAGAAGGAAGCAGCTTGATGGAGAAGCTGATGTGGAGAACCAGATTAGAGAGACTGAGTTAAGGCAGTGACAGCAGTGGGAGCACAGGACAGTTTGGGCAGGAGAAGAGTCGGGAGGGGGGATACGCTCATGTTCCAGCCTAGCACCCTCTGTGCTAGGTGAACAAAAAGACAGCACCTGCCCCAAGAGCTGACAGCGCTGGGAGTTTTTACTTGTTTTCTCCGCATTCACTTTTACCTTCAGATCCCTCCCAGTGCTCAGCCATCAATGCTGTCATTCACCCACTGCTCCCCTACACTGCCCTGCCTGAGCTCTTTCCACCATCTCTGCTGGAATGGGATTCTGGCACTAGCTCAGATTGAAACTTGGGTGCTGAAAACAGCAGTACAGGAGTGGGGTGCCAGCCACCCCACATACCTGCACCAGGTCACAGCCAGAACTGCACATGGGTGCTAGGGCTAGCCCCTCCCACTGCCAGTGCAGTCATAGCAGTGCCAGCAAAGTGCTTGGTCCAACATGTCCACCCACAGCTCCTGGGGCCACATGCCCTCAGACTCTGCAAAGCAGGGTAGGTGGGAACAGGCCTGTGGCTGCTGAGGAGATAATTCTCTGGCTGCCCACTTGCAGGCAGAGGGAGAGGAGCTAGAGGACAGAGGGAGTGTAAGAGATAGGATAAGTCTAGTGGAAGAAGGCTTCAAGCCAGTGCCGAAAGCTGCCGCCAGGAGGTGAATTTTCTTTGAAAACTGCCAGTACCTGGGTGGAACAGGAGAGGCCTGGGTCCTGAGCAGGGATAGTGGGGCCTGGGGTGGTAGAGACGCAGGAGCCAACGAGGAGTGATGTGAAAGGGAGGCAGTCAGCAGGATTACGAGCATAGGGACAGTGAGGAGAGGCAGGGCCAGGGTGGCAGAGTGTTTGCCAATGATGGGTGCAGAGAAGAGGAAGGTGGGTAGACGTATGGGAGCAAAGTCCTGTTGCCCAACTGCTGCCTTGACCCTAGTGTCTGTGGGGCTAGGTCAGGCAGGGAAGACCAAGGATTGGGCTGGACTGCAGGGCTCTGCTGAGAGCAGGTGGGCTGAACATGGAGCTTTCTCTGCCCTGCTGTGGTATTGTCATCTACAGCATTAACAATGGGGTTGGTGGAACTGGGTTGACCTCGTTGAGCACAGCAGACTCCAAACTAGGTAGAGTAGGGGCCGGCACCCATGCCAAAAATGGCACAGGGGCCAAGCTTGAGCAGCACGTGGTGCCACTCAACCCCGCACTCCCCTGGACCTCGCTGGCCATACTTTCCGGCTGAGGAGTGCAGCCAGCAGGGACAATGAAGCTGCGGGGCACAGCTCCTGGCCTCTGCTGGGCAGGGCTAGAGGGAAGTGAAGTTGGTTGGCCAGCCTGGAGCCTCTGCTTCTGGGAGTGGGTGCTGGCCACCCCCAACCCCCGGAGGCCTCCCACCACTGCCGGGGGTGGGTGCCAGCTGGCCCTAACCCGCAGAGGCTATCTACCGTTGCTGGGAGTGGGTGTTGGCTGGCCCCAACCCTGGCCTATGGAGGCCACCTGCCACTGCCAGGGGCCAGTGTGGGATGGGTCAGCCAGCCCAGAGCTGCCACTTCTGGGGGTGGGTGCTGGCTGGCCCAGATCCCAACCCCTGGAGGCTGCCTGCCTGCAGTGGGGATGGTGCTGGCCCTGCCCCCAAAGCCTTGCCCCACCCCTTTTGGCCTTGCCCCCAGCACCTACTGAGGATGTGGTTGGCAGGGCTGGCACAGGGGCAAGCAAAGGTTGCCAACCCCTGAGCTAGACCCTGTGCCCAGCAGTTCCGCTATTGCAAATCCACACACAGCAACAAGGCAGAGGCCACTGGCTGGGCTGCAAGGCCCCCCTAAAAATAGCCCTGTGACCCTTAGAGTCTTGAGTGCTCCCTTGTCCAGTGGTTTAATCCAGGAGCACTGGGTCTGGGATCTACCTCGATGCTGAGGCCCTTGCACAGTGTGGGCAGTGCCCTCATTTTGCCTCTTGCTTCAGGCCAGGCTGGGCGCATGCTGCTGCTCTCTTTCTTTTGCTGCCACAGCAACTTTAATGCAGGGCAGGGCTGCTTTCCAGAGGCTGGCAGGGAGCTGGCACTGTGTCCAGGTCTCTCACTGGTGGGCAGCATGTAAGATCTTAACTGGAGACAGCCAGGGTTTCTGACAGATAAGCTGTTGGGGGTCTGTCCAGCATCCCTGCTGATTGTGGGAACGGCCAGTGTTCTGACAGTTACTGTGTAGCACTGGGGAACCAAGTCACTGCTGGCACCTGCAGGAAGTGTTCTTGCAACTGGCTATGGGAACAAATGTGGGCTGGAGTCTGCCTGGGAAGTTGGCCCTATTTGCAGTACAACACATGGAGCATCGAGTAAACCCTAGAGGTAGCTCTGCTGGCAAGGCTGTCCCTAGGGTGGTGCAGGGCCTGTGGCCAGTTGGCCTGTGCAGGGCCACGCACCTCACCCCCTACCATGGGGGGTGCAGGCTGGCCCTGAGCAGGCCTGTCTGGGTGCAGAACTTTCCTCCCACCCCATTTCTGGGCCAGCATTCCTCGACCCCAGGGCAGAACAGCCAGCCCAGGGGAGGGGTGAGAGAGCAAAGCTCCCCACTCCTTTCTGACTTTGGCTGTATGCCAAAGGCGGGGGTGGGGGCAGCAGTGCTGTCCCTGTGCTGCCCTGCTCACAGCAGGACAGTGTGGGGCCCAGGGAACTGCAGGGCCTGTGGAGATGACCCCCCCCCCCCTTTAGGGACAGCCCTGCCTGCTGGAAATGAAGCTTGGATTCTCCCACTAGCTCCCAGGGCCTTTAGCTAGAGGGTCTCACTTATCCTATGTGACAGCTCCAATTAAGGCCGAGATGGACAAGTGGGAGGTCAGCAGATGAGCTGAATGTAGGTAGGGGCTATGCTAGAGAGACATTGGCCTATTGGCTGAATGAAAGGCAGTGTGGCATGGATGATTACAGGAAAGTGCAGCCACCTCCGCAGTGCATGACAGTTCCTAAACTGCTGTCAGAAAAGGCATTGGGCAGGCCACCTACCTGCTTCTCCATAGCAAGGGAATCCCTCTGAGTCTTGGGCCCTCCTGGGGTCACAAAAGCTTTGCTCAAATGAAGGCCTCTGACTGACTTGGGTTCAAGCATCTGCATGTCTGTGGGAGACAAGGGGATGCTGCAGCTCAGCTTCCGTGGATCGAAAAGGTGAAGATGGTGGGAGCCAGCCTGGCTCTCCTGGTCCACCCTTTTCCCCATGCTGCTTTGCCATGGCATTGGCCCCTGAAGGCAGAGCCCATTAGGTTTCCTCCCATCCCTGAACTGGGCAGCAGCCAAATACATGGCTTGGGAAAAGTGGCAAGAGGCCACGTGGTTAGTAGCAAAAGTGATTCTTCTTTCTGCCGATGACAGGACACATCTCACACCATGGAAACCTTCCCTTGGGGCACCTGACTGCCTTGCTGCTATCCTTTGAAGATGGAGCTGTGCCCCAGGAGGGCATGGGTGCAGCCAGCCACTGCTGTGTACTCTGGCTGGTTTTTCTCACCTCTTATGGTTAACAGCTGGCTTCCCAATAATCTCTGCCCCAGCAGGGCTCCCCCAGTGCCACCTAGGCTTTCCTACACAATCTGCTAATGCAACAAGTATAGGACACACAACTGCCTGGCCCAGCCCAGCAATCAGTAACCTCTTCCAGCAGCTACTACTAGACACAGTAGTCAGGGCTGTCCCTAGTGGGCTGCAGAGCCCCAGGCAAATCACCCTCTGCAGGACTCCCACCTCAACCCCCGGCACTGGGGTGCATGGCCAGCTGGCCCAGGGGAGGGGCAGGCCCCTATACTGACCCCCCCCATACCAGGGGCCAGGTAAGCTGGCCAAAAGGGCGGCCTGGTTCAGCACTGCTGGTCCAACCCCCTGCACCCCTCCGCCATGCACGCTGGTCTAGGCTCTGTGTCAGAGCAGCGGGGAGGGGGTGGGAGGCGGCGTGGCCAGGGGGTAGCGATACTGGCTCTGTGCGGCCTCCTGCCCCCTCCCTGCTGCTTTGGCACAGAGCTGAGAGCAGCACATGTGGCAGCAGGGGGCGTGCCTGGACTGGCAGTGCTGAACCGGGCTGCCCTTTTGGCTGGCTCGCCAGGTCCCTGGCACTGGGGGGAGGAGGGGGGCAGCAGTGCAGCCAAAGCGCGGGGCCCTGGGTGGCTGCCCATGGGCGTCACTGATGCCAGGCACATGGGGCACATGCCCCAAATCCCAGCACCAGTGCCCTGGGTCTGGTGGGGCCTGCCTTTCATGGTCTCCAGCCCAATCCAGGGCCCAGCCGCCTGTGGCTGCAGCAGCCCCATCCCTGGCTGGGGATCCAGGGCTCAGCCACCCGTGGCCGCGGCAGCCCTGTCCCTGGCTGAGGATCCGGGGGTCAGCCACCCACGGCCATGGAGGCCACTCCTGGCCCCGTCCCCGGCCAGTGAACCAAGGCCCAGCCGCCCCCAGCTGCGGCAGCCCCGCCCCCAGCCGGGGATCCAGGGCTTAGCTGTCTGCGGCCGCGGAGGCTGCTCCTGGCCCCATCCCCAGCCAGGGATCTGGGACCCAGCTGCCTGAAGTGGTGGCAGCCCCGTCCCCAGCTGGGGATCCCGGGCTCAGCCGCCTGCAGCCGTGGTGGGCTTGTCCCCAGCTAGGGATCTGGGGTTCAGCCACCCGCGGCCGCGGATGCCACTCCTGGCCCTGGCCCTGGCCGGGGATTCGGGGATCCAGGGTGCAACTGCTTGTGGCCCCATCCCCGGCTGGGGGCGTGGCCTGGGCCAGTGGCCCGGGTGCTTCCCCGTGGCAGCGACGCCCCTGTGGCTGCCCCAGTCACCCTACCTTAGGGACGGCCCTGACAGTAGTATTCTGCCTGCCTGACCCCAGCAGATGAACCTGCAGCTCTGATCCCATCACAACCACCGCACCTGGCCCAGGACAGCCTGTCAGCACTCAGCCCTAAGGAAAATAAATAGAATGAGTCACATGCCTTCTGGCCCAGCCTTGGTAAAACCGGAGAAGTAATTCCAGCCCCATGGGGGAGAAGGGCCTGGAAACTGACTTCCGGCTCAAGCTTTGACTGGGGGGGGGGTGAGATCCCTCCATCCCGACCCTCATCATCTAGGAGTCTATGACTAGGGCTGGCCCATATGCCCCTGGTGCTCCAGGGGGGCCAGCCCTTGGCTCTCATGATACCTGTGAGCCAGCTTGTCTGGCTAAGAGTACATTTCAGCTGGGCTCCCTGTGTGTGAGCTGGATTCTTCAAGGCACCCACCCCTGGGGGAGAAAAATCTACCATGCAGAAGCCCCCCCCTTCCCAAGGGCTAGTTGAACACTCCTCTGCCTCATCTTAATGGAATAGTCTCTCTGGGACCTGCCCCCTCATCTCACTGTACCCCAATGACAGAGGCCACCAGAGCTGAGCTATGCTCACTCCTTACATGGAAAGCAGAGTCCTTTCCCTTTCCCTGCTGGTTTATGACTAGTTCCTCTTCAAGCGTGGCTCACATCCATGCAGGTTTAGGTGTTTACGTGCCACAGGGCACAGATGCCGGAAACCTTTTTGCCCTAGCCTGTCCCCATAGGGTCAGTGGCCAATGCCCCCTCTGGCCTGTGCACCTGCATGGTAAATAGGTGGTCCTGCCTCTGCCTCCCTTCAGTTCCTTCTTTCCACCCAATAACAATAGTCCTGGAACTGCCTGCTCTTGCAATTCTGCAAGTGCCTGTCCACTCTTCAATTCACTCCATCCTAGAATCCCTCTCCATCTCAATTTTCCTTCTGGGCTCTAGATGCATCCAGGAAACCACCAACCTGCTGCAATCCGGAGGTGCCACGTGTGCTGGCGCCATGCTGGGTTTCAAGCCCCGTGCCAGCTGCGGGAAAGCGGTCCTAGTCAGCATTCTGCAAATTAAGTGCTTGAAATACCTTGGTGAGGCTCACAGGGCTGATAAATGCAAGCTTTGTCAGACCTTCAAGCTGAGGACCCAAAAGGAGCAGGAACATTGCCTGCGCGCCATGGCTATGAAAAAGTTCCTGTGCTCATCCTCAGTACTGAGCAGACATTCATCAGCAAATGGGGTCCCAGCACTAAGGGCCCAATCCCAGGGCTGTTCCTGGGGGTGGAGGGGGTGGAGGGTCCTGGGCATATCGCCCTCTGCAGCCCCCCCTCCAGCACTTAGGGGAGGGGGTGATGCCAGCCAGCCCAGGGGAGGGACAGGTCCCTGCTCCGACCTTCCCATACCAGGGACCAGGCAAGTAAGCTAAAAGCAGCGGGCTGGTTCAGAGCTGCCGGTCCCCCCCCCCGGGCCACGTGCGCTGCTCTCGGCTCTGTGCCAGGCCTCCTGCGGGCTACCAAGTCTTGTCACCTGGGCTAGTAAGAGGTGGGGTGACCCCGGCCAGGCCTGTCTGCTGCCCCTGAGCCTTGCCCCAGGGCTAGGGGGAGGGGACCCCAGCCAGACCTGCCCACTGGCCTGGAGGGCAGGGGTTTGACTGGGTTTGAGCCCTGGCCAGACCTTTCTCCCACCTGGGCTAGGGGAGGTGACTCCCGGCTTCACTGCCTGGGCTTGGTCGGGGGGTGGGGGGCACAAATCCTGGCCCCATCTGCTCCCCAGCATTTCTGCCTTGGCTTGGGAGGTGACCCCTGGCCCAGCCTGCCCCCCTGGGCTTGGGGAGGGGCAGGGGTTGACCCCTGACCAGGCCTGTGACCCTGGCCTTGCCACCTGGGCTGGTGGTGGGAGTAAACAACCCCTGGTCCAGCCTGCTTGTTGGCCTGCTGGCATCACCACCTGGGCTGGGGGGGGGGCACGGATGATGCCTGGCTCAGCCAGACCCCTGGCCTCGCTGCCTGGGTTTGTGGTGAACAACCCTAGGCCCATGTGCCCCCAGCCCTGCCACCTTGGCTTTGGAGGGACATGACTGCTGCCAGGGTCAGCCCACTGGGCGTCACTACATAAGCATCAGGGAGAAGGGGGCAACCCTGGCCCTGCCCTCGCCACCTGGACTTAGGGGAGGTGACCTAAGGCCCAGCCGGCCTGTGGCTCCCCAGCCTCACCACCTGGGCTTGTGGGGTGACCACTAGCCCAGTCTACCCCCAGCCTTATTGCCTGGGGTTATGGGTGGGGGGGACCCCTGGCCTGGCCTGCCCACCCAGCCTCACCACCTGGGCTTGGAGAAATAACCCATGGCCCGGCCTGCCTGCTGCCCCTCCAGCCTTGCTAACTGGGCTAGGTGGAGATGACCCCTGGCCCAGCCTGCCCTCCAGCCTCACCACCTGGCATGGGGGGAGGGGTCAATCCTTGGCCTGCCCTGCCTGCCATCCTGGTGTATGGGTGGTGGTGGGGCTTCCTGGGTTGCCCATCCTCCTCTTGCCTGGTCACCAGCATGACTCGGGGCCAAGAGGGGCATGATCCCTGATCCACCTGCCCCCCACTAGCCCAATGTGACTTGGGGCCCAGGGAGAGTCCTGGATCCCCACCCCCCAACCCCCTCCAGCCTGGCTGTTGGCCTGAGCCAAAGCCCAGGTGGGCCTGACCCCTGGCCACCTGCCCCACATTTGCCTGGTGAGATCCAGGGCCCATGGGTAGGGTTACCAGATGTCAGGCAAAAGGAGGACATGTCCTCCTTTATACCTTCACATTCTCCATCCAACAGGCATTTTAAAAATACATGATTCTGTCTGGCTTTTTACTTACAGGGGTTAAAGTATGCTGGAACACCCTGTTTTTAGGGAGGAAGTGTTCCAGGGCCCCCTAAAAACAGAAGATTATTATATTAATACTACATTCTTCTTCAAGCGCAGCTCGGATGCATTCACTAATAAGCATCTCCATGCCAGACCGCCAGATTGGTTGGAAAAACTTTTGTCCTAGTCTGTCAGGAGAGGTAGGCAGCCATGCCCCCCCACCCCCACCCCCCGCCAACCCAGTGGCTATATATACAGCCGCCTCCCGACCCCTCCCCAGTTTCATTTCTTCCACCTTACACGTCAGATCTGGAATGTCCGCTCCTTGTGAATGCAAGCAGCCCGTCCGTTTTTCTATGAGCTTTTCACCCGACTGGGAGCACCGTTTCATGGACATAGTTCCACCACAGGGATCCTCCACTCTCAGGCTGGAACATCAGAGATCATCTATCAACATGCCAGGGTTTAAACCCTGCTCCAAGTGTGGCAAGGCCTTCCATCGGCACGATCCCCATGGGAAGTGCCTCTGGTGCCTAGGTGAAGACCACTTGGTCTCCACCTGTTCCCTTTGTATGTCCTTCAAACCTTGGACAATCAAGGACAGGGAACAAAGGCACCGTGCCCTAGCCTTAGAACAGGCTTGGCACTCTTCACCCTAGGCTTCGGGTTCCCTCCCAGTGCTGAGACCTGGGTCAGCACTGGAGCTGGCCTGGCACCATGCTGTCGATTGCCATCGAAAAACGAGTTTGGTACTGACCCCAGTACCTCGGCACTGATGCAGCACCTCGGCCCCTCAGCACTGCTCGAGGTTGCCCCTGGCGCCGCAGTCCCAGCACAGCACGCCACCGACCACAGTCACCTCCAGCACCGCAGGCTCATCATAGCCCAGTACTGATGGTGCAGGGCCTGTCTCGACAGGGCAGCCTTGTTTCCCCGGTTAAGGGCTCACCATGGGCTCATTTGGGTTCGCTCCCAATACTGACGATCCTGGAGGCAGAGGAGGCCGGTTGGGCACTCCTCCTGCTGCCCACACCACCCTCCCCGACACCAGTTAGGAGGGGCAAACCGGCCTTCACATCCAAGGCCTGGGTCCATCACGGGTGACGCTGAGCTTCCTTGCCCCAAAGCCTTCCACCTTCTACCCCTTTGGGCCCCGATACCACAGAGCCATCCCCGTGGCAACATATCACCTTGCCATCATCAGTACTGCCTCAAGAATCCGGAAGTACCTCCCCCTGCTCAAGCCCTGGGGAAGGTCCATCGAAGGGCTGTAAGTGGCTTCTGCTTCCGCTCTCAAGAATGGTCCCCCCTGTGGCAGACACCCGGTACCACTCTGTCCCCGGCACCGGGCTCATACACAGGCAACCTATCGGCGCACTTTGATCTGTTGTGCCACACCACAGCCCACTTAGGGATGGAGGTCCAGTCCTCCGACCCCACCTTGGACACCCTGTTCAAGCCAGTCTTCTCCTCGGCAGAGCCGCTTATGGTCCCTCTCCACCCAAGTGTTTGGAACCTGACATCCTCCCGGTGGCAGAACCCAAGCTCTATTGCCCTTGTCTCAGACACAGCAAGTCTCAAGCATAGGGTCCCTGAAGCAGCCTTCCCCTCTCTCCCTGACCACACAATCCCTCCTAGGGACGTGGTACAGATGGCGCTAGGCCTGGGCGAGCCCCCTAGTGACCCCCTCCCTGCTTCAAGGTAAGCTAGGGAATTGGATCTCTTGGGTCGTAAGGTCTATTCCTCCTCGGCCTTCCAACTATGGGTCGCAAATAAGCAGGCCCTAACCAGCAGGTATATGCTTGATGTGTGGGAATCGGTCGCAAAATTTAGACATTTGCTCCCACCAGAGGCCAAAGAGTAGTATGATGCCTTCCTGGAGGAGTGAAGAATAATTTCCCAGGATCTCCTTCTCTCAGCCCGGGACGTGGTAGATACAGCATCCCGCACCATGGCCTTGGCTGTAACCATCCGCAAAGAGGCCTGGCTTAGGGAAGCCAGGGTGTCCCCCGCTGCACAGCAGGTGGCGCTTGATCTGGCCCTGGGGTGTGACACTTTTTTTCCCCCCCGAGACCCTAACTGTAGTGGGTACCGCACAAGATCCTAGGAGAGAGGTAAAATACCTCGGTCTCCTCCTGTTAGGCCCTATCCTCACCCCACATAAACCATATAGGGCAGAAAACCACTCCTCACAGCCCCTCCCCACCACCCCCTCAGTTCTATTCTGGGGGCTTCTGGGAGCCTTCCCCCCCCCTTCCTTCCTCTACAAGGAAGGGAGCCTATCCCACTGTGATTCCCATAACATCTGGGATATGGCCATGGCTTTGATTCATCAGAGAAGGTGACTGGTGCCCCTCTCCCTCCCTTCCCTTAGTGAGAGAATGGGGAGCTTACGAGGGCTGTCACCCCCTTCACCCACCCTGCATCAATATCACGAACAGGGGTGTGTCAGTCTTTGGCCTTGCTTCCCCGCTCTTACAAGAGGCGCAGCCCATGTAACCAAAGCCCCTCTCAGTTATCAAGACCCACCCATACTGCGGCCCATTGACCAGACAGTTCCCAGCCATTGCTACCCTTGGGGCTGTTATTGAAGGAAACGGAACAGGAAGCCCCTCCCCCCCACCCCTCAGGTACTTTCTCAACTGACGATTCCTTCTGTTCTCATAAATGCTAAGGGCGGCCTTCATTAAAGCTGAAGGACACATCACGTAGTAGCGCTAGCCACGACTACAGACACTCCCAGTATGTGTGCATGTACCCATCCAGATGTGTGGAGCCCCTTCCTCGCCTGCCCGCCACCTGTCCTACATCAGGTAGGATCTACTTTCGCACCCAGGATGGGGAGGGACGCATTGGGCATCTTCCCACCCCAATAAAACTGGTCGGCATGCACAGTTAAGTTGGTCCTGGTAGGTCCTCAGCTACCTCTTCGGTACGGGGACCCTCCCTCTACCCCACCCCTAGGTGGGAATACGATACTCGGTACACTCTACCGCATGCAGTTCATTGCCCATGGGAAGGCCGAGACAGAGCTGTTCACAATCCCTACTTTGCTACTTCTGCGCCCCCCCCCCCCCCCGTGGGGAGGGGGGGAAGAACCAATGGTAAACAACAGCCTCTCTCGCTTCTTTGGGACGGCCTCATATCTAACTGGGACATCCCCGATTGGGAGTCCCTATTGTAGGCGAAATTATAACATGAAGTAGGCCTGACTCAAGATGGAGTTAATTTGGA
>ML681971.1:31243713-31268892 GCA_007922195.1 Podocnemis expansa
GTGTGCCTCTTTCTGAAGTTGAGGGCCAGAGTTATTTTTCCCCCACACTATCTAGGCCCCACCCTACCAGGAAAGTGGGGTGATACCCTCCTTACCCTCTTTCTCTCTACCCCTGAAATAACAGCTTCTATTTGTCCGACCTGGAATCCAGCAGGTCAGTAGGGCCCATGGGAGAAGAGACAAGGCTTCTTCACCAACCATGTGGCCAGAGGTGAAACTCCCAAACTAACTGCTAGCTAGCCGCAAGGCTGACTTGTTGACATACTTCATGTGCCCCACTGGGTACCGCACATGGCTGTCACCCAACCGGGGTATACATAAATGCTCACCCTACGTCACCCTAGTACCATGATTACCCATATCTGGGCCTGGGACACTACTACGCCTCCCTTTGCGGGACCTGAGACCGAAAACCGTTGAGTAGCCTCTACATGATACCCTTGCCGTAGGCATCTGCTAAGGGCTGTTGTGTTTCCTCCGCTCACTCGAGGGAGCTCAAGTGGACCAAAAAAAAACCCAATTTCCAGTCTGTACAGAAACTCAGAATTTGTTTTCCCCCAAAGTGGGATACTGTCCTGGATAAGATTGCATGATAGGAACAAGCCGCCCTTGTCGGTTTTTCTAAAATCCAAGGTACTCCTGCAGAGCCATGGTTTACACCCTGGGAATACCATACTCCCAGGTGGTCTCGGGAGAAGACCATTTACTCTTCCTATAACCATATAATTCAGAAGGGTAGTCCTTCTCTTAACAAGTCCTTAACTTCTGTGCACAGATATGTGCGGCGTAGTTGAGGCAGATATCACTCTGGGCAGTGCCCCTGGGCACACAAGGTTTTAATTACTGTACTTCTAACCCTCATAGGCCTTTCGGTCGCCACAACTAAGTGGCCGATCGGTGACATTGCTTTTCTGTTGCCCTCGTCTTCCCCCGCGCCCCCCCCCCCCACTGCTCTCCAGGCAGTCTTCCTGGTGTCGGAATCCAATAGGAGAGTCCTTTTCCGTGAGTCTTCATAAATACCAAGGTATTTATAGAGACCAAGGTCAACAGCACTTCCTAAGGCCACCATGCCGACTTATAGGCGCCTAGTGGTCTGAGATGCTCCTTCCCAATGGTAGCCTTCTGGGCTGAGGTGATTGTTTTGTCTCCTCACAGGCACCTCCATTAGCGTACCTTTGTCTCTTCCAGGTTCACTGCTGCTCGGAAAGACCTCTGTCTGTTCCCATATCCCTGAGCCATAGAAAGCATGTTACATGTTTGTTCACACATATGAAGTTGTAGGAAACATATCATTAAAGAAATCATGCAGAGTAGGCTATTAGCATTCACACAGAAACATTGCATGGTGCAATTGGCAGCAAATTCCACTGTACAAGTGAACAGGAAAATCATGTACAGCAGAATCCAGGATGCACAAATGTGCACCCCATCACAGGTGGTGTCTAGGGGTAAACCAGCACTGTTTTCCAAGGCCTGGTCTGGTTCCGAGTATGAGCCTGGACCATTGGCATGGAAGAAGACAATGCAGACTCAAGGCCAACACTGGGATGGACCCATCGCGGCAACAAGCCCTGAGCCCCAGCTCCCCGAAGCAACAACCCGGGGATGGTCGGCACAGCCCCATACCACCATGGATGCCTTGATCCTCGCAGTGCGGTGCTCACCCAAGAAAGGCCTCAACCCCCTTGTCATTGGGGTCAGAGCCTGGGGATGACGGGGCTTACATCAGGTTCATCCCCCAGACTTCATCGCGGGAGTGTTCCCCATCTTGCTCACAAAGACCTCACTGTACCAGGTCCCAGTCACGCACCTTGAGAGACTCCGACACCTGGCACTGATATTCGTCGACTCCACTGTCAGCACTGGCCCACATACCAACACATGAGACATCACCAGTGCCAGTGTGAAAGAGACGCTGTTCACCATGTGCTGACCGACACAGGGAGTCCGCATGCCACTTGATGCAGGGATGATCAACACCTACATGGGACTCGGCCCTGAAGACCTTCAAGGGCTGGGTGTCACAATAGCCCTACTGGGGTTCCAAGGATTCCTCCCATGGGGACCCTAGTGTGATGCTATCTGGGTCTAGGGGACTGTGTATGATTGTTTTTCATATTGATATTTCATATTTGCAATAATCCATATGTGATATGCCATGTTTGGTATCAATAGAAAGGTTGTAACATGCTAAGAAGGATTATATGATTTATATGTAGGTATCATATTTGTAATAGAATCTAGGAATCTTATTTGTCTTATGCATATTCCAAGTTGTTTGAGCTGAGGCAATCCCAGACTGGGCCTCTGCAAATCATTGCCCTGTTAATGGCTCATCAGGAGGGCCATTTTTATATTAAGCCTTTAGTTGTAGTTACTGAAGGATTGGCTGTCAGTGTGGTATTTTGGGTAAGATCCAAGTCTCTATTGTTCTGGGTGATGTGACTGACCCTTTGAGGTCAGGAAAACCTATTTCTTAGAGACCCAGTGGTTAGATGGGGACCATAGGATCTGATGTGCAGAAAGGGGGCTGTTTCTATTTTATTATGCTTGGTGATAACCAGAGTGGTTAATCAGAAGCATGTTTTGTTACTGACTGGGAAATTGGTTTAAGTACCACCTGTCAGTGGTTTGGGGGTTTGGCCCCTGGTTTTGCAGCTTGCCCTGATTTTGGCACATTCAGAAGGTTATCCCAGGAGGACCGGGTCACACCTAGGTCTCGGGGATCATCGAGGCAGACCACGCCCTGAGGGACTCAGGAAGCAATGGACTCCAACGAGGACTCAGACCTGGGAGCAAAGCTCTCAGGCTCCCATCATAGCACCTCAAGGGTGCTATCTTCATCTTCCCCTGACAAGGTAGCCTAGCACAAGTCTTTATCCTTTAGGGAGGACTGTCACTCCCATCAAGACCTGTTAGGGTGCATGGCCACCAATCATGACTTAAAGATTGAGATAGTCAAGGAGGACTTCGACCCCCTCTTTGACATATGGAACGTAGCCCTGCCAGCAAGGGTAGCTGTCCCTTTACATGAAGGGGTCCTCAAGATTGCACAGGCCGGGTGGCAGACCCTTCAGCGAGCCCTGCAGTTTCCAAGGGAGCAGAAAGGAAGTACCATGTCCCCACAGACAGGTTTGGCTTCCTCTTTAACCACCCTACACCTGGGGCTCTGGTAATGGATGCGGTGAACGAGCGCAAGAGGCAGGGTCAACCTATTACGGAAAAAGAGTGCCTGAGATCTTTTTAAGGGGAAAAGGCAGCATGCTGCATTTATTACAAGGGAAAACAAAATTAATAGCTAGCTTATACCTATACACATACATGTACACATCCATCCATGCACCCAAACACACTAGAAGATGTCCTGCAGTTTATGCAATTACCAGTCCTGATCATGGCTTTAGTTTGTTGCTGGAGTTTGTTGCTTGTGGCAGCTACCTGGCCAGGGAAGCTGAACACAAGGAGGGAACCAGGCCTCTGTCGATCACAAATCTGATGCTCCAAGATGACAGTTGCAGAATGAGACTGAAAGTTTTAATTTTCTTATCCATCTTTCACAGTTGCTGGCTCTCACGCAAGTCTATGGGATTTGCTGTGTCATGTTGCCTCAGCGTTCCTATGAGATCGTTGGTCACCAGTCACTTGCAGACTTGATTGTATTTTTGTTCTTTTCATTTTTGGGTTGGCTCCTTCTGTTTGCTTTAATCAGAGATGTCTGCATTCTTCAGCCAGTTAGATGGTGCTTGTGTTCATCAGTACAGGCTGGTAGTTGAGACTGATCCCTTCACACACCCCCTTCATTCACACACCTTGTTCACACATGTAAATAAACTTGCACAGGAGACGCCTAAACCAGGTTTCATCAAGTATACAAAATGGAATACAGTGTTTAAGCAGGAGTTCCAACCTGACAATATGGAGTCTTGTTGGACGTTAGTTATGTCTATTATACAGGGTTACAGAATTATTTTTACTTATGACACTGAAGGACATATACACAACATTAACTAACACATACTTTAAAGGTAAATTCATTATCTATCTATACCCCTACAAAACAGCTGCCACCCTGACAAACAAGGAGGACAAAAAGCTTGACCACTTCATGAGGAAAATTTATTATAGCACGGCCCTGAAGCTTCAAATTTCCAACCAACAGGCCCTCATAAGCAAATATGTTTTTAACCTCTGGAGGTCCATCAAAAGGTTCAAGGACTTCATTCCCCCCAACTGTGCAGTGGACTACACTACTCTGGTCAAGGAGGGCCACCTAGCAGCCTGCAATATGCTCCTGACATCATGGGATGCTATTGACATGGCAAACCACGTAGTGTCATCTGCAGTCTCCATGCGCACAGCTGCCTGACTGCAGGGCTTGGGCCTATCACTGAAGATGCAACAGTCCATTCAGGACCTCCCCTTCAAAGGTCTGATACTGTTTGCAGAGTCAACAGACATAAAATTGCCACCCTCCGGTGGGCATGTACACCCCTCAGATGGCCAGAAGGTCCTTTTGTTCACAGCAGCAGCAAGAACAACCCCAAGAGCAGCAGCAACACCAGGAGCAGCAGGGCTCCCATCACCAGCCCTTCCAAATGTCCCACCACTCCTATGGGAATGGGGACAGGGACAGGAATGGGGGAAAAGGGGCCTCAGGCCCAAGGCAACACTCATGTCCTGGCAGGGTAACAATAATACATGCCCATTGTGACCTGGGCCTCCTGGGATAACCTTCTGAATGTGCCAAAATCAGGGCAAGCTGCAAAACCAGGGGCCAAACCCCCAAACCACTGATGGGTGGTACTTAAATCAGTCTCCCAGTCACTGATAAAACATGCTTCTGATACTCCACTCTGGTTATCACCAAGCATAACAAAAAAACAGCACCCTTTATTGCACATCAGCTTCTCTGGTCCCCATCTAACCACCTGGTCTCTTAAAGAAATAGGTTCTCCTAACCCCAAAGGGCCAGCCGCATCACCCAGAACAATATAGGCTTGGAGCTTACCCAAATTGCCATGCTGCCAGCCAATCCTTTAGTAACTACAACTAAAGGTTTAATATAAAAAGAAAAAAAAATAAAATATGAGCGATGTTAAAGGGTCAAAGTGAATCACATACAAATGATTTAGAGCAGTGTTCCCAACGTGGGAGGGGTCCGCAGACCTCTTCCAGGGGGTCTGCAGTGCTGCTACCCCTTGGGGCCAGAACCCAGCTGTGGCCCAGATGCACCCACCGGGGCTGGATCCCAGCAGTGGTGGGAGCCGCAGAGGGCTGGCTACTGCCACAGCTCGCCAGCTTCTGATGCTGGTGGTGGCACGGCTTCCCTCCCCTGCAGGGGCTGCCTGCTCCTGCTCCCCTGCAGTAGCTAGCTGGGAGCCATGGCCGTGGCAGCCCCCACTCCTGGCAGGGGACTGTGGCTGCAGGCAGCTTCCCAGGCAGGGGCAGCAAGTCATAGCTGCGGACTGCAGCCACTGTGGCCTCATTCTCCTGCCGGGACAGGGGACTGCTGCAGCTATGGCCCCCTGCCTGGGAGCTGCCTGCGGCCCCATCCTTCTGCCAGTGAGCAGAGTCCCTTCCAGGCAGGGTGCCATAGCTGTGGCACCCCCCACTCCTGGCAGGAGAATGGGGCTGCAGTGGCTGCAGTATACTGCTATGACTCATTGCCCCTGCCTGGGAGCTGCTGCTGCCTCATTCCCCTGCCAGAGAGTGGGGGCTGCCATGACTATGGCCTCCTACCTCCGGGGGACTCTGCTTCCCAGCAGGAGAGCAGTGTGGGCCAGATTCTGCCTCCAGTGTGCAACCGCAAGGCAGTGGCAGGCAGGGGGTCCCCCAAAAATTTTTTTAACTAAAAAAGGTATTCCCAGCCTTACAAAGGTTGGGAACCACTGATTTAGAGTCCATAGAAAGCAAGTCCTTGAAGAATGTGAAGTTTGCAGGTTTGTCCTATTCCTCTGGTACACACCCAGCACATGGGTGGGTCACACTCCTTTATTTAGTCCCAGAAAAATAGTTCCAGAGGAGGGTGTTGAATACAGGTTGCAGACTGAAGCAGATCAAATAACTTGGAACACACATAAAAGAAATACAATCCTAATTTCTAATATAGATATGATGCCTACCTATAAACCAGGGGTTGGCAACCCCTGGCATCCGTGCCAAAAATGGCATGGGAGCCAAGCCTGAGTGGCACGCAGCGCCACTCAGGCTCCTCCGCTGGCCCCCCCCCCAGCGCTCTGTGGCTGGGCAGCATGAACCTTGTGCTACGGCTCCAGGCTGGCAGAAGGCATGACGTGTGGCCCCCAGCCCTCTGCTGGCCCCACCCCCTGCTGGGCAGGGCTGGAAGGGAGTGGGGCAGGTCTGCCCCCCCCCCACTTCCAGCTCTGACTAGGGAGCCGGAAGCTGCCAGCCAGTGGGGGCGAGAGGTGCCTCTGGCTGGGACCTGGAGGCCACCTGCTCGCGAGGGTGGGGGCAGGCCACGCCCCCAAACCAGAGGTCTGCCCCCCTCTTTTGTCCCCACCCCCGCACCCACTGAGGGTGCTGGGGGCAGGACTGGCATGGGGGTCGGCAAAGGTTGCCAACCCCTGATATAAACCATATAATAATTCCTAGCAGATTACAACCTTTCTATTTGATACCAAATATGGTATATCACATATGGATTATTGCAAATATGAAATATTAATATGAGAAATAATCATAATCAGTCCTCTAGACCCAGACAGCTTCACACCCATCAACACAGAAGCAAAGGTGTTGACCTCTTGCCTGAGGGCTGCCACAATAATCAGAACCAGACCCTACCATTCTGGATCCGCCTGGCCCTTTTTCAACACCGATGGGCCAAGATAACATCAGACTGCTGGGTCCTAGACATGATCTCACTAGGTTATCCCATGTAATTCAGGACCAGACTACTGGACAAAAAAACTGCACCCTCCACACAGAAACAGGGACCCCTCTCACAAGGCTCTACTGTGGCTGGAGTGCCAGAAACTCCTGGCCTTGGGGACTATAGAAAAAGTCCCCTCAAGAGAGCAAGAGAGGGACTTTTACTCCCGTTACTTCCTGGTCCCAAAGTCAAGCAGAGGCCTGTGGCCCATTCTAGAGCTCAGGGCCCTCAACAAATGTTTAAAGAGAATAAAGTTCCACATGTTCTCTCTGTCTCAGATTATTCCCTCACTAGATCCAGGGGACTGGTTTGCGGCCCTTGACTTGAAGGACACCTACTTCCACATTTTGATAAGATAAAGGCACAGAAAATTCCTCCACTTCATGGTGGGTGAGGATCACTTCCAGTTCACCACACTCCCCTTTGGCCTCTCCCTAGCCCCAAGCGTCTTCACAAATTGTGCTGTAACCCTAGCGGTCCACTTGAGAAAGCAGGGGATTCGAATATTCCCATACCTAGATAACTGGCTGATAAGGGGAAAGTTCAACCACCCAAGTCCAAGACAGCGTCCGCACAGTTCGGAACCCGTGCAGCAAACTGGATCTCCTTATAAACTTAGAGAAATCAAAGCTCACCCCATCAAGGAGAATAGAGTTCATAGGGACCCAACTGGACTCAATAAGAGCAAGGGCGTCTCTACCCCATCAAGGTTTCACTCCATATCTACCATCATTTTGGAAACGTTTCACTCTCCCACCACAACTGCGAGGCACTACCTCTAGCTCCTAGGCCACATGGTGGCCTCTACATAAGTAATAAAGACAGCATGCCTTCTCATAAGACCCTTACAGTCATGGCTGGCCACATTCCACCCACAACACCTTTCCCTGAACCAGATGGTCACCATCCTGAGGGATGTGCTGGACTCACTAAAATTTGGCAGAGCCCAGAATTTGCATGTGAAGGAGTTCCCTTCAAAGCCCAGAATCCCTCCGTCCTTCTGATCACAGACATGTCAGACTTAAAGTGGGGAGCCCACGTCACAGGAGATCTGTCCACCTAAGGGTCACAGTCATAGGGAGATAGCCCCCTCCACATAAATGCGAAAGAACTGAGGGTGATACACCTGGAGTGTGGAGTCTTCTTAGACAGAATAAGGTGGAAAATGATTCAGGTACTAACAGACAACACAGCTGCCATGTTCTATGTCACCTGCCAGGGAGGAGCATGCTCGCCTGCACTATGCAAGGAAGCATCCCTTCTGTGGGACTCGGTGCTGAAATTCAACTTCACCCCCATATCCTTTCACCTGTCGGGGTGAACAACACACAAGCAGACTCACTCAGCAGGAAATTCCTCTACCAACATGAGTGGTCCCTATACCTAGAGATAGTGAACCATCTCTTTGAGATCTGGGGCCCCCCCACAGATGGACCTGTTTGCTTTACAAGCAAGCTGCAAATGCAACCAACTTTGCTCTTCAGGGGCAAGGAGAGGGGCTCTCTCTCAGACTCCCTCCTGATTAGTTTGAGGGCCCACTGCTCTATGCCTTCCCTCCCATTTCCCTGATGCACAGGGTCCTACTAAAGATCAAAAGGGACCAAGCAGACGCAATCCTGATAGTCCCAGCTTGGCTGCACCAGCTATGGTACACCACCTTCCTTGATCGCTTGGTGGTGTCACCCATAATGCTTCTACTCAGAGAAGACCTGCTCACTCAGGACTCTGGTCACCTACGCCACCCAGATCCAAGAGTCCTACACCTGACAATGTAGAGATTACGTGGCTGAAACCCAATGAGCACATATGCTCAGATAAGATCCAGAAGGTGCTGATTGAGAATAGAAAAGGCTCCACAAGAGCCACCTATAGCACTAAGTGGAAGCATTTCTCCCTCTGGGAACGAAGAAGAGGGGTGGCTCCAGAGACCACCCCATCCAGACCATTCTGGACTACCATCTAACGCTGAAAGAGAAGGGCTTGCCTCTCCCTTCTCTCGGGGTTTACCTGGTAGCAATTTCAGCAAATGCACAGTACTTTTGATGGGTTGACCCCCTTCTCTCATCCTATGACCTTGAGGTTCCTCAAACACCTAGAGCAGCTGTACCCTCAATTTCAAGCCCCTGTCCCACAGTGGACTTAAACCTCGTGCTTGAGGGACTCATGAAGCCCCCATATGAGCCACTTGACTCCTGTGTGCTACTGGTGTGATCGTGGAAGGTGTCATTCCTGGTAGCTATCACATCAGCCAGAAGGGTCTCTGAATTAAGGACCCTCTCTTCAGAACCCCCATAAATGGTGCAGCACTCTGACAAACTACAACTCCATCCCCACCCAGTGTTTCTGCCTAAGGTGGTGTCCTCCTTCCATGTTAACCAAGACATCTGCCTCCCGGTATTCTTCACAGACCCACAGGTCATGGAGAACCAGAGGAAATGGCACACCCTTGACCTAAAGAGAGCACTGTCGATTTACACTGCGTGAAGCAGGCCCTTCCACAGGATGACCCAGTTGTTCGTGGCAGTCACTGAGCACATGAAGCCCCAAGTGATAACGACCCAGCTCATCTCATCCTGGATATTGAGTTGTATCAAGGACTGCTACCAGACAGCTGATGCTCCCCTCCCAGGGAGAAACAGGGCACATTCTACTAGAGCACAAGCATCCTCTGTGGCATTCCTTGCACAGGTCCCAGTCTAGGAGATCTGCAGAGCAGCTACCTGGTCTTGAGTACATATTTTTGCATTTCACTATGCAATTGTCCAGCATGCAAGAGGTGATGCTGCTCTGGGCACAGCCATTCTTTGAGTGGGAAAAACTTAACTTCTGCCCACCATCCTTAATGTGGCTTGAGTCACCTAAACCTGAATGGATGTGAGCAGCACTCAAAGAACAGAGGGTTACTTACCAGTAAACTTCCTTCTTTGAGATGGGCTGCTTGCATGCTTTCCGTACTCTCCCTTTGTCCTTGCATTTTGGAGTTAGCAGAAAGAAGGGATTGAAGCAGGGGCAGAGCCACCTATATACCATGCATGAGCGCAAGCCAGAGGGGCATTGGCCACTGACCCTACGGGAACAGGCTAGGGCAAAAAAGATTTCCGGCATCTGTGCGCTGAGGCACATAAACACCTAAATCTGAATGTGTGTGAACAGCCTATCTTGGAGAAGGACATTTACTGTTAAGAAACCCTCTGTTCTTCTTTGAGAGCTGCTTGCATCACCCAGTTTTCAGTGTCTGTGTGCTGCGGCACACAATTGGCTGGAAGCTTTTAGCCCTAGCCTATCAAAGCAGGGTCAGTGGCCAATGCCCCCTCTGGCTGCTGCCGCTGCTATATATAGATGGCCCCAACCCTTGTCCCCCTCAGTTCCTTCTTCTGCCCTCAGTAATAGTTCTGGAACAGCCCACTCCTTGCAATACTGCAAGCTCCTGTCTATTCCCTGTTTATGAGCCATCTGATCATGTTTGAAGATCTTTTTGTGGACATAGTCCCACCGTGACCTGGCGCTCATACCGAGTCTCAGCAACTGGAGCCAGCACACTACTCCCAACCACCATCTGCCATGCTGGGGTTCAAACACTGCGCAAATTGCAGCAAGGCCTTCCCAAGGGATGACCCATGAGAAGTGTCTGAAATGCCTGGGTGAATCCCACCAGGTGAACTAGTACTGTATCTGTTGGTCCTTTAAACCAAGGCCCCTAAAGGACAGAGAGTAGAGGCACTGTGCTTTGGCCCTGGGGCATGTACAGCAGCCTACCCCTGGAACATCGGGGACTTCTGCTGAGCCACTGGCACCATGTGTCAGATAGGTACAAGAGCCCTCTTGGCACTGTTCCCTGCAGGAGCATGAGACGATGCACGCAGCATCTATCTTGGCACCGAAGTGCTAGTGCTGCTCCGGCTCTCCCCTGCCAACCACCTCGGAGGGTCAAGGCCTGGAGCCCATCCCAGTGCCCAATGCAACAGAGGCCTTCGATGCAGCGAAAGCCCTCTTACTCTTACCTACTCCCATGCTGCCTAAGCCTTCAAAGCTGAGAGGAAAGCCAGCCTTCTTCTTGAGGGCCTGGGCAGCCCAAACATGGCACTGGTCTCCAACCACACAGGCACCACGACTTCCCCTCTTTTGGCACTGGAGTGAGAGACTTCTTTCCCAGAAGCCTCCACTCCCCTCTGGTGCTGAACCAGGCCCCAAGCAGAAGCACTCTCGTAAGTGCTCTCCATCACTACCCTGGCGTCATAGTACTTTACCGGTGCCAACCCACCCCTTGACATGTGAGGGATTATTGACACCGGGCCCTCCGTGGTACCAACCGCCAAGCTTGTCCCCTTCATCCTCAGCCTCCAAGGAGCAAACCCCACATGGCACCGATGCCCTGTAGGGTAGCCCAGGCTCATGATTACCCTCATCCCCAGACAAGGCTGTGTACCCCCGACTGTGGTCATACAGGGAGGACCCTCATGCCCACTATGACCAGCTCCGTCAGGTGATGGCACACACTGGCTTAGAAGTCGAGCCCATTGAAGAGGACTGAGACCCCCTCTTTGATCTGGGGTTTGCGGCCTCCCCTGCTGCAATTTCGGTGCCCTTGCACCAGAATATTCATGCTTTCACCAGGGCCCACTGGCAGACCCCAGTCTCCACTCTGCTGCTTTCTGAGGTAGCTGGCCACAAATATCAGGCTGCCCCAGAGAGCTTTCCATTCCTAGAAAATCATCTGGGACCAAGCTCACAGGTGTTAGAGGCCGTTTATGGATGGGAGGGACAAAATCGTCCAGACCCCTCCCCAAAGTCGAGGGAAGCTAGGAGGCTTGACCTCATGGGGCAGAAGGCATATTCAACCTCCATCCAGAGCTGTGACTAGGCTGGGGTGACTGGGGCAAAGCCCCAGGTGGGGAATCTTCGAGGGTGAAGGGGATGGATCTGGCTTCCCGCAGCAGCTGGGGATGGATCCCGATCTGTTCCCAGCTGCCATGGGGAGCCAGATTCATCCCCTGAGCCCCCTAAAATTCTGCTGCCACCACTGGTAGCAATCTGGATCCACCCCCCTTTCCCCCGCAGCTTGCCGGTGGCAGCAGAAGCTTCCCAGCTCATCTGGGAGCAGCTGGGCATGGATCCGGATTTCCCCAGCCTGCTGGAGGTTGTGGCGGCAAGCTTCTGCTACTGCCAGCAAGCTGAAGGGATCTGGATCCATCCCAAGGTGCCACCGGACAAACGCAGAAGCTTCCACCACCATCGGTAAGCCATGGGGGGGGGGGAGCCAGATTGCTGCCAGTGGCAGAAGCTTCCCAGCTCATCTGGCGGCAGCTCAGGATGGATCTGGATCCCTGCAGCCTGCCAGTGGTGGCAAAAGCATTCCGCTACCACCAGCCCGTCAGAGGAATCCAGATCCATCCCCAGCTGCTGCCAGACAAGCTGGGAAGCTTCCGCTGCCACTGGCAAGGTGCAGGTGAGGGCTGGGGCAGATCTGGATTGGTGCTGGCGGCAGCAGCAGAATTTTAGTGGGCTCAGGGAATGGATCTGGCTCCTTGTGGCAGTTGGGAATGGATCTGGATCCATCCCCAGCTGCTGCAGGAAGCTAGGTTCATCCCCTCCACCCTCTAAAATCCGTCAGTAGGATCAGGGCCCCGGACTGGATCGGGGCCTGGGGGGGGAGGCGTGCATCTGGGGTCCCTGCCTCAGGCTCCAAAATTACTAGTTACAGCCAGGGCCGGCGCAAGGGGTTGTGGAACCCTAAGCCAAATTTTGCTTTGGCACCCCCCATCTCATTCACGTAAGCTTAAAAGGATTTTCCAAATTGTATTTGCAACCTAAAATTCAAATAGCAAGATCAATTCATTCCTGTAATCTAAATATAAAAATAGAAAGTAATACTGATAAATTTAAATTTAATTAACAAGTAATATTTATCATGCACATACTTAGTGTAACCCTTCTGCCAGGGCAGGCTGGCAGAACAAGGGTGGGTTCTATGTCTAGGGGTTTCCCAATAATGTAGCACCACCAACTGGCTCAAGCCCCAACCCAGATTTCTGAGAATCCTGCACTGTTTCCTGGGCACCCCAAAGGGGTAAGGCTTCCCCACTCACATGCACAAGCCTGATTGTAGTAAACAGATCTTTTAATAGTAGCAAACAGAGTGCAAAAGGCCAAATAACAGAAATAGTGCTGATCTAACTAGTTAGTACAGAGCAAAGTTCCCAACAACCCACACCACGTAACAGAACATACAAGACTTAATGGTAAAAGTGGCACTGATCTGTGGAATCAGTATTACCTAGGCTCCCAACCAATCCTAGGGTACAAAGGGAGTGTCTTTCACATCAGCTGTCCACTGATACCATCTACTGGTCAGTCACTCCATCCTACAGAACTGTTCCTTGGCTCTGCCTGCTGTTCACTGCTCCACCCTCTGATCACTCACTCCGCCCAGCTTGCCACTGGCCCCTCTTACCATCCACCGGCTCCACCTGCTGGCTGCCGGCTCTGCCTTCCGGTCACTCGCACCACCCAGCTTGCCGCTGGCCTCTCTCACCATCCGCCAGCTCTGCCCACTGTCTCTACCTGCTCTCTCCATCTGTTGCTCCTCTTCAGAAATTTCAGCTTAGAGGGCAGAGTTTTTTCTCAGCATAGAGAATCTGCTTTTCTCCTTTGCAGGAACTCTTAAACATCCAACAGCATGCAAATACCTACTGCCCTTAACATAACAAAGGGCCTCAAATAAGCCCTAGCCAGAGCTATCATTTGACAGGGAGACTGAGATGAGATAGGAATACCTCCAGAATTTTGCTCCAAAACCAGCTAATGTGAAACCTCATCCTTTTCTTGGTTTTTTCAGGCTGAAATATGCAGTCACCTTTCTTTCAAGCTTCTTTGTAACTAATGGTAGTCTTTAGCCTTTAACTAATCCAGACAGATTTGAAACAAACAGAGAGTAGCAGTTTACAGAAGCACAGTATTTCATATTTCCCTGTAGTAGAATTACAGATATTGATAGAATTGTGAGAAAATTAACCCCAAATACTATTACCCACTATGCTTTGCCCCAGCATGCTAATCAGCTAATTGTGCTCTTTATATCCATGCTAATACAGGACCCATGCAGATTAGTTGCTCCCCACTTTCAGTAGCTGTTAGGCACAGCTCCCAAGCCTGCCTTACATTAGTAAAATTTCAGCTTCAAAGGATAACGTTTTGGGCTTTAACAACTGCAAATTGTTGTATCATTTCACTTTGATCTAAGTCCTTGGAGTGGATGAATGGGGTGAATGGGGAGGCTAGAATGGGTGTTTTGGGGGCATAGGGGTGGTTGGGGAAAGCTGTGATGGGTGTCTGGGGGATTGGGGTGTGTGGAGAGGCTGGGGTTCATGTTTCTGCAGTAATGGGGTAAGTGGAGGGGGGTCGGGGTGGGAGAGGCTGGAGTTGGAGTTTTTAATGCTATTGGAGTCGGGGGCTTTGGGAAGGCTCAGATGGATGAGGCTGGGCATGGGAAGTTGGTGTGGCTGTACATGCCTG
This sequence comes from Podocnemis expansa, assembly GCA_007922195.1. NCBI lineage: Eukaryota > Metazoa > Chordata > Testudines > Podocnemididae > Podocnemis > Podocnemis expansa. Next base: position 31,258,118 of record ML681971.1, read on the forward strand.
GTAGGGGAGGCTGAGATGCATATCTCTGGGCAAATGGGAGTGAATGGCAGAGGCTGGTGTGGGTGTCTGTGGGAATGGAATTGGTGGGGGCTGCAGGGGGTGAATCAGGCTTGGAGTGGGCAGAAGAGGCTGTGGTAGATGTCTCTGAGTGGATGGTGGTGGGAAGTGGAGGCTGGTGGAGCCAGAAGCAGAGAAGGAGAGGCTTTGGGAAGAGGTTGGGGGAGGGCGCATTTTGGGCTGCTTGCCCCAGGGGCCAAAACTTGTATTTGCAGCTCTGTCAGCAGGGGCAGGGGCATGGGGCCACTCTGCTCTCTGTCAGAGGTGGGGGGAGGGGGCCAGGGCTGTGGCAGCTTGGCTCCCTGGCAGTGCGAGCCAGATTATGCCCATGCGGGCCACATTTGGTCTGTGGTGCTGCTGCCATGCCACTTCCATGCAGTCAGGGGGGCCTCAAAGATTTTTTGGACTGAAAAGATGTCCCCAGCCTTTAAAAGGTTGGGAACCACTGCTTTTGTGGGAGAAAATCCCACTTTGCCAGACACTTTTAAGATGGGGGAACTTACAGAATGAGAGGAAATAAATGCAGGGAAGTGTAACAGTGGGTTACTTACCAATAACTGTCCTTCTTTGAGATGGGCTGCTCAGATTCATTCAGTATTGGTGTAAGTGCTGCAGCACATGATTGGCTGGAAACTTTCTTTAGCCTTAGCCAGTCAGGACAGGGCTGGCAGCCAACACCCCCTGACCACCCCATGGCTATATATATGGCTGCAGCCCTGCCCCTCCCCAGTTCCTACTAGTTGCTAACTCCGAGTAGCAGGGATGGTGGGAGGGATCTGAATGAATCTGAGCAGCCCATCTCAAAAAAGGACAGTTACTGGTAAGTAACCCACTGTTCTTCTTCGAGCACTGCCGGGCAATGTTCCCTCTAAGAGGTGCTGGCAGCTGAGCAACTAGTGTTGCTCGCTGTGCTGGCCCCCCCCAACCTGCGGGCTTGCTGTGCTGCCCCCCCATGGGCCCGCTCCTGCCCCCCCACTCCCAGTGGCCCCCCCCACCCCCGTGGACCTGGTCCCGGCCGCCCCCCTGCCCCCTACTCTCAGCTGCGCCCTACTACCGGCAGCCTCCCCGCCCCCACGGGCCCGCTCCCGGCTGCCCCCGCTCCTGGAGGCCCTCCCGCTCCCGCGGGCCTGCTCCCAGCTGCCCCCCCGCCCCCACACCCACTCCCAGCGGCCACCCCATCCCCGCAGGCCTGCTCCCCGCTGGCCCTCCCGCTCCCGCTCCCGCGGGCCCACTCCCAGCTACCCAGCAGCCTCCCCACCCCCATTCTGGCAGCCCTCACACCCCCACAGGCCTGCTCCTGGCCTCCCCCCGCTCCTGGCTGGCCCCCCCGCTCCCACGGGCCCACTCCTGGTTGCCCAGCAGCCCCCCCACCCCTGGCCACCCCTCCCACCCCCGTGGGCCTGCTCCCCGCCCCCCCACTCCCAGCGGCCCCCCCACCCCCGCTGCCAGTAGCCCCCACAAACTTACCTTGTGGCTGGAGCCGCACAGCCCAGCCACAGCTCCTGGGGCCAGAGAAGCTCTTATGGAGCATGCTCAGATTTTCTGGGCATGCTCCGTTAGAGCTTCTCTGGGCAGAAGTTTTGAAAACTCTCTGCTCCACAGGAGCCCTATGTAGGGCCTCTGGCTGCTGGCCATGCACTGCCAGCAGCCTTCCCTGCGCTGGCGGCTGTGGCGGGCTGCACTGCAGCGCACCAGCACAGCTTACAGGGAACATTGCTGCCGGGTACATTCAGTATCAGGTGACTGCTAGCCATACTGTGGAAGGTGGGTGGAGTTAGAACCTTATCCACCATCAGCAGGGCTACCTGCAAATGGCACAGCACCCAAAACTGGGCTAAGAAGCAGTGGGCCACCAAGTGAACGCCTACGGACATGCCACCAAGTGCAAGATCTTCAAGAGATGACATGCTTGAGAGTGCCAAGGGGTCATTTGCTACTCTGTCAGGAGACCAGAACTCTAAGACAGCAGTCCTGCTTCTTTACCGGGGAGCTCACTATATCACAATAGCAATGAGCATCCTTATCACCAGCAAGACTATCTAAACAAGAGGGCTGCCCTTCCCTAGCAGAACTGACTCTTGAGAAAGGCAGTCATGATCCCAAGCAACAGGCTCTTACAGCTGCAGGCAATGAGCAAGGGTGGGAAAACTGCCACCCTTGTCGCCCTAACCTCAAAGGGAGGTAAATTGGGTTAAGTTACTAACTAAGACCAGGACAGGGAACACATTGCCCCTTGACCAAATAGGGGATAGGAAAAAGGCCTTTCCCCATTGACATACTGGTAACAGATGCCAAGGGCAGGATTGATAAGGCCACCCTAAACTAAGGCGTCCTGCCTCCATATGAAAGATAATGTAGGAAGAAAGTTATGAGGAAGGACTAAGTGAGGACCCCTGCCCCTCCATACGTTGACACATGGGAATGGAGAGCCTGGGGAGAAGAGCCCTGGTATAGGCCTAGACGCTGGGCAGCTGGGGCCCAAAGCATCAGAGACACTCCATCAAGGAGTTTGTTGTAAGGAAAGAAGTGGGGATCCCCAGAAGGCCCTTTTCTAGAGGTGACCCTTCCATGGGTTATAATAGGAAAAAGGGGGACCCTTAGGTACACCCATCCTAGCAGCAGGAGAGAAGCCAAACAGCGGAGGTCATGAATCTTGAATGACCGGGAAGTGAAAACAGAGAAACTGGAGGAAAGGTGATTAAATTCCCATGATAGGTCATCTCCAGCCAAAGGGATGGGGGAATGACCTAAGACAGGGACAGTGAGAAACCATCATGGAGTTCTGGGGGGGGGCTTACGCAACCTCAAGGCTAGGTACGCATTTCTCTCCCTTGCCCCTGTACTCTACTCTCCTGATACACAGACTTGCGAAGGGAGAGGTGTGGTGAATACAGGGAAGGGGTATCTGACCGTCTCTATAGACAGGTCAGGTCCCCCTCAAGGGTCGTCCCCCCAAGCTCCAGAATCAAAGGGGCACGTGGCTCGCATGATATTCTCACTCTCACTTCCATGGAGAGGCAGTCAACCTTCATATCATGGCTGGTTGACTCATCTCTACTGGCAGGAGTAGGTGTTGGGTCCCGGCTGCAACGGGCCAACTATGAGGGATCTTGCATAGATCCTGATGACAAGAGAAGATGATGACTTAGCCAAGATGCAAAGCGGACATGGTCTATAATGCCTACTCCAAGAAGGGAGGGGTGTTATTGGTGCACCTCCCCTCATATTGGAATGGGTAAGGCTTGGGCAGACCCCAGGTGGAAGAAGGTAAGAGAGAGACCCCGGGGAGAGGGGAGGAGGGCATAAGGCAACCCCTAGCTGGGAAAAACCAAGAGGAAGCCACTGTGTCTTCTAAGGAACACGGGGCATGAGAGGACGTCACGAAAGCATCACCCATAAGGTGTCAGGCTTTCCAGCCTGCTAAGGGTTTTGCAAATTCCCTCCGGAGCCAGAGTCCTGCAGTGGAACTAACCATGAGCTAAGGACCACATGTCCTCAAGGGGGCTCACTCAGGTATATGAATACCAATGGGTTTAAGAATTCTATCCCCTATTATCTCCCCTCGTTGTGATTCTAGGGAGGAGGAGGATGCCATAGAAAGGTCAAGGCAGCTCCTAGATGGCTGTCTGGGGTTTTTGACAGAATGCATCCCTTGCCTGGTTGGAGGGAGGCACCAAAGCAGAGGGGGTTCCAGTAGCGGGCTAAACATGAGGTTTGCCTGTGAGCGGACGGACCAATGAGATGTGGTGAATATCCTTGGGGAGGAGGGGTGGGAGCTGAAGAGGCAAAACCCCTATGGTGGAGCTTGAGGATGCCTTGAGTGACAGGCTTATGTGAGTCTGAAGACCATGACCCTGAGAATAAAAAGGGGACTACCTGAGAAGGTTAGGAGGGAAAAAGTAGAGGACAAGAGAGTACAAGTTCACCCTCTTACCTACCACCTGGGAGGTGGGGTACACTATCCTACAGTAATTTCCCCCAAGATCTGTTGCAGGCCAACACAAATAAATGCTCTTGTGTCCAGCGAAGTGGAAGCATACGTGTCCCAGTGTGCCTGAGTGGAGAAGGGTTGGATGAGGTGTGGGGGAGGAGGAGGAGCCTCTGGGTACGAGGATGGGGAGTGAGTATCCTCTCCTACGTGTCCCAGTGGGCTGTAGCCCTGGTTAAGGGCCGCAGAGCAGGTGTGGTAGTGGTGGGGGATCACATTTCCCCTTCTCACACCTTTATCACCCCTTGATTTCCACCAAGGCTCCAAAGGCACATGCAACTAGAACTGAGTGCATGTGAGGAGATTTCTCTGGTTGCCAGGCCCTTACTTGACCCGAAGGGTACGGTAAGGGAACACAGAGACACACCGTTACCCGAGAGGAGGAAGAGTTGAGGCTGATTGAGAGGGGGCGTTAAACATAAGCTGTGACCCAGTCCTCCTGGGATAACCTTCTGAATGCGCCAAAATCAGGGCAAGCTGCAAAACCAGGGGCCAAACCCCCAATGGGTGGTACTTAAACCAGTCTCCCAGTCAGTAACAGAACATGCTCCTGACTCCCACACTCTGGTCAGCACCGAGCATAACAACATAGAAGCAGCCCCCTTACCATACATCAGTTCCTAAGGTCCCCTCTAGCCACAGGGTCTCTTTAAGAAATAGGTTTTCCTGACCCCAAAGGGCCAGCCACATCATCCCGAACAATATAGGCTTGGATCTTACCCAAAATACCACTCTGCCAGCCAATCCTCTAGTAACTACAACTAAAGGTTTAATATAAAAAGAAAAAAGCTACTTATGAGAGATGTTAAAGGCTCAAAGTGAATCACATACATACAAATGATTTAGAGTCCATAGAAAGCAAATCCTTGAAGATCCTGTAGTTTGCAAGTTAGTCCCACACCTCTGGTGTGCACCCAGTGGCAGCAGCAGCTGGGTGGGTCTCAGTCCTTTGTTCAGTCCCAGAAGAATAGTTCCAGAGGCAGGTGTTGGTTGCAGATAGACTTGAGACTAGAGACTAAAGACAAAATGGAGAACGGGCGATGGCCTTTTATTTCAGAGTCCTTACCAGATCAAAATGAAGGTGGGCCACATGGTCAGTCTTGGTGACTGGTCAAACAGGTTTCCTCTTGGGCCCACTGTAGCTGGGAGTCCCCTCCTGATGGGCCATTAACAGGACAATAGATTGCAGAGGCCCAGTCTGGGATTGCGTCAGCTCAAACAACTTGGAACACACATAAGGCAAATAAGATTCCTGGATTCTAATACAAATATGATAGCTACATATAAATCATATAACCATTCCTAGCATATTACAAACTTCCTATTGATACCAAACATGGCCTATCACATATGGATTATTACAAATATGAAATATTAATATGAAAAATAATCATAAACAGTCCCCTAGACCCAGATAGCATCACATAAGCGATTTAGGGTGCCACCCTGAAGTTCAAAGTTTGGGTTTGATGGAGGAAGAAGTGACCGTATTGGAGTTGATCACCTTCAGTGGGAGAAAGAGGCCATCAATCTACAGTCCAAGGGCCCCAAAGGGTAGCAGTTTTGCTTGTGCGGGGGGAAGACTACCATGAGGGCTCTCACCCCAAGCGTTCGTGGGGTGGCGTGGGCTGGGAGAATGTTGAAGCACCTGGGGACTGACCTAGGGTCACAGTTGCCACAGATCAGGGAGTCAGTGACCAGGGCACAGAGAAACTGTCCCTTGAAAGGGAAGGTCTAATGTAGACTGCCGTAAATCCTCGCAGAGGCCACTTGGTGCATAACCACAGCTGTAGCAATGCTGCAGCTGGCCATGTCTGAGGCATCCCACATCACTGTAAGGGCTTCGCGTGAGGCCAAAGCACCTTCCTCAACAAAGGCATCCTAATCCTCTAAGTGTTCTTGTGGGAGGAAGCTGCTGAAACCCTTCATAGTATTACACAGATCTAGGTGTAAGCAGGGGGATGGACCCGCTCTTGTGGGAAACTTCCCAGACTTTGTATACCACCCCAGTGAAGCTGGGTAGCAAAAGGATTTGAGTCCCTGCTCCCACTTCCTTTACCCCAAGGCCTGCCTGACTTCAAAGGCTCACCTCCCAATCTCCCGCTTGGAGGAGTCTCTGTAACCCCGACAAGGCTGGGCCCCAGAATTTCTGGGGGCTCGACCCCCACTCTTATCGTAGTCTCTCAGGACAGGGCTAAGGTGTCCCCACTCCGGGGTGCTGACCACACTGACCACTCTTCTGGCCCACCAGTTACTATATACACTATATACAATTTATTTAAGCATACATAAATAAAAAGAATAACCCAATAAGAAAATAGAAAAAAGTGGAAAAAATGAACAATAAACCCCCAAAGCCACCACCTGACATGGGGGCAGTACAAACAGAGTCTCTGGGGCCTGAGGAACAGTCTCACAGTCTGTTCTCCACGTTGCAAGCCCTCTCCCCAGGCCTGGCTACGACTGGATGATGCAGGGGGTCAGATGCAGGCCCTGGCTGTGGCCACACGTCCCCAAACTCCAGGGGCAGGGCCCTTCTTCCCAGCATCAGCCCCCCTTTACTGTTCCCCAACTGCTCACCACACCCGGCTCCAGATGGCTACAGCTCTGGCTCCCAGCTGCTGCTCGGGTTCTGTGTGGCTCTCTGGGGTGCTCCTCGGGCTCCTCTGGTCCTCCTGCCGTCTGCACAGGCCAGCTCAGCCCCTTGGCTCCTTCCCTGGCCTTTGGCACCCAGCTCCAGACAACTCCAGCTCCAGCTCTGCTTGGCTCTCTGCTGGTCCAGCTGCTGTGCGACTGCTCTGCACAAATCAGCTCAGCCTGGCCTCCCTTCCTGGGTCCTCTGGCTCCCAGCTGCTGGCTGCTAAGTGCTTCCTCCTTAGCTCGGCTCCCCCACACACACACTGGCTTGCCCAGCCATGTCCAGCCTGTAGTTTCAGCTCAGGGGCGGGGGAGCACTCTCAATCAATCAGGCCATCCTGGGACACTGGCCTCTCCCACTGGCCCTGGGGCTGTCTGTTTCAGAGTCCTGCTTCCAAGCGAGAGTGGCCAATCAAAAGGCCCATTCCGTCTCAGTAAGGGGCTATCAGTCCTTTACATGGGGAATATCTGTTAAACAGGGCCTAACGGTTAGCAATTCTCAGCTGGAAGGCTGAAGTTGAATAGGCCTTTGACCCGGGAGGTCAAACCTCCTGGACCCCTGGGAGCCCGGGCCTAAACCAGGGCAGCGCAGGCCAGTGTGTCCCAGTGATGTCAAGGACACGAGCATGAATAGGGATCGTAATGGCAACTGGAGAGGATGCAAACCCCAGGTCGAATAAGGGGTCTTGGTTCCCCTCGAGGGGTGTGACCCTGACCCCTAGGTAGGTGCTGACCTGGTGAAGGGGGCTGAATTGTGATAGGGTCTACTCTGTAAGACCCTGGCCCTGGGTTCATGGCTCTAGCTGGGGGAAGGGACAAGTGCAGTACCAGGGTGCCCTCTCCTGGGGCCGTGGTACTGAGTTGGAATTTCCCTTCCAAGGCCTCAGTGGGAGGTAACCAGCTTTGAGTGTGATATCGAGAAGAAGCTGGTGCAGGGAACCCTTCCGTAGGAGGCCGGGCCTGAGGCATGCACTCTTGGACCTTCTTGTGGTGCCAAGACGAGGCGTCAGTGCCGTAGGGATTGGAGCCCTCAGTTCTGCAGTGATGCAAGGCCAAGGGATGAGCAGCCCCCCTCCCCCCTCCCCAGTACTGGGTAAAGTAAAAGAAAGGTGGACTTACCATTTGATTTGATGGTCTGGCTGCGATTTCAGGAGCCAAAGAACCTCCACTTCCTTAAAGTCATCCAGTATAGATGGCACTATGATAGGTTCTGGCCCTCACCCCTGGAGGGGAGAGCCAGAACAGCACCAGCACTTCAATGCCAAAGCTGATGCTGAGTGCACTTACCTGTGCTCTGCTGGGGAGCAGCACCGAGAGGGCCTTCGTACTGACTGGCCTAAGGCACTGCTGCCAACGCATGGTGCTCAGATGCTCTGGCCCTTTTATTTGGAGAAGAGGTACCGGGGATAAGGTCACACAGCACTGAGATGGTGCCGAGCCAAATGCCAACCACGACCATTTATTCACAGCCGGAGAGTGGAGCCGAGAGGGCTCCGGTGCCAATCCAGCAGGCAGTGCCAAGTTAGGGGCTGATCACAGCTTTTATTTGTAGCCGGAGAGTGGTGCTGAGAGGGCTCCAGTGCTGACTGAGCATGCGGTGCTCAGTTAGAGGCTGTGTGACCTGGGCCTCCTGGGATAACCTTCTCAATGTGCCAAAATCAGGGCAAACTGTGAAACCAGGGGCCAAAATCCCAAACCACTGATGGGTGGTGCTTAAACCAGTCTCCCAGTCAGCAACAAAACTTGCTTCTGATTCCCCACTCTGGTCATCACCAAGCATAGCAAAATAGAAGCAGCCCCCTTACTGCACATCATTTCCTATGGTCCCCTCCAGCCACTGGGTCTCTTTAAGAAATAGGTTTTCCTGACCCAAAGGGCCAGCCACATCACCCAGAACAATATAGGCTTGGATTGTACCCAAAATACCACGCTGCCAGCCAACCCTCTAGTAACTACAACTAAAGGTTTAATATAAAAAGAAAACAAGCTACATATGAGAGACATTAAAGAGTCAGAGTGAATCACATACATACAAATGATTTAGAGTCCAGAGAAAGCAAATCCTTGAAGATCCTGTAGTTTGCAGATTACTCCCACTCCTCTGGTGTGTAACCAAGCTGCAGCAGCAGCTGGATGGGTCCTAGTCCTTTGTTCAGTCCCAGAAGTATAGTTCCAGAGGCAGGTGTTGGTTGCAGATAGACCAGAGACTAGCAACTAAAGACAAAATGGAGAATGGGCAATGGCCTTTTTATTTCAGAGTCCTTACCAGATCCAAATGGAGGTGGGCCACATGGTCACTCTTGGTAACTGGTCAAACAGGTTTCCTCTTGGGCCCACAGTAGCTGGGAGTCCCCTCCTGATGGGCCATTAACAAGACAATAGTTTGCAGAGGCCCAGTCTGGGACTGCCTCAGCTCAAACAACTTAGATTCTATTGCAAATATAACCCCCCTGGCGTTTTAAGGAGCGTGGTCTCTTTAAATTTTTGCCCTGTGGGAGAGGTTGTGGAGCTGAGGAGGGGGCTGGGGCTGGAGCCGGAGGCCTGGGAAGGAGGAAGAGAGAGGGAGGCCCTGCCTGAAGCCAGGGAAGACAGAGCACCTGAAACTGGGATGCCAGGCCAGCCCCCACAGAAGGACACTGTGCTGGGGAGAGTCGCCCAAGGACAGAGCAGCATCCAGTGACTGGCCATCTGGAGCTGTGGGGCCGTGAGTACAGCACCTGGCCTCAGGGGGGAGGTTGTAGTTAGTTAAGTGGGGAGGGTGTCGCTCTGGGTTCGTAGAGAGCGGCAGAAGAGGCATCAGAGGGTTTTCCTTTGCCAGGAGAGTGCTGGCGCCGAAGACTAGGAGTTGCTGGACTGAACTCTGGACTGGAACTGTGCTGGGACTCCTGAACTCATGGTGCAGAAACAGAGCTCATGTCTGCCTCCAGCCTGCTGCATTGTTGGGCCTTGCAGGGCCCTGTGTTAGCTGTTTACTCTGTGTTACTGCTGCCCCATCTCCCCTGTTGGTTTCCCCTTTACACCTCTGTAAATAAACCTTCTCCGTTCCCATAATCCCTGTGCTATCCCAGTGTGTGTCTGGTCACTCTGGGGGTTTGAAAAAGGTGCCCCTGGGGGCAAAGGGGCTCTCCTTGCTGTGTTTCCGTGCACACCCTTTCTCCGGTCAGAGCTGCCTGCAAGGCAGACTCAGTCTGGTTACGTGGGTGTTACACAAATATGATACCTACATATAAATTATATAATCCTTCCTAGCATGTTACAACCTTTCTATTGATACCGAACATGGCATATTACATATAGATTATCGCAAACATGAAATATCAATATGAAAAATAATCATACATAGTCCCCTAGACCCAGACAGCATCATAAACCCTTCTCCCAACCTCAAAGGGAGCAGAAACGGGGGCATTTACGGTTCTGCCCCATGGCAAAGAGGTGGATCTGAGAGGTTCCCCATCTGTTTGTCAGCAGGGAGAAAACCTCGTTGTGGAGGGACCACTTGTGATTCTCCAGGGGTTTCCTGCTGTGTGAGTCTGCTATGCTGTTTTCTACCCTGGGTAGGTGGGAGGCAGTCGGCGTGATAGAGCCGAGGAGCGGACTCCCCTTTGACGGTTCGTGTAGAACGTGGCCGTTGTATTGTCTGAGAGGATTTGGACCACCCTGCCTTGTATCTGATCTAGGAATGTCATGCAGGCCAGCCTGATAGCCCAGAGCTCCTTCACATTTATGTGGAGCAGACTGTCCTCGGGATTCCAACGCCTTGCATGGAGAGGCCCCCGGACAGGTGGGCTCCCCAGCCCTTGTCGGACGCATCCATTATCAGGGCCACTGAGGGCTTGGACTCCCTGAATGGAATTCTCCTCATTGCGAAGTTGGGGTCCTTCCAGATTTGGAGGGACTCCAGGGCATATTGAGGGACTGAGAGCAATGTTCCCTCTAAGGGGAGAGGGCAGCTGAGCAACTACGGTTGCTCGCTGCGCCCCCCCGCGGGGCCCGCTGCGCAGCCCCTCCCCCGGCTCCTGACAGCCCCGCCCCCGCTGCTCCTGCTCAACCCCCCCCTCCTGGCAGCCTGCCCGCTCCCGCTCGCCCCCCC